>JACSYO010001661.1:0-130000 GCA_016806645.1 Ophiodon elongatus | reverse complement strand
TAGAGGAATTGTTAACCAACCAAACTATGACTTTAATGAGACAGTCTCTAAAGACCAAGAAGAGATGTCAAGAATGAAAAGAAGTTTGTGGAAAGCCATGTTCAGTTTCAGAAAGTAAACTATAAAATGAAACTGCCTTTAAAAAAAGAAAATGTCAACATGTAAAACAACTTGTTTGTGTTGCCAAGCAACGTATGCATGGTCTGAAAAATAAATTTATAAAGGATGCAATTTTTCATGGTGAATACACAAGCTTTCTGCTGATGTCATTAACAAAGGCTATGCTGAACTAGTGCCAGTTGGAACCACGTGAAGGAAGGGTATGGTATATACTATGCCGTGGAGTGTATCAAGTCAAGGTGGCTTACGGTTCTTGTGGTGGCCTGGAGGTAACCTAAAGCAGGATCTGGTGGACTGACATGACTGTCCATTTATTTGGGGCATTATCTTCACGCAGCTGTGAATGCTTTGCTCTTAGGAAGACTGATGAGGATAACCAAACCAGCTTTCCTGCAGAAGTAATTGACACAGTGAACAGAAACATCTACATGGATGACCTTTTGAAGAGCCTGCCCTCTGAAGGGGATGCTGTCAGTCTCATAGCTGTTTGCAGTAGGGGACGTTTCAATGTTACAAAATAGATTAGTAATAGTTGGTAAGGACTTCAAAGCATTCAAGAAGAATACAAACTAGACTAGAAAATTTCAGAGAAATTTTGACTGTGTGGCTGCGACTGCCGTAAGACGTTGCAATATACATACAGCAACATTACCAGTAGTAAGATGTGTTATTGAGGTACAATATATATATATATATATATATATATATATATATATATATATATACACGCTCGCGCACAAGCATTGTGCTAGCATTGTGCTAACATCGCGTTAGCATCACACTAGCATTGCGCTAACATCGCGTTAGCATCGCATTAGCATCTCTTTAGCATATTGTTAGCGTTAGCATCACACTAGCATCACATTAGCATCACGTTAGCATCGCGCTAGCATCTCTTTAGCATCTCGTTAGCATCGCGCTAGACAGGTGGAGGTCTTACAATGTCTTTGACTGAATATCTCCAAGTCCATCCATCCATCCATCCATTTTCCTCCGCTTATCCGGGGTCGGGTCGCGGTGGCAGCAGGCCTAGCAGGCCGACCCAGGCTTCTCTCTCACCCGCAACACGTTCCAGCTCATTCTGGGGGATCCCGAGGCGTTCCCAGGCAAGCTGGGAGATATAATCCCTCCAGCGTGTCCTGGGTCTTCCCCGGGGCCTCCTACCAGTTGGGCGTGCCTGGAAAACCTCTAACGGGAGGCATCCAGGAGGCATCCTGATTAGATGCCCGAACCACCTCAGCTGACTCCTTTCGATACGAAGGAGTAGCGCCTCAACTCCAAGTCATTTAACGTTATGTATGTGTGTGTGTCAATGTCTTTGTGTATGTGTGTCTGTTTCAGTATGTGTGTCAGGGTCTGTCTGTGTCTGTATGTCAGTGTGTCTGCGTATGTATCTGTGTCAGTATGTGTGTGTCTAACTGCACTAATTAGCTCATCACAAACACCTGTCCTCCCACATCAAAGGTTTCTATGGTGATTACTTCAGAGACCAGAGTTCCATCCGCTTAACATGGAGTTAAAACCTGTCCAATTATCTCAAAATTTCATATAACCGTAGCTCCTATTGCTTCGATAGCCGACATTGAGAGGAAGGATGACTTGATGAACAGATAGTGTGAAATCTGGGTCTGTAGTGTAAAAAAGTGGCTTTTATGGCAGAATAGAAAACTGGTACAGTTGTCTGTGCAAGATCTTTTTGGAGTCAGAGTTAACATGGGTCTCTATGGAGCAGAGAGGTGGATTTCCTCTCACTCTCAGACATTTCTAGCCAAATGTGTGAATCTGTTGGATTCCGTAGTCATATGTGTACGACAAGCACAAGGTTTCCTACATTTATATCTTTAAATGATGCCTGAAGAGTGAAAATTGTGGAATTAGTGGCAAAATACAAATATTTATTTCACAAGAAACTGAAGCACCTCTTCACTCTGGCGATGACCTCACGTGCTCTGACCTGCGCAATACACACCCATTATAAAGTCAGAAAAGGTCCCAAAATCTTCCTGAACTTGAACAAGGATGAGAGGAGAACCATGCTAACTATCAAAATGCCCTTTTGGCCAAATAAACTCCAGACTTTTGTCAACGTTTGACGTTAAAGTATGGCGAGTCACTGTGGTTCCAATGATGAGTTTTTTGTGCTTTTTTGCTCTGTGCACGGCAAAAGCCCATTCAAGTGAATGGGACAATTTCTCGCAGTTTTCCGGGTTTTTCGGGTTTTTCGGGGTTAAAGGTCGGGCGAATCTCTTAGGAAAGTCATTCCGATCGATTCCCGGTCAGGCCGCACGTTTTGATGTATTTTTCTGTTTTTGCCGTGAAAAAAGCAAAAAAGCACAAAAAAACTCATCATTGGAACCACAATGACTCGCCATACTTTAACGTAGAAAAAAGATTTATAGCTTCAAACGTTGACAAAAGTCTGAAGTTTATTTGGCCAAAAGGGGATTTTGATAGGTAGCACGGTTCTCCTCTCATCCTTGTTCAAGTTCAGGAAGATTTTGGGACCTTTTCTGACTTTATAAAGGGGTGTGTTGCGCAGGTCAGAGCATGTGAGGTCATCACCAGAGTGAAGAGGCGCTTCAGTTTCGTATTTTGCCACAAATTCCACAATTTTCACTCTTCAGGCATCATTTAAAGATATAAATGTAGCAAATCGTGTGCTTGTCGTACACATATGACTATGGAATCCAACAGATTCACACATTTGGCTAGAAATGTCTGAGACTGAGAGGAAATCCACCTCTCTGCTCCATAGAGACCCATGTTAACTCTGACTCCAAAAAGATCTTGCACAGACAACTGTACCAGATTTCTTTTCTGCCATAAAAGCCACTTTTGTTTTACACTACAGACCCAAATGTCACACTATCTGTTCAAGTCATCCTTCCTCTCAATGTCAGCTATTGAAGCAATAGGAGCTACGGTTATATGAGATCTTGAGATAATTAGACAGGTTTTAACTCCATGTTAAGCGGATGGAACTCTAGTCTCTGAAGTAATCACCATAGAAACCTTTGATGTGGGAGCACACAGGTGTTTGTGATCACTCACACACACACACACACACACACACACACACACACACACACACACACACACACACACACACACACACACACACGGCTTATTATTAAGCCCACAGGAGTTTAGTCTGTGTGCTGTGGCACCAAGGCTTTAGAGCCTTGTTGCCTTCAGCCACACAGAATCAAAGACTCTGCACAAGCTGGATCTGGACAGAGATAAGCTGCCAATGGCCACGGCGTGAGTAATCATGTACTTTCCACTGTAAGGAAAAAATACTGGATCACAAAAGCCATTGCTGTAGTAAGGAAAATCATAGCAAGGTGCAGATTTTGCAGGTGTTACAGAGGAAAGACAGGTGAAGAAAATTGTTGCTGATCACCCTCCATTTGTAAGGCTTACAAGTACTGTGTACTGAACCCAAAAGCACGACCAGGAGACCAGGATGTAAGGATAGTTCTTTACTTGTGTTCAGGCAGGGGTCAAAACCGAGAGATCCGTCATAGAGGCAAACAAGTCCAAAAGGGGCAGGCAGTAATCCAGGGTCAAAAAAGGGGCAGGCAGTGACAGAACAGGCAGACTAGATACAGACAGGACAACGCTGGAGAGCTTGGCAACAAACACACAAGACAATCTGGCAGAGGACAGGTTCCTTTAAAAATGTTTGGAAAATTGCTCTGTCTTCTACCAGAAGCAATTAGAGGCTGGTGCATAGGAGCCATGTATTTGATTTGTGTTTATGTGTAATATGCCTTTCAAGCACTAGGTGGTGTTTTTGGTAGAGGCCATGGCTGGTCTTGGCCTATTTAGTTGACGCCATTAAGTGCAGGTTTTGCTGATTTGGGGAGGAAGCAAACAGTTTTTGACTGCGCTCGGTTAACATCGTGTGGTTTGTTTTAACTTTCTGAACAAAAGTATTGGAAGAGATGTACACCAGAGGGAAATATAAATGCAATGATATAAAGTTTTGGTAATGTTGTGTATTGTTTTTCTGAGCAAACGTCTAATTCAATTCACTGAATGGAGCCAGAACTTGAATTGGTATGCTTTCGCCTTCCAGAGTTCTTCCCAGGTCATCCCTCAGCCAGTTGTACGCTCCCATTGGGTCCAGGGCCCCTGCTTGCACTTACCGGCATTCTTCTGTAGTTCGCTTCGTCCACCTCTGCGAGAACCTCCTTCTGGATGAGCTTTTGCCTCTCCTTTCTTCAGGCTTTATTGCAGCAAGATCTTGCATTTCTCCCGAGTCTGGCCCAACCAGTTGCCACAGTTCCCATCAGGATGCTATGCCACAGCCTTGAGCCGCTCAACTGCCTTCTATACGCGTCACTTCCTTCCTGTTCTGACCTTGATGGTTGTTGATGAGATTTTGGCATCAGCAGAATCTTGATAGAGCAGGACTTTTCTGGCTTGGGTGACCATGAACCCCTCTCAGACTGCTAAAAGGAAGCTGCAGATAGGTGTTATGTCCATAAAGGGTGATGCTGCTTAGGCTCTGCGGCAGGTCCAACCACCTGCACAGGAACTGGCTGATCTTCCATTTTGAAGCCCTCCACGATGGTGATTGGGATATGTAGAACTTCAGTTACTTTGCTGATTTTTGGTATTACATGATTGCTAAAATAGACCTTAACTCTCAACCACTGCAATACTACCCTACTGTTTCTGTTTTGACATGCATTTGCCAAACTGTGTGTGTGTCTGTAGGTTTAACATGTCATCAGAATCGTCCGTTTACCATGGCCAGCTGTAGCAGAGACAGTACAGTGAGGCTTTGGTCCCTCACACCCCTCATCTCTCCACTGCTGCTGAACATCCTCACCAACCAGCCATGGGAAAAGATAATAGGAAACACGGGTAAGAACAGGCACTTGCTCACTTCTTTTTGATTGTGTTTTCTTCTTATACCTCATTTAACCACGAGGGTTGTGTGTGTCTGCAGACACAGCCATGGTTCCCGGCTCTCCGCCCCTGCTCTGTGGTAAAGTGTCTCGAGACATCAAGCAGGAGCTGGATAAACTGAGCTCTGACATCAGGGCCAAGAAGCTCCGCTGGTTCTCTGAATGCTTTTTGGTACTTACATTCTGAATGCTTATTTATCACTGGGGATGATATCAGTGTGATACCATCAAAATGTCTGTAGACAGTCATTTTTCACAGTTGTCTCCACGCTCTGATGCAATCTATGTCTGCATTTCAGCAGTTCATCTCACAGCTTGCAACACACAGCTAGTAATTGATCTTGCCTCAGATTTCTGCTGTTAAACATACACTACAGGGGACTTTGTTTTCATGACAAAAGCCCAGCTGATATTACATATTTTACATTACCTTGAACTGGAAATCTAAATATCGGTTTATAAATTCAGGCACAATTGAAATATATCTGAATATCCAGCTTACAAGTCTGAATCGTTAAGGTGATTTCTGTTGCTGGCACACTATATATTTTGGACTATTTGGTTGATTAATGGGCCGGAGGCTGCATGACTGCGAGGAAATGAGGAAGCATAATTGGCACCCAAAGTTGAGTCCATGCTTTTGTCTCCCTCTATGTGCAATTTCAGGCTTTTCTTCAAAAAACACTACCGTAAAATGCGGGTTATATGGCGCACCCTTTTATAAGACGCATCTACTAAATTTAAAGAAAAAGTCGTATTTAATCTTAAACAAGCCGCCGCGGGTTATAAGGCGCTAATTTAGCGGTACCTGACAAACTCTCGAAACGACCAGAGGCAGAGAGTTGTGCGTGCTCTGATGCTCAGGCCTTTTCGTTTTAAGAACCGTAGACACCACGATGGTCCGCCTCTGAAATCATCAATGTTCTTTTCTGCCGCTCATCGCCTTTGCTTTCAGACGAATCGGAACTGTCGAAACACCACCGCCGTCTGCTCTCTGTGTGTTGACCCAGTCCTCTAGTTCGTTCTCTAGTTCGGGCCACTGGCATTTTCTTCCTCTGAACGCTTTTTGAGACTTCTTGCATCTGGAAAGTTCTCCATGCTATATTCTCCAATGTCTAATCATGGACTCGTTGATCCCAAGTTCGAGTGCCGCAGATCGGTTTCCCTTTTCAATGGCCAAGTCGATAGCCTTCAGTTTAAAAGCTGCGTCGTACGCCTTGCGTTGTGTCTTCGACATGATTACCGTATTTCTGGGGATGAGCAAAATCGGAAATAAATCCACAAATTAACCGCGCCCTTATTTTAGCCGAGCGGGTCAAAGTTGAGGAAAAAAAAAAAAAAAAAAAGTAGCGCCTTATAACCCACATTTTACGGTACACAGATAAAAGTCATGTAATTTCAAAGCAATAGAAGATTAGTTATAGTTACAAAAGCTTATACAAGGTTACGTGTATTTGGTGTAATAGTGATGAGCTGTTAACATGTAAGGCTGAACAAACTGTCTTTATGTAACATTCAGAGGTGACTAAAATTGTAACTGACATTAGTCAAGTAACACATTGCCTACTGTCAGGTTTTAACCATAAGTGTGTCTTTGTTGATCATGCGTGAGGCTCATTTTAACTGTTTGACTTTAAATACAATTGGACACATACTTTAATACAATTTGGAAGGTGAGTCAACAAAGGCAGGACCCTTCTCGCTTTATCTAGTATTTACTGTGAATCGTGGAAAAACGCTGATGAAAATGCTTCTCTTTACAAAAAGAACATAAATGAAGAAGTTGACCTTTCATTTATGTCGAGATTTAAAGTAATTGAAAAGTACTTAAGCACAAGCAGAATTTTCTGTTTTAATTTGAACAGTAAAGATGCAGACACATATGTTGTTACGTAGTTACATACAATAAATACTACCAGAATTTTTTTTACAAAGTTTATTGTTATTATATATATTACTGGTTTCCTTTGTTTGAGTGTGCATACTGCATGTGTGTCTGTGGGTGTTTCTGAACATATTTGTCCCGTACTCCTGTGCCAGCCTCCAGGAGGCAGTAGTAATCTGTGGGACTTGGTGTCAGTCATTAATGGCCAGGACGACTCACTGCTACCAGCCAGCTACAGCAAGGGAGTGATGCACATGAAACACCTGCTCAAGTTTAAAACGGTGAGTAGCTCTGATTCCCTGAGTCACTGTTCAAGGTTCAGGTTTGTTTATTCTTACTCTACAACGCAGTGTTTTTTTCGCCCAAATGTCACAGCTTAACCAGGATGGAGATGTATGATGACCATGTCAGGTTTTCTGTGATGCTGATTCTGGGGAACCTAAAACCGTTCACTTGCTCCACCTCAGCTCCACTCATGTAGAAAGGGGTGTGTGTTTACGCCTCCTTTTAAAATCAACAATCGACTCCTTGTTTTTACTGACGCTGAGCAGTAGTTTGTTCTCTGCGCACCACTCTGAAGATTGTTGATTTCCTCTCTGTATGAAGTCTCATTGTTGTTTGAAATCTGGCCGATGACAGTAGTGTCATCTGCATACTTCATAAAAGAGTTCTCTTCATGTTAGGGGTAGCAGTCGTGGGTGTACAGTGTGAACAGGAGGGGGCTGAGCACACAGACCTGGGGGTGCTCCAGTGTTCAACACTAGAGAGGAGGATGTGTAGCTGCCAATCCAAACTGACAATGGTGTTCAAACCCAGAGTGCTAAATTTGCCAATTAGTTTGATGGGGGAGATTAAATATTGAGTTGAAATCACCAAACATTCTGATAAGTGTTATTTCAAGATATGCGAGGGCTGAGTGGAGAGCAGTGGAGACGGCATCCTCTGTGGATCTTTTGGCTCTGTATACAAACTATTGAGGGTCCAGGATGGCTGGCCAGTTTATCAAAACAAAAGTAGTCATTTAGACTAGACACGGCAGACTTTTTAGATACAGAGATGATGGTGGCTGTCTTGAAGCAGGTGAAGACACTCTCCTCTGACAGTGATGTCTTAAAAGTGTCAATAATGACATTGACCAGCTGGTTGGCTCATGTTCTTAGTACACGACAAGGAATGTTATCAGGCCCAGCAACTTTATTCACATTCACTTTCAGCAGGGTTCTTCTGCTGTGGATACTGACAGCGGCCTCTCCTCTGAAGGCGGAGTAGAATACCACATAGCCTTGGTGTGGTTGGTGTTGAGGGTTATCTTCAGTCTCAATGTCTCCGCTTTGCCTCTTTAATGCCAGCTGTCAGTCTTGCTTTGGTGATGCTGTATGCTTCCTTGTCAGCTGACTGAAAGGCAACTTTTTTGGTTTTGGGTAGGGCCATCACCTCTCCATTAATCCAGGCATTCTGGTTGGTGGAGGATTTTATTGTCTTTGTGATCACCACATCATCAACACATTTGCTGATGTATGATGTCACTGTTGAATTATATTCCTCAAGAATGATGATGTTCTCCTGGGTGGCAGCATCTTTGAACATGTGCCCCATTAATGCACATTACTAACTTTGCTTCTTCTCTGGAGTCTTTGTGCTTTCTCCCCTCACAGGTTAACATAGATTGTGGTTCTATTTGGACCCTGGTCCTGCCTGACACCTATTGTCACGGTCTTGGGTTTTCTTTAGTTTGTTTTCTGCTTTCTTTTGAATTTCCCTGCCTCTTGTGCCCTCTGTTCAATTCACTTCCTGCCTTTGTATGTTTTCCCGTCCTTGTGATTGTCTGCCCCGCTCCTAATTGAATCCTCCTGTGTCTAATCACCTGCACCTCCCCAGTGTTTGTCTCCTGTCTCGGTGTTGGTTCGTCTGCATCTTTTCCCGGTTAGTTCCCTGCTTTGCTCCCTGTTCTGCTATGTTTCCCTGCTACCCTGTTAGTATCCCTCATGTGGTTTTTCTGTAGTACCTGATCCTGTTTTGTTTTTTGTCCGTTCTGAATTTTGTTTGTTATACATTTTTGACTCCCCTCCTACCAGTTTTGTTTTAAAGATTCCCTTTATCATTAAACTCACCCTTGATCATCCCTCTGTTCCCTCGTGTCCCTGTGCTTTTGGGTTCATCCCCATTGCCCTTTTTTGCCCCCCTATTCCTCTCATGACAACTATTGCCAATACCATTACAGCTTTAATTATCATTATTATTTTACTATATCCACTGCTGCTGTTATTATTGGTAGATATAACTTTTTCATCATGCCTACTACTCTCATTATATGAATAATTTGTCATATGCATTGAATGTGTTATAACTCTGTTATATTGTTCGTTCTGTACACATGACATCTATTGTACTTCTGTCCATCCTGATAGAGGATCCTCCTCTGTTGCTCTCCTGAAGGTTTCTTCCCTTTTTATCCCCTTAAAGTTTTTTTTGGGGAGTTTTTCCTGAACCGATGAGAGGTCCTGGGACAGAGGATGTCGTATGTGTACAGATTGTAAAGCCCTCTAAGGCAAATTATTGATCTTGGGCTTTACAAAATACATTTAATTGATTTGAATGTGCCAGTCTGTGCAGTCTAACCAGTCTTGTAGAAGTGCTGTAGCTTCATCTGTCCACACTTAACTGATTCTTTTTCTGATGGTTTGAACTTTTTACTGGAAGTAAGCTGGGACAGAAGGTCATCATGTGTTCAGAAACCCAGAGAGACCACACTGTGAGGTGGGAGTACCCCATATGAACTATAGTTTGTAACAGACAGCCATTCAAATCACTGAGTGGAGTCAGAGAAATGTATTTCACATGGGGTGAAGTTAATAAATACGGCAAAAGAAGCAGCCTTTGTAAACAATATAGCAATAATAGGTCTACTTCTACAGGTCTGTCTTTCGACTGGCTCAGTGGTAGAGCAGGGATCCCAGGCTCCGCTAGTCCATGTCCATTCAATTCAATTCAATTCAATTTATTTTTGTATAGCCCAAAATCATAAATTACAAATTTGCCTCGGAGGGCTTTACAATCTGTACACAACGACATCCTCTGTCCCTGGACCTCTCATCGGATCAGGAAAAACTCCCCCCAAAAAAACCCTTTCAACAGGGAGAAAAATGGAAGAAACCTTCAGCAGAGCAACTGAGGAGGATCCCTCTCCCAGGATGGACAGAGTACAGAAATAGATGTCATGTGTACAGAATGAACAGCATAACAGAGTTACAACACGTTCAATTCACATGACAGAAATGATGTAATAATAGCAGTTTGTGTCGGGGAGGACCACAGCAGGACGCAGGACCAGGGTCCAGATTTAACCACGATCCATAGAAACCTGCGAGGCGAGAAGGCACAAAGACTTCGAGGATGGAGCAGAGTTAGTAATGTGCATTAATGGTGCATGAATTCATACAGAAGGAAAAATAGAGAAGAATGTGCGTCAGTAGGGTCACGGCAGGAACCAGGAACCAGGAACCAGGAGGCAGGACCAAGGTCCAGATGCAACCACGATCCGTGGAAACCTGCGAGACGAGAAAGCACAAAGACTCCGGGGGAAGAAGTAGAGTTAGTAATGTGCATTGATAGAACATGAATTCATACAGAAGGAGAGAGAGAGAAGAGGAGAGAGGAGCTCAGTGTATCCTAAGATGTCCCCCAGCAGTCTAGGCCTATAGCAGCATATCTAGGGGCTGGACTAGGGCAAACCTGAGCCAGTCCTAAGTATAAACCTGAGCCAGCCCCTAACTATAAGCGCTGTCAAAGAGGAAAGTCTTAAGTCTACTCTTAAATGTGGTGACTGTGTCTGCCCCCCAGACTAAAAGTGGAAACTGGCTCCATAGAAGAGGAGCTTGATAACTGAAGGCTCTGGCTCCCATCCTACTTTTTAAGACTCTAGGAACCACAAGTAGCCCCGCATTCAGTGAGTGCAGCGCTCTAGTGGGGTAACATGGTACTATAAGCGCTCTAGTGGGGTAATATGGTACTATAAGCTCTCTAGTGGGGTAATATGGTACTATGAGCTCTCTAGTGGGTAATATGGTACTATAAGCTCGCTAGTGGGATAATATGGTACTATAAGCTCGCTAGTGGGGTAATATGGTACTATAAGCTCTCTAGTGGGGTAATATGGTCTTGAACACAGCACTAAGGTCTAACAAGACAATTACAGAGACAAGTCCTTAGTCATTTTCACCAGCGCTGTCTCTACAATACACTGTAAATCCTGACTGAAAATCCTCAAATAAACTATTGTCGTGTGCTTTCTCAAGGATCTTAGAGAGCATGGGAAGGTTAGAGATCGGTATATAGTTAGCCAACACCTCTGGATCAAGAGTGGGCTTCTTGAGAAGAGGTTTAATTACAGCTACTTTGAAGGACTGTGGTACATAGCCTGTTAGCAAAGACAGATTGATAATATCTAGTAGAGGTACTTACTAAAGGTAATACTGTGAAGGACTGTGGTACATGGCCTGTTAGTAAAGACAGATTGCTAATATCTAGTAGTCGATGGGAGAAAAGTCATCTAAATATATATCAGGGTTTACAGCTGTTTCTAAGGTTCCTTTATTTGAGAATAGATCGGTACTGGTTGAGGGCAGGAGATTATTAATCTTGTCTCTAATAGTTAGAATCTTATCATTGAAGAAGTTCATGAAGTCATTACTACTGAGGTTTATAGGAATACACGGCTCAACAGGATCTTAAGGATCTCATAGTACCATATTTCCCCACTAGAGAGCTGCGCTCACTGAATGCGGGGCTGCTTGTAGTTCCTAGAGTCTTAAAAAAAGGATGGGAGCCAGAGCCTTCAGTTATCAAGCTCCTCTTCTATGGAACCAGCTTCCACTTTCAGTCCGGGGGGCAGACACAGTGACCACATTTAAGAGTAGACTTAAGACTTTCCTCTTTGATAGCGCTTATAGTTATGGCTGGCTCAGGTTTGCCCTGGTTCATTCTTTCCAGCCCCTTGATATGCTGCTATAGGCCTAGACTGCTGGGGGACAACTTAGAATACACTGAGCTCCTCTATCCTTTTCTCTCTCTCCTTCTGTATGAATTCATGTTCTATCAATGCACATTACTAACTCTACTTCTTCCCTCGGAGTCTTTGTGCTTTCTCGCCTCGCAGGTTTCCACAAATCGTGGTTGCATCTGGACCCTGGTCCTGCCTCCTGGTTCCTTCCGTGGAACTGCTGACGCACATTCTTTTCTATTTTACCTTCTGTATGAATTCATGCACCATAAATGCACATTACTAACTCTGCTCCATCCCCGAGGTCTTTGTGCCTTCTCGCCTCGCAGGTTTCCATGGATCGTGGTTAAATCTGGAACCTGGTCCTACGTCCTCTGCTACTATTACATGAATCATTTCTGTCATGTAAATTGAACGTGTTGTAACTCTGTTATGCTGTTCATTCTGTACACATGACATCTATTTTCGTACTCTGTCCATCCTGGGAGAGGGATCCTCCTCTGTTGCTCTCCTGAAGGTTTCTTCCATTTTTCTCCCTGTCGATAGGGTTTTTTTTTTTTGGGGGGAGTTTTTCCTGAGTCGATGAGAGGTTCTGGGACAGAGGATGTCAGTGTGTACAGATTGTAAAGCCCTCTGAGGCAAATTTGTAATTTGTGATTTTGGGCTGTACAAAAATAAATTGAATTGAATTGAAATTGAACAGAGCTGTGACTCTCTGTCAGCCTGGCTACAGTGCTGAAGAGAAACCTGGGGTTGTATTTATTTTTCTCTATTATTGATGAGTAATAGGCTGCTCGGGCATTACGGAGGGCCTTCTTATATGTTACCAAAAAAAAAATCTCGCCAAACTAACTGAGATTCTTCTAAATTGGTGGAACGCCATATCCTTTCAAGCTTTCGCGATATTTGGAAAAGCACAGTAAATACAGAAGTAACAGAACATACTGTACATTTTAAGAAAGCTTAAGATAAAAAATACATTACAGTACATGTTCACATTGTTTAAAAAACACGAGTTGAATGGAAGTCCCCTCATGCCATTTATGTTCATCTCGAGAATAAATATCCGGAATTTGCACAGTTTATCTTCTTAACCCTTTTCCACTAACTATTACGAATTCCTTCCCTAACGTTTACCAGCCGTGACAGCGACGCTGGGATTTTGTGCGTCATCATGGCAAAATGTGGTCCTGGAGAACTGGTTTGAGTACTTTGCCTGGTGTTTGTCTGTGGACAGATTTTGCCACCATGATAGCATCACAACTGTGCAAGATGCAACTTTCCAGGTGTGTAGTTGAGATCAAAATGAAGGCAGAGTTTGAAGATGTGCGCCAGAAGTAGTGGGGTAGGAAGTGGGGGCCCCCCTCACTTTACACCATTGGCTCGATTTGGCGTTGCGGCTGGTGTGATCCCGTCAAAAGATGGTCTCTAGGTTTCATTTGTTGTATTCAACAGTAATCCATTTAAGATGTTTTAAAAAGCAGGTATTTGGATCTCAAACGTGTATTTTATGTCACTTTCGTTTCTCTTCAATTCGTTGTATTTTTTCTCAGTCTGAAGCCCAGGAGCTCACCATAGTCAAGATGTCTAAATTTGGAGGAGGTATCGGAGCTCCCAGTCAAGAGGAGAGGCTGATAGAAGCAGCAGACATCCATCTGAGACTGGGACAGATTCAACGATACTGTGAATTAATGGTGGAGCTGGGACAGGTATGCAGTGACTGTGTGTGTGTGTGTGTGTGTGTGTGTGTGTGTGTGTGTGTGTGTGTGTGTGTGTGTGTGTGTGCGTGCATGCAGGTGTGAGTATCTGTGCAGTAATTTATATCAAGAAAGCCAGACACTAGTGAGACTCGATTATTTAATTGTGTTGGCTCTGATCCTGTTCGTGACTTTGACCATTTTGATATTTAACAACTTGTTCCTTAATCACTGGCTGGTTCCACATCAGTCTCTTTTTTATCATTTTATACCATGTCAAATGCAAATTCAAGTTTGTTGGACTAAAAGCAAAAACCCTCACCCAAGCAAGGTTTTCCAGCTGTGGTTACTGATATCTGTACCTCCATTTAGTCTCTGCCATCATTAAATGCTTTGGAAGAACCTGCAAGTGGAAACTGTAGGTGAAAGAAGTTAAAAAATGATGGCATGTAACCGTAAGCATGGAGGACTTCTGAGAGAGTGGAGAATTAAAGCAGGGGCAGACGGGCTGCTGCATGCAGCAGCTGCAGAGACTGAAGCCAGGGATAGAGCAGTTTGAGTGACATTTGGGCAACATCAAGATATTCCTACAAACCAGTCAGTTCTTCGCTTGAAGTATATTTGGTCACAGCCATAGTGATGATTCTATTTCTATTGTGAAAAAATTATATAGAATATAGAAAATGATAATACAATGTTACTTGATCCAATGGAAGGTTATCTCTCTTCCAGTGGGAGAAAGCATTATCTGTGGCACCAGGAGTCTCTATGAAGTATTGGAAGAAACTCATGCAGAGGTAATCCATGTTGAAGTTTATTGTTTCAGCGTTTCCACTAAACAACCACAAAAAGGAAAGACAACAATGTCCCGGTGCAAATGTTTTTTAAGTGTGAGCCGTTAGAATGATTGTTAAAAATGTTTTCTCAATAAGTTGTGGTACTGTTTCAGTGTCTGTAACATGGCGTAATGCCACAATACTAATGCAGATGAACAGAGGTGGCCAAAATAAGAGCAACACTTTTACATTATCAATGCAATCCAATGCAATCATTTTGCATTGGATTGGATACATACATACAGCATGCATACTGCACTACCGTCAACTCAGGCATGTCAGAGACATGTTGATTCAACATTATAAGGATTTCTGAGTCTGCAATCCGAGTTGCCAGAGGGTGGACAAAAACTCTGTAGCTCAGTAACTCAGTATTTATTACATAGCTGTTGTTTTTACTTGCATTAAGATGTATAGTTGTTGCTTTTTATAGACCTTTTTCACAGCAGACATTTTGACAGGTGTTAATAATAGCACTAACAATGGCTCTGTTCCACTCGGTGTCCCAGTAAGCAGAGCATGTTCAATACCAGGACCTTGAAACTGGCACACCTAATGCAGCTATGATTAATGTTGTTATTTACTCCTGTATTTTCCTGCTTTTACATGTCAAAGTGTCTACCGTGATAAAGGTCCACTGCATGCTTCATGTAGGCTTTAGTTGAGCATGGCTTGTAGGGATGTTAATTCTGTTTGAGTAGTGTTTGTTGTTTTGGGTTTTTACTAGATTTTCCAAAAGTCATAATTCTGTTAGAACCAAATTTCACCTAAATCTGTTGTTTATGTTCATTAAGACAAAACGTTCCCCCAGGACGCTGTTTATCTAAAGAACGTTTACAGTAATAGAAGTCTTGTGTGGCAAGGACAAATATGCATGCATGTTTAGACAATTTAAACAATTTAGATAATGAATGATAATATATAAATAAATGTAAAAGTAAAGACAACACAGAATATGTGTATTGCAAATGATGTACAACAGTTTCAGAGACCAATGCTATCCCGGTCACTGTCTCAGGAGTGTTTGTTAAGTGGATAGTTCGGATGTCTTGAAGTTGGGTTGTATGAGCTAGTATAGAACAGACCGGAGTACCAGCATGGAAGCTAAGCAATGTACTCGTGTATATGGGGCCAGCAGCAAAACCTATTATGGCCACCTAAAAGAAAAGTCCTGCTAAAAAAAGAAAAAAGAAAATGAATTTCCGTTTTAAGTGTACGCTAGAGCAGATGTCTTCAACAGGGGGTCCGCGACCCCTAGGGGGTCTGCAGAGGTAGTGCAGGGGGGGTCGTGACAGTTTTGGTTGATTGACAGTTTTTTCTATATTTATATATATAAATATATATATATATATATATATTTATATATATAAATATATATATATATATATATATATTTTTTTTTTCCCCCCATTTTTTTCCCCCAAATTTAAATGTCTTTAAATATACATTAACATAATCCGACATATTGTAGCGAATGGATAAATGGAGGCGGAATATGTTATCTTTCAGTAAATAAAAAAATATCTATGAAAATAAAAACGTCAATTTGAATAGCTTGTATGCATGATTATCATGCAATTGACAGACAATGTTGATATTGGCATTAGTATCAGTGGACAAGGTGTGTTTATGAACAGGCAGTGGCATGGCCACCCTACTCACTGGACCTTCACATGTTTAAAATAAAAACATGAATTTATGAACCTGTGTATTATTTGAATAGCTTAGTATTGAATGCACAATAACAAGGTATGTTTATACATGGCACTAGGCCCAGTTTAATATAAAACACATTTTTATACAATATATATAGTAGGGGGTCCCTGTTCCACCTCTCTATCAGTTTGGGGTCCTTGGCCTGAAAAACCTTGAAGACCCCTGCTCTAGAGAATATAACTGAAAATGAAACTCATCTAAACTGTTGTTACAAATGGAGTCTTGTGGCTTTGAAGATAAGTTTCATTTTTAGTTACATTCCCGTCAGAAAGGGCTGTCAAGATAAAGGGGTGAAAATATTCTAAATATAGCGTAGACTTTTTTTTAGATGAGCCTTTCTTTACAGGTCTTGCTGCTGGCCCCTTCCACAACACTATTTTGCTTTGCTCCCGAGCCTCCTTCCTGCTTCTCCGAACTGGGGGCTTCAAAACCCCTGAACTCTTCCTTTCAGCAAACAAGTTGACGTAGTTGACTTTGTCACATATTCTTACAGCTTAATATTAACTGGGATTATTCATTTTGTCATAATTTGACAGATTTGAATATAAATACAAACAAAGTTATAAACCTTTATGTGTTGCACTTTGCTTATGTTATTTATATATGTAATGTTAATATGCTCATGTCACAGGAGAGCTGAGCAGCTGATGGCTGAGGATAATGATGATGCTATCCCATACTGCATCGCCACAGGAGACATAAAAAAACTTGTAACTTTCTTCAGCGGTCGTGGACAACTGCTAGAGGCCTTAATAATCGCACAGGTACACAGGGCATGACGGGAATATAGTTTTCTTTAGGGCTGGATGATAAATGGTAGATCTTGAGTAAATGGTTACATGTGGGCTGGATAAATAAGTAATGGGAGACAAAGACAGAGAGTTGAAGAAATACTTGAACAGTCATTTTAATGCCTGTGAAAATATTGACAAGAAATGATAAAAGATAATGATTAATAATGTTCTATGTTTTTAGGGAGCATGTGAAGGGAACATTCGTGCACCTCAAAGCACCCCAGTTAACTACACAACTAATGATGTGGATAACAGACTACAATACCAGAGGTAAAACACACACACACACACACACACACACACACACACACACACACACACACACACACACACACGATGATAACATTCTTTGGTGCGTGATTTAAACTCAACTTGAAACTAACATTGAACCAAAATGAGCAGCACACATCTGATATGCAGTTACAGAGACATTTGGACTAAGGCTGGTCTTAGCTTACACACTGTGTTGATATTCAGTGTCTTTGTCAAATGCAAAAACTTGGCACTATTGGCTGTTAGTGGGAGAACAGTTTACTACAGTTTACATCAGGAAGACGTCTGAGTAGTTTCGCATCCAACAGGTAATTAAATGTCTGAAGACACACTGGGACTGGGATAGTGATAGTGCAGATGTCTCTATGACAATAAACAAAATCATTAGGGGTTTGTTTTGACAAACATGGAAAAAACATTGCAGCATTATGTTACATGGATGTTTTTCTAATTTTGCCTATTTATACGACTGCAATGGATTTTAAATAAAGCAGTCAATATGTAGTTCAGCCAAATGCCGCAAAACTGATTGGACTGCTTCTCAGTACAGATGGATAATGACCCAAATCATACTGTGAGAACAGCTTCTCAAGGCAAAGACATGGAATATTCTTCAATGGCCAAGTCAGTCACCTGATCTCAACCCAAGTCAGTCACCTGACCTCAACCCAAGTCAGTCACCTGACCTCAACCCAAGTCAGTCACCTAATCTCAAGTCAGTCACCTGACCTCAACCCAAGTCAGTCACCTGACCTTAACCCAAGTCAGTCACGTGACCTCAACCCAAGTCAGTCACCTGATCTCAACCCAAGTGAGTATGCTTTTCATTTACTTCAGATACAGCTGAAGGCAGAAAGACCCACAAACCAGCGGCAGCTGAAGGAGGCTGCAGTAAAGGCCTGGCAAAGCATCTCAAGGGAGGAAACTCAGTGTTTGGTGACGACTATGGGTGTAATATATATATATAATGATTATATAACTGATTTGGTGATGACTATGGGTGGAAGATTTCAGGCAATCATTGACTGCAAAGGATTTAAAGAAAGTATTAAGAATTATCATTATATTCACCATTATGTTAGTTTGTCCAATTACTTCTGAGCCTCTGAACATGTGGGGGACTGCATAAAAATGGCTGTAATTCCTAAACAATTAATACCATTTTTTTGTTATATCGATTGAAATAAAGCTGAAAGTCTAGACTTCAACCACATAGTGACTGCGTCGTTTCAAATCCGTGTAAAGTCGTTTAAAGAGGAAAATAAGAAAAATTCTGTCACAGTCAAAATACTTCTGGCCTTGACTGTAGTTAATTCATGTAATAAAGTTTAATTTGTTTTGTAAAAACAATTACCATGGTGCATTCTTATACTACATATGCAACATAATCTCTTTATCCTTTGGCCATCCATAGACTCTGAACATTCATAATCTTGACAAAATATGGCTAAATACACTGTTTACATCCCCATCCTCACTGTACTGTAAGTGGATCAAACTTAATATTTTTAACCCTTTATTTATGTGTTTATTAAGTGTGTTTTATTTTATGCAATCTGAATGAAAAGTCTTGTGGCGAAACTGATCCCCGATTATAGTATCTTCATCTTGTAGAATACAAAATAACCGTGGCGTCCTGCTAGTAAATTGTAGGTTGATAATTGTTCCCTGAAATTATACCTAGAATATTTCTGAGATGAGGTGTTTTTGATTACAATCCCTGGCTAGATTTGCTCTTTTTCTGTCCAGTCTCCTCCATAAGGTATGTAAGGAACTAGCTGAGTGGTACTTTCAGGACGGATGCTCTGTCCTGGCAGCATGCTGCCACCTAGCTGTGGACAACACCAAGGTACACACCAGTGTCTGTGCATATCACAATTAATTACATACAGTGTATTTCCATTAGTTTGTATACACATTGTGCAAGAATATCATGCAGTTTCATATGTCTCACCTTTATATTCATATATATATATATATATATATAATATCATTATTGATTATACAAAATCTGATTTGAAAAATGTGGCTGAAATGTGGATGTACTATATGTGTGTGTGTTATGTTTTTAGTTAGCCATGTCGAGTCTTATCCGAGGTAATGAGCTGGAGTTGGCAGCATGTGTGGGTATTGTCCTAGGAGAGGCAGCCAATCAGAGCACTGCATACTGTCTTGAACTCTTGGCCAGGAAATACACGACGACAACTACATGGTACGTCTCAATCCATGCATGTCCAGTTCGTGTAACCTATATTATTCTTCTGTATACTTTGAAGGTAATCCAAAATTACACTGGTCCAGGTTTAGCTACTTAGTGCTAATTGTTCCTTTAGAATGTTGTATTTATATTAGCTTTTTCCCTCTTTTAAGTAGATTTGATCTTGATGTTTTCATGTTGCAAACCCCATGTTGCTCATAACCAGTTAGCTGATTGAACCATATTTGGTTTGGTGTTAAGCCAACTGAAACTATAAATTTACAGGATATGTTAGACTTTGCATCATGACACATGTCCCTGGTCTTAAAGGTAATGCAACCCTAGTTCTTTAAGCACAGGTGGAGCCCAGTGACGGCAAACCTATTTTCAGCTTGAACTTAAGTAAATCAGCCAAAATTCACCTTTGCATTTATCAGTGTGTTATCTGTGACTGTAGATGAGCAGGGATTTAGAGTTAGAGGGTTACCTAACCCTAACCCTAACCCTAACCCTTTTTACATTTAGGGAGCTCTCAGCTGACCTACTGCGAATGATTCCTGACAACCACATTCTATTGGCTAAGCTGTGTGCATTTTACCCAGGAAGTGTTGCTGAAATTAACCAATTTCATGAAAGTGTGAGTAGGCAATCATTAAGTTTAAGTTTTGGATGAAATGGAATGGATGCTCCATGTCTGATGTTGAGGATATTAACATTGTGATGATTATGGTGACTACGATTATGTGTTGTTTGTCATTCAAGTGCGGTCTCCCTTCATTAGAGGAATGTAAGGCCCTGGCAGAAGCAGCCATGTGTGAAGGAGATTTGTTTTCAGCAGTAAAATTCCACCTCCTGAGCTCTGAACCCGAGAAGGCCCTTTGGATAGGGCTAGATCATGTTAAAGGTATTGGTCTGTTTGTGGTGACCCACCTATCATAACAATATGATGGCACAGATTAACTTTTAAAATGAAACAGTTGGCCCTATTTACATGTTGATTGTTGTAAAAGTTAGATTCTGACATGCCATCAGTTGGTGTAATCATTTTTCTGCCAATACTGTTAGCAATGAATATTATACTGAATACATAGATAAAATGAGCCATTCCATGGTAGTCCCACATGCTGGTGCAGTAACAAGCGTAATCTATGAATGACCAGTTTGGTATGAAATACAGTAAATTACAATCAAAACATTCATCAGATTTCAAAAGAATTACGCATATCCAATTAAGTTAATCATAACAATAACTTATTAATACTTAACTGTGCATTGCAGACAGTGTGAAACTGAAGAAAGTAATCTAAATGTCTGTCTTAATAAAGCAATGATCAATCTAAAACTCTTTGAATTTCCTCCTCCCCAGAACTGCTGAATCGACCTGATTGGACAGTGGATATTGTTCAACCAATCCTGGACCTGATGAGTTACATCAGAACTGACTGCCTCATCATGGCCAAGTTGACTGGGTAAGAGCATCTATTACTTGGTACTAATACTTATTTAAATTACTTTCACCAATGCTGTTGCTTCCCAGACTTGATCATCGTGTGTGTGTGTGTGTGTGTGTGTGTGTGTGTGTGTGTGTGTGTGTGTGTGTGTGTGTGCGCGCAGAGCCCGCAGTGAGCTGTTGATCTTGTGTGGTTACATTGGAGGTCTGCTGGCCATCAGAAGACAGTACTCTAGCATCGTGCCTGCACTCTATGAATACACCAGGTAAACACACAACTGTATGTATGTGTTAAAAAAGATTTGTTTAACATGGCTTTAACCTTTGAAATACTGTTGTTTCTGTGGGGTTTTGCATGTACCAAAAAGGTGTGGTGTAAGAAAAGGTCTGATTCACCTGTTGTCTTTATGGTTTCGCCAGGCTGGTGCTAATTTATAGTTCTTTAATGTATTCTAAGGGCGGACAACTAATCAGATGACTGTGATTATGCTGTTTATCTGAGATGTGCCCAGTAGTCATCATGACAACTTAAATATCTTTAAAGGAATACTTCACCCATACCTGTACATCAATAATTCACCCCACGTTTCTCTTAATTCTCGAAGAAAACTTTATTTTTCTCGCATGCCTCCACAGTGAAGGCATAATCAAAAAACAAAGCATTGATGAACATGAGTAAATTCAACAGCATAACTGAAATCAAAACATTAGTTTACAAACTCTCACACAACTCGTACAGTACGTCCCAAACACCTGCTAGTGTTTTAACACTATTTAAAACACTTGTACTATTATGGTCTTAGTGTGCAAACATGAGATGATAGAGCTGGAAGGGTTTTAAATGGTAAGATTTTGGTGAAGATGCAGGTGTATGAGAAGCACTGAGCATACAACTGAATAAACGAGTCTTAGATTGTACTGCACGAGTTGTGAGAGAGTTTATAAATGGATATTTTGAAATGGTTTTACCCT
Organism: Ophiodon elongatus; assembly: GCA_016806645.1. Lineage (NCBI taxonomy): Eukaryota > Metazoa > Chordata > Actinopteri > Perciformes > Hexagrammidae > Ophiodon > Ophiodon elongatus. Next base: position 108,142 of record JACSYO010001661.1, on the reverse strand, counting down.
TGTTAAAGGTGGCCTTCCCTTCCTGCAATTAATTCAGAATTAGAATTCAAGGTAACACGGGGTAGGTATATGAAATCCAAATGGATATTTTGTGGGGTAAGTATTCCTTTAACTGTGCAGCTGTCCCTTCAACTTAAATGCTTCTTAGCTCTCTGCTTAAAAAACACTGACTATACTCGTAGTTTTTATTTCGTTATTTAGTCATTACAACACGGTGGGTTGTTGTTCTGTTTGGTAACGCTCCAACTATGAGTCCTGGGCTTCTTATTTGTACTCTTGAACTAAAATCCCCATGTGATGCCTTCCCAGTTACAGTAGTGGATATTGTTCCGGTATCTTTAAATATACTTTGATTATAATATAGCAAGGTAAAATAGGCAATGAGTCTGCAAGGACATGTTTAGCAAATGTTATGATTTGCTACAGGAGGAGTTTTAAAAAAAGAACTGGGGTTTACAGCAATAATGCGCTTTGTGTTTTGGAGTGATAATTTGTCCTGATGTACAGCTCATTCATGATTTCTTCACTTTGATAATTGCAATCATCACGTTTAAATTGGATGAACGATTTGTAAGTCAGTCCAACCATGTTTATCTTTTTTTTCTCAGTCAGCTGTTGAAGCGGAGGGAAGTGTGTGTTCCTCTGAAGATCGAGCAGCTGTCTGTGGAGTTGGATGCCTGGCGGGCCTGCACACAAAGTAACAGCAAGTACGTTACACAGAGACACACACAAATACAAAGAAAATGGTATGACAATTGAATGTTATTAATAACACTGTGAAGTACAATAAATAAAAAAACACATATAAATGAACACCCATTGGGCCATGTGTGATATATGAAGTTGAAAGGAGAAGATGGGAAAAAGGGGAACCCTGTCACAACTCCGTACTACAGTTGTCTCAGCTAAAAGCTAAGGCCATGATGAGGCCAGGTCTGAATAAGGCCTTTTTCCGAATGGAGTATTTTCCAGCTAAGACATTATATTATTCAGGTTTTAGGAGCCTTCTTTGGACATGTATACAACACATTCAGCATATGTGTCTCAATAGGGCACTTAGCGACACACGGCCTTGTTCCTGTTTATGACCAGCTCTGTGCGTTGTACAGAAACCAACTAGCGGATAGTGTACTTTTAAGCATTATCAAGGCCTCGGATATCAACAGGTTTTTGGATTTGCCCAAATATCGCAACACCGACCTTTTCAAGAAGGTGGTTGAAGGAATGAAAGAGGGAGGCTGTGTTCGCACGGTCAAACAAGTCCACCACCGGTGGAAAACGTAAAAGAAAAAAGCAAAATGGCACAAGTTGCTCCTGCTGTTCAACTTTTCCATATCTTGAGGCGATCAAATGTTAGGGCATTGGCCCGTCGAAGACAGCAGAGAAGGGCATCGATTTGGGATTCACTGGCCCCGTAGATGAGGATGCAGCAAGGGGACGTTTTACGTTCATCGGAATATGCACGGCTGCATATAAATGTGAGAATTTGCGGAATATTATTTTAATTAGCCATGTGAACAGTTTATCGAAATAAGAGCAAATACATGATTATTTAGTGCACGTAAACGTAGTCACCGTATCGAGCCTTGTGTTAAGTGCACCAAGGAGGAGCTCAGAGTGCTGTGCAGCATTATTAAAACCAATGAAGCTTGAGCTTCTTGACAGAATAACATCAGACTTCATTGGGTTTGTGTGCAGGAAACAGACTTAAAATGGCCAGCAGGCTTGGTATATACAATGTCAGGCATGTAAGGGGGAGGATGGCAGCAACATTGTGGCCAATCATAGACACCTCTGCTGCAAACGTGTTTCACGTTGAAATGGAAATACACTCACACACTGATGATAGATATACATCTATGTTCATACTACTATGTTTAAATTTGCTGGCAGATGTCCATTAATAGTGACTTGTTATCACCGTAATACCTCTATATTGCTTATGTCTGGTATACAGCTCATAGTTGTATCTCTGTCCGTCTGTTTTCAACAGTCCTTCATCAGAGAGTCAAAGAGAGGAGTTCAGCTGCCTTGAGAGGAGAATCCAACCGACAAACCCTGGTATAAATAACAGTTCTAAACACAACTTTATCAGGGGAGATTACGGACCTTGAATTCCATCTTTTCTTCTTCATGACTTGCTTTTATCTGACAAAGAAACATTTGTGATGTGCTATTGTGTGTAGATTTATATTGTGTGTCTGTGTGTTCTTTCTTGTATGACGTTGTTTGATGTGTTTACTCTGTACTGTTTGTTATTGTCTTCTCTTGGTTTTGACCTGCCAAGGGACTGCAGATGCACATTAGCTTAAAGCTATAATCTGATATGGTGCATCAAATGGTGACATTTATGTTTTAAACTGTAAACATGGTCCCTTTTTAATACAGTTAGATTCAATTAAATAAAATACTACTCATAAAAGGTATATTTTGGGATCAACAAAATAAGCCCTAGACGTAGGTAGGCTGCATATGCTGGAGGCAGTGGGCCTCAGGACCAGTAGGTTAGGCTGATAAAGAGTGTGCGGGTTAGTGATTGGCTACTGTGCGTAAGAGGCTCTTTGATTGGATGAAGTCTGGCTTAGAGGGAGAAATTAAAGGAGTAGAGGAGGCAGAACTAAGTATTATCTTGCTCAACTCCATAATAATTATGGACTTTCTAATCTGTAAAACTTGATGGTAATACAAACATACTCTGTGTAATGGTTAACCAGTAAAACATGTTCCTCTATCTCTCAGATGGTTTAGTCCTGTGTGGTGCTGATTATGTGACAGGCTCCAATCTGCCAAGCCACTCAGATGTTCAACTGTCGTGTTTCACTGGACACAGAATACAGGTGTGTGCTTCTTTATTTATTTATTGGTTTGTTTGTAGGTATACTAACGCGTCTTGTTGACTTGTGAGTTTTCTTATTGTTTTCCTTTTATTATGTGCAGGGTCCAGTGTTTTTGTTGGAGGATGATAAATCAGCGATCTCTCTTAATGATGCTTTAATGTGGGCAGAAGTCAATCCTTTCTCTCCTCTGGGAACAGGACTCCGCATCAACCCCTTTTAACACACACACACACAGACACACAGACACACACACACACACACACACACACACACACACACACAAAGAGGACATTCCAAGTGAGAGGTTAATAGATTGGAAGGACAGAAGAAAAAATTAAACAGAGCTTATTTTTGTGCTTCAGCTAACAGTTACTTAGATTGATACAAAAATAACATGCACATAGTAAAAACAGCAAAAACGCTAATGCTGCAATACAGAAATATCAACATTAATTAGAAATGCTAACTGAAATGTGAAATAAGTTTTCTGAAGAATCCAAAATACACTGCAGTGCACTGCTGAATCTAATTCAGAATTGGAAGATCAACCAAAATAAGCAAAGAAAATAAATGCATTACTAGAAAAGCTGGAAGTGAAACATTAGGATGCAAAGTGTCATGGGTGGGAATTTAAATTAATTGGATAATAAAGCTGAAAAAATAAATTATTTGTGCTTTAAAAAGTGTAATCCATAGAAAAAAGTTGAATACAAGCGTCCATGTCCGTAAAGAGCATTAGGTTTTGGCATTTAAACAGCTGAAATACATTTCAAAGCTCTGCTGATGTAATTTAAAATAGGCAAAGCTGAACTGCATTACCTAAAAAATATAAGAGCTGAAATACAATTCTATAAAAGTTGGAAGCTAAACTGTAATACTATCAAAGGTGGAAGTCGAAATTGATTGACTGAAAAGCCTAGATGAAAAAATGCTTTGTGTTTTTAAAAAAAGCTGAAAAGGTGAAAAATAGTTAAATACAAACGTAAATGTCCATAAAGAGCAACGTGTTTCTGTAGCTGAAAAGTATGCAGAAGTAGTAGTTGACAGAAAAACATATGGATAAGAATAATTAAACATCTATTACCTTTTGGGACTTTTATTTTGTACAGCCTACTGTACAGTGGTTCCCATAAGGTGTAGGGTAGTGCTGTATGTGCTTTAACCAAAGCACCACTAACAACCTAAAAATGTCTGCAGTTATTAAAGGTGCAACATGTGAGACCTGGCAAGACTTTTATTTTAAGGGCGACTGTGGCTTAGTGGTGAGCAGGGTCTTCAATGAGAGGATTGGAGGTTCGATCCCCGGCTCCACTAGCCCATGTCGATGTGTCCTTGGGCAAGACACTTAACCCAAATTGCTCCCGTAGCTGTGCCTACGGTGTGTGAATGGTAGCTACTCCTGATGGGCAGGTGGCACCTTATCCCCTCCCGTCAGTGCGTGAATGATGTCATGTAGTGTTAAAGCGCTTTGAGTGGTTGGAAGACTAGAAAAGTGCTATACAAGTACAGGTCCATTTACCATTTTGAAACATGAAGAAGTAACCGTTTTGACCATGCCAAATACGCCAATGTATTGTGCCTGGAGATATCTACTGCCAACCACAGACTGTATTTAACAAGTGAATGGAGTCACCATGACATCACTCATTGGCAGTAGCGGGCTGTGCATTTCACACCTAGGCCTTCAGTGATGTCCTACACAGTCCTCCCTGAATGAATCCACCTCTTAATACCATCATTATCCATTACTCCATGGCTCTAGAAACAATACATTTAGACAGAAACGCATTATAACTAGGCGTTGCATCACCTTAACATAGCGTAGTCTGTCTTGAAAATGGCATTGTTTGTATTTCTGCGACCAAATCTATCTCTTCTCCTCCATCAGCCATTGTGGGTTAAAAAAATAACACAAAAACAACGCTTTTATATCTATCTACACGAATTAACGCTAGCTCGTTCAGGTCGCCACAGGGTCATCGGATCAGGTTCAGGTTGCTAGCTCTGCCACCAGTGTGCATCCAATCAAAAGACGCGCCCGTGCTGACGTCATTGTACGCCTGCATGCTGGCCCCGGTGTCGCCAACTACGAAATCTGATTGGTTAACACCACAGTTTAGATTCCGTTAACTTTAAGCTACAGACGCCAGCACTGTTGATTCTGAAGGCCTAAGGGCAGATTTCTTGGACCCTAGCAACACATGACGGCTGAAATATGATTGGATAAAAGCTCTAACGTAAAGGCCAGCCCTCCGCTCTCGACCTGAGACTGGAAGCAGCGCAACCAAGAGAAAAGCTATGAAATGAAGAGAATAGACTATGGGGAATAATTTAATACATATTTGTGAAAAAAATATATAAAAATAAAATTTATATTCTGATGATGTTTGGGCCAGCACAGAAGGCCTTGCTGGCCCTGACGGCCCACTACTGCTCATTGGTTTGTAGACCATGGTTTTGAAAACTTGAGTTTGGCATTTTGGCCGAGTTCAAGTGAACTCCGAAAAGATATTTTTAGGCAATACAAATGTTACGATTAATGACGGACATGGACAACTCCTAGAACGGGCAATGCCGTGGTGCACGGTAGCTTTATTGTCTATTGTACTCTCAGCATACTTTACTAAATGAACATCCTGCTGTATTGAAGAAGACTTGAAAAAAAAGTGATTAACAGCATAAACTCATGTTTATTAAGGTAATAAATATATACAATTGGACTTAATTTTGCAACCTGCTGACCATTAGAAAGATGGCAAGTTCAAGGCTCAGAATCGGAGGCTGACGCCTGCTGCCAACCGGCAAAGACCGGCCCATACTTTCTTTTCTACCACTTTTTCCATAAGTAGCAATAGTGAATTACTAGTGCCAGTCTGGCCTCAATACAGAGAACAAATAATTAGAGCTGCCTTGAGGGCTTGTTAAAAATACATCTATGGTCTGTGTGCATTTTGATAGTTGGTTAGACTCGACCCACCTGTAACAACGGTGACCACGGATATAACAATCTGCAAATCTCTATTAATGAAGTTTACATGCAGCTTGAATATTAAATTGCTTGTGATCTGTCTGCTGAGAAAAGCCTCATGGAAGTGATATTTGCCATTTTTTATTGTATAAGCAAATGGTATTCAAGGAAGTAATTTGACGTTATTTAAAGGGATGGCCTTATTGAGTGACAGGTGGGTGCCATCACAGACGCTAGCTGTCTGATAGGTGTCACCTCAGCTAATTTGCGTCACTGAATTTAATCTCGCGGCTATATTTGTGTTGTTGGTGATCTTTTTCATGCAAAAATCTGACAAATAATATGGCTTGCTGTGCGTTTAATTGTACGATGGACATCCTGCTGCCCAATGATGACCTCCGTGCTGCATCAGTTTTACATATCTTTTATATCAGGAACTGTAATGTCTGTGAAACTTGGCAAAATCCTGGAATACCTGGCAGCCCATTCAACAGTGACTCTTTTTCTATATACTGATCTGACAGAACAGAGGACTCTGGCAAGAAGAAAGAGAAGGCGTGTGCTTTATGGTGAATAACGTTAATGTTAATGCACAGATTGAAGGAGTTCACGGGAGTTGTAACTTTACATTGTACGATTTCATGTGAAAAATAAATTGATTGATTGATTGAAGAGGGCTGTCCAGTTTTTTCGGTGAGTGAATTTTAATGTTAGCATTATTTATGTTATCACAGGGATCAACCGGCAACCGAATGCAAAAGGACCCCATTAGCTGGGGGTGGGTAACACAGTAGCATATCTCCTAGCTTGTTAGCCTAAGCTAGTTTGGTAGATTTGAGCTAGCGGGGTGTGTTTCAGCAACCAGGATTCATTCACGACGCCTTGGCTCCATCGACCCCACCACTTTGCCTTTTTTTGGATTAGGCTGCGTCGTCACTCGTTTCACTTTGACTCTTCAGACACCTTTGAGTAATGTCACAAGGTAAGGCTGCAGTCAAATAGTCCTTTTTTTAGTCCAACTTTTTGCCTTTTTTGATAACTTGGAAATGCTTAGTTGTTGTGAACTTTCAATAATCTGTTAAACCTGCTGGAAAACTAAAACATTACATTGCATACATTGCTGTTGCTGTAAACTGACCAAAGTGAAGTATACTATTTGATATTCTCTCTCTGGTGTCGTACTCCAGCCTCAGCCCTCACTCTTTTATTTCCCTTCAGTTACAGAAGCTTTGATACAAGGTTAAACTGGACAAGCTCTTCAGTCTGAGTCATGTTTTTAATTATCATCTTTTCAATCAACATTAGAATAAAACACTATCAAGTCACACTGAGTTGTGTGGTGTTTCATAAACTATTGTCTGCATATTCTTATGACCAGATTATAATCTGCATATTTTCAATTTAATTCAATTTATTTTGTTCAGCCCAAAATCACAAATTACAAATTATCCTCAGAGGGCTTTACAATCTGCACACATACGACATCCTCTGACCTTTGACCCTCTCATCGGTTCAGGAAAAACTCCCCAAAAACATTTAAGGGGAGAAAAAGGGAAGACACCTTCAGGAGAGCAACAGAGGAGGATCCTCTATCAGGAGGACAGAAGTACAATAGATGTCATGTGTACAGAATGAACAGCATAGAATAGTAATGATAATAGAAGCATTAATGGTGTTGACCATACTAATTGCAATGCAACTAGGCATAATGATAATAGAAGTAGGTGTCGGGCAGGACCACAGCAGGATGCAGGACCAGGGCCCAGACGCAACCACGATCCATAGAAACCTGCAAGGAAAGAAGGCACAAAGACTCCGGCGATGGTGCAGAGTTAGTAATGTGCATTAATGGTGCATGAATTCATACAGAAGGAAAATAGAGAAGGATGTGAGTCAGTAGGGTCACTGCAGGAACCAGGAACCAGGAGGCAGGACCAGGGTCCAGATGCAACCACGATTCGGGGAAACCTGCGAGCATAACATATAAAGCATAACAACAAAAAGGGATATGAGACATTGTTAGTGGAGAACGTATTTAATTCAGCATGTTTGAAACTGAACAAAGAGACAGTTTAGTAGCTTTGTACTCTCTGTGACAATCCTTCGGTTTCACTTTTATTTTCCTTCTTTCATTTCTATTCCAACCTTGTTAGGGTTGGGGTTAGTAAGTAATACTTTGAACCGGGTTGTCCGTGTTTATGTCGTCTGCATGACACAACACAACACTATAAGAACACACAGACGAAGTATCTAAGATGCGCTTTTTTGTAGTCCATCTTTGGAACATTGTAGTTTCACCGCTGCAGACCCACGTCAATAGGCTCGTTGGAGATGAGCCAGTCCTGATCAGAACTGATCACCGGCGATCGCCGCACAATGCATGCCGGTTAGATTTGTGTCCTACTTGATCCCAACTTGCTCTGACGTCATGCACACGTGGTCAACGATAACCTCACGAGAGCGAGGCGGCCGCAGTTTTTAGAGCCAGGTGCCGCAGTTGCTTTCCACCGACTGCATGGCCCAAGGCATGATGGCAAACACCTGGCTGTCGCCACATTAGAGAGCTGATTGGCTCTTAGATTTCACAAGAAACACCACGTTTTGAAAACCCTATTTTTCTGTGTAGTTGTAATGCTCGATTGTTAGCTATTAGTCTCAGGTTTAAAGACTTATCTTGTGTGACTGATAATAGTAATGCTTATTTATATGAGAAGTGTCAATACAAGTAGCAATGTGTTTCACAGGCAGACATAAAAATAACAAAGGATAGCATACAATGCAGGTACACGCACATTTCCACATAAATATAAACACATGTGAACACATCCGAATGAGGTCTGCAAACTACAAGTAGCCTACAGATTGGATCTAACAGGAAGTAACTATTTATTTGACTTCCTGTGTATTCTTTGAAGGCAGCTGAAAACTGTCCGACTTGACCTCAGTTTTTTTTCAACTCCCCCTGCTGCTGCCGCCTGCTCTCTGGAGTCGGATTCTCTAAACACAGCTGTTGTCTTTTCCTAACTCCTCATGAATTCTCCTTCCCATCTTTCCTTGACCCCGTGACGTTTTCCACATTGGTCAAGGAAAAGTGGTTAGGAAAGGACGTTAGGAGGTCATTTTTGGACTATTCGACCGCAGCCAACATCCATGTTTTATTTAGTCTACGGTGCCGACCTGCATTCCGACTTTGATGTGGCCGCCAGAGCTACTTGTAAAGTATTTCTGTAGTGATACCTATATTTTGTATGGATCACCCTTCATGGTTTATGCCTAGAATGTAACTACTTTTTCCTACTTTCCCATTTTGCTAATATTATATTTCTCGGGAAATAGGAAATTGCTTGGATGTGTATTCCCAAGAACCATAGCACTGGGGATATGATACTGGGGACTTCCCAGATTCCCTGCCGGATCAGCAAACTTTCTGTTGCTGTTGGTGAGACCCAGCAATCCACCAGCCCACTGTGACTCCAGGCGCTGGAGTTTGTGTTGGCTGAATTCGAGTCACTGAGGCCCAGTTGGAGAGGAGAACTGCTGCCCCCTATTTCTTTGGAGCAGGTGGCCAGGTATGGTCCATGATCTTTCACTCTTTACATTTTTTGCCTTAGTACTGTGGCTATGGTCTTAGAACATGGGTCTCAAACTCGCGGCCCGTGGGTCAATTGAGGCCCGTGGGACGATATTTTGTGGCCCCCTACTTGACATCAAAGTTTAGTGTTAGTGCGGCCCGCGCGTTTTTCTCACACGCACCATTTTGACAAGTCGTTGCGCGAGTCGTTGCCCTGGGCGTTTTATATTTACAACGCGAATTAGCAACGTTAGTCACTTGGTTGAAATGTGATTCAGGAGTGACACCAAGTGGAAGGAAAATATATCCTGTCACCCAGCCCCAGTCATGTCTTTCTCAAAACCTGCCGTGAAGAGAAAGGTTGGCGACGAGCACAGACAATTTCAGGAAAAGTGGTCTAATATTTAAAAAAAAATATTTTTTTGTTGAGCACAGGGGCACCCCGACGTGTCTTATATGCACAGAGAAAGTTGCGGTGCACAAGGAATACAACATCAGACATCATTACTCAACTAGACATGCTGAGGAGTATGCAAAATACCAGGGAGATGAGAGAGAGGACCGGGTCGCCAATCTTAAAACATGTCTACTGAGGCAACAAGATTTTTTCAAGAAAGCAAGCAAAGAGAGTGATGCGGCAGTCGAAGCTAGCTACGTGGTGAGTGAGATGATTGCTAAGGCGGGAAAGCCATTCAAAGAAGGCGAGTTCATCAAACAGTGCATGTTACAGGCTGCAAGTATAGTCTGTCTGGAAAAGAAGGGTCAGTTTAGCAACATCAGCCTTTCAGCCAACTCAGTGGCAGAGCGCATTTCTGACCTGTCAGGTAACATATACAATCAAGTGTGTGAGAAAGCCAAACATTTCCGTGCATACTTAGTCGCTCTTGATGAGAGCACAGACATCACTGACACTGCGCAGCTCGCAATGTATGTCCGTGGTGTTGATGACAATTTTGAAGTGATGGAGGAGTTGCTCACAGTGATTCCAATTCATGGCCAGACCACCGCTTAGGAGATATTCCGCCAGCTGTGTGATGCCATTGTGGATGCCGGTTTACCACGGAAGAGGTTTGCTGGAATAACAACCGACGGAGCGCCATCAATGACAGGGAGGAGAAATGGACTGGTGGCACTTGTTCAAAGAAAACTGGAAGAGGAGGGTGTGGAGGAGGCCATTGCTCTGCACTGCATTATCCATCAGCAGGCCCTTTGCAGCAAATGCCTGAAGTTTGACAATGTGATGTCTGTCGTTGTGAAATGCATCAACCATATTAGATCCAGGGGCTTAAAGCACCGGCAGTTCCGTGCCTTTTTGGAGGAAATAGAGTCAGCATATAAGGATGTGCTCTACTTCACCGAGGTACGTTGGCTCAGCAGGGGAAACGTCTTGAAGAGGGTTTTTGAGTTGAGAGCAGAAGTGAAAGCCTTCGTAGAGAAGGATGGGATGGCTGTTTCTGTGCTAAGTGATCCCAAATGGCTCATGGACTTAGCTTTTCTTGTTGACATCACACAGGAGCTGAATGTACTAAACAAGAAGTTACAAGGTCAGGGACAGCTTGTCAGTGCTGCCTATGACAACGTCAGAGCATTCTCCACAAAACTTGTGTTATGGAAAGCCCAGCTCTCTCAGACAAACCTCTGCCATTTCCCAGCATGCAAGGCACTCGTGGATGCGGGCACACCATTCAGTGGTGAGAAGTATGCTGATGCCATTGTAAAGCTACAGGAGGAATTTGATCACAGGTTTGCAGACTTCAAGATACACAGAGACACTTTTAAAATTTTTGCTGACCCCTTCTCCTTCGATGTGCAAGATGCCCCTCCTGTGCTTCAAATGGAGCTCGTTGACCTGCAGTGCAATTCTGAACTCAAAGCCAAGTTCAGGGAGGTGACTGGAAAAGCAGACAAGCTTGGACAATTTTTGAGAGAATTGCCCCCCACCTTCCCTAAGCTTTCCAGGATGTTCAAGCGGACCATGTGCCTTTTTGGGAGCACATATCTGTGTGAAAAGCTCTTCTCCACCATGAACTTTAATAAGTCAAAGTACAGGTCCAAACTTACTGATGAGCATCTTCAAGCCATACTGAGGGTCTCAACTGCTTCCTCCCCCAAGCCAAATGTGGCTCAGCTGTGTGAGAGGAAGCGCTGCCAGGTCTCTGGCAGCAAGGAGTAGGCAAGAGAAGCCTATGTTCTGAAGAACCGTTCATGTTCTGAAGAACCCGTTCATGTTCTGAACTGTTATTAATAAAGATTGAGAAGATTGGATCAGTTGTACTTTTTTTTGGAATACTTGAAACCCTTTTTTTGTGGAATACTTGATGCGGCCCAGCCTCACCCAGACTCTACCTCCAGCGGCCCTCAGGTAAGTTGAGTTTGAGACCCCTGTCTTAGAATATCAAAACTACCAGTAGGCCTATATTGTCTTATTCCCTCCATCACTTTTATATTGTAATGTGCCCTGAACTGAAGGGCTGGACATTTAGAGTACATCCACACTGAGCTGGTTAAATTTGTGAATGTATCCTTTTCTCTACATTTCAGCCCTCAGACTGAATTAACCCCTCAAAACGGCTCCCAGAATGTATAAATCTTAAAGTCAGCTTTACTTGGTGTTTCAGTGTGTACAGGGTAATATGAGCTTTTGCAAAATGATGACATTGGCTAAACTTGCCCAGTAAGGGTTGGGTGCTTACTCACAGTGTGCTACCTTGAATTCTTGAAGAAAGCTTTGACTTTCTTGCATGCCTCCATGGTGAACTGAGAATCATAAAACGGAGTAGGTCCTTGATGAATTTAAGTAAATGGGGGCTGTGTTTAACAACAGCAAAACTATATCAAAACATCCGTTTTCAAACTCTCACACAATTCGAGTAGTACAAACCAAGTCTTGTTTATCCAATGTATTCAATTTATTTTGTATAGCCCAAAATCACAAATTACAAATGCTCCTCAGAGGGCTTTACAATCTGTACACATACTACATCCTCTGTCCCAGGACCTCTCATCGGTTCAGGAAAAACTCCCCCCCCAAAAAAACTTTAACGGGGAGAAAAAGGGAAGAAACCTTCAGCAGAGCAACAGAGGAGGATCCTCTATCAGCATGGACAGAAGTACAATAGATGTCATGTGTACAGAATGAACAACATAACAGTTTATCCAGTCTTATGCATGGCGTTAAAACAGTCTCATAAGTATTCAGGTTTTTTAACCTCTAAAACATAATGCACAAATAAATGCAGAGTGATTTGTATCTGTAAATCTGTGCCCATTATTTACAACTCATCATTTGTAACTAGAAAATGCATTTCCTGCTGAAAATGGTTTGGAATGCTGAAAGCTGAGGCTGAAATATTTGAAAAAAGAAAAGAAAATTGATATTTAATGAAAATATAGAAAAGGGAAACTACTTTACTACTACTGCTGAAAAATGTTGAAGCCCAAAAGCATTGAACTGAACTGTTGAAAAGCCTTGTCGTTGAAATGTATAACTGGCAGAGTTGGAAGCAAAACTGCATCATCTAAAGAATCCAAGAGATGAATTACAATGCAGGAAAAGCTGGGAGCTAAACAATTTTACTGTCAAAGTAATAGTAGTAAAGGTAGTAGTAGTAGTAGTAGTAGTAATAGCAGTAGTAGTAGTGGTCATACTAATAGCTGTAGTAGTAGTATTGGTAGTAGTAGTAATAGAAATAATAATAGCAGTAGTATTGGTAGTAGCAGTAGTAGTAGTCGTACTAATAGCTGTAGTAGTAGTATTGGTAGTAGTACTAATAGAAATAATAATAGCAGTAGTATTGGGAGTAGCAGTAGTAGTAGTTGTACTAATAGCTGTAGTAGTAGTATTGGTAGTAGTAGTAATAGAAATAATAATAGCAGTAGCATTGGTAGTAGCAGTAGTAGTAGTCGTACTAATAGCTGTAGTACTGGTAGTGGTATTGGTAGTAATAGTAATGGCAGTAGTAGTCATAGTATTAGTAGTTTCATTAGTAATAGCAGTTGTAATAGTAATAGTAGAAGTGGTAGTTGTAGTAGAAGTATTATTATTAGTAGAAGTATTATTATTAGTAGAAGCATTAGTACCAATAGAAGAAGTAGTAGTAGTAGTAGTAGTACCTGTAGTACTAGTAGTAGTACTACTAGTAGTAGCAGTAGTGGTAGTTGTAGGAGTAGTATAGTAGCAACAACAAAAGTTGTAGTAGAAGTAGTAGCAGCAGTAGTAGTAGTAATACTAGAAATATTAGCAACAGTAGTCACAGTATTAGTAAGAGGATTAAGTATTTAATCAAAAAAGCCTCCTTTGAGCTTCATGTTAAGATACAGTTCACATGGGGCTTTTATTGTGAAAGGGAAGACAGACAGACAGACAGACAGACAGACAGACAGACAGACAGACAGACAGACAGACGGACAGACATATCTCCAAGTAATTTATGTATGTGTTTGCGTGTGTCAGTGTGTGTGTCTGTGTGTCAAACTGCAGTAATTAGCTCATATCAATCACCTGTGTGCCTGCCAGCATCATAGGTTGCCGTGGTGATAACTTCAAAATCGGGTACAGTTGTCTGTGCGAGATCTTTCTGGAATCAGAGTTAACATGGGTCTCTATGGAGCAGAGAGGTGGACTTCCTCTCACTTTCAGGCTGCTGTTGCCAAATGTGTAAATCTGTTGTCATATGTCTACGACCAGGATAAGATTAGCTACATTTTGACAAAAACATTATGACTGAATTGTGGAAATGGTGGCAAAATAAAAATATATTTTTCACAAGATTCTGAAGCTTCTCTGCACTCTGTGAAGACATCACGCACTCTGAGCTGCGCAATAAACACCCATTATGAATTCAGAAAAGGTCTTAAAAAGAATAAAACATAAACTGTGACAGTTTAACAAGTTTCAAAGATGCAAAAAACTGAATCAGATCATAATAGTTGAATATTTTGTCAACATTAGAAAGTTTAAATGGTGTCTGTAGCTGAAAGTATGCAGAACTTTTAGGCTTTCAAAGTTGAAGAAGTTTAAGAGGATTTGAAGATTTTCTCCATAGAGATCTCATTAACTTTTTTTTTTATAAAAATCTTAATAATTCAAAAGGTTTAAAGGTTAGAAACAAGAAAAGCTATAGGACCCTTATCCTGAAAGAGTTGAACATTTTGATGGTTGACCGGTTTCTGTGGCTGAAAGTATGCAGTTGAAGTTCAAAAAACGTACAGAAGAAATAGAATAATATAAAAAATACGAGAACATTTCGCAAGAACTTTTGACAGTGTGGCTGCTACTGCTGTAAGATGTTGCAATATATATATATATATATATATATATATATATATATATATATATATATATATATATATATATACACCAATATTACAAATAGTAAGATGTATTATTGAGGTTATTTTGAGATATCGCTTCTCTCATTTCAGTATTCGTTGATATACTATGTGACCGTGAGGGTCTTAAGAATGTGGAGCTGTTGCTCCTCTGATCTCTGTATTTGAGGTGAAACACACACACACATGCGCACACCCACTTTGTGCGTGCGTGCATCCTTGCTTCCGTGTGTGTCACTGGTTGCCATGGTGATTGGAGAACCTGGTTGGAGAGGCAGACTAATTAAGGAAGGTTAGAGTAGACAGGGATTTTCAACAAAACACATGTCTACGACCATCACAAGATTTCTTACGTAAGATTTTTTACATTTTGGTCCACAAATGGTGTATGAAGAAAGAAAATTGTGGGAATGAAGGCAAGAAAAATTACAGAATATTTTTCAAGCTCCTCTACACTCTAGGTCTGAACATTCCATGCAATACACAACCATTATAAAATCAGAAACAGTCCCAGAATTTTCCTGAAACTTGAACAATGATAATATGAAAACCGTGCTAGCTATCAAAATGCCCATTTGGCCAAATAAAGTCCAAAGTTTTGTTAACATTACAAGCTTCAAATAATTTTTCTATGTTAAATGGCGAGTCACTATGGGCCCATTTCCCATGCAAGTGAATGCAGACATTTCTCACATTTTTTCGTGATTTTTCGCGAATCTCTAAAAGTCATAGCACATGATTCCCAATCAGGCCGCACGTTTTTATGTATTTTGACGCATGTGCGTGCAATGCTGCGGGAGGAGGTACGCAGCAAATTTTTGTATGGAAGAAGGAGAATAAATCGATTAAGCCTGCAGGATTATAATCAGTGTGCTGTACACAAGACTTTAGAGCCTTGTTGCGCCACTGCCACACTGAATTAAAAATATTAAAAAGAAGGATAAAGATTAGAAGAACAACAGTTGGGATGCTTAATCAGCATTGCAACAAATAAAGTAGTATAAAAATACATTGTCATATTTTGACTAAAACATCCCTATTTGCATGGCTTAATTCAAACATTCATAATCCTTATATTTATTTGTGAATCATCAACATAGCATTTTAAAATGGAAATGTATTTGTGAATCTCTACAGATTACCATGAAAGGTGCCACCTGCCCATCAGGACTCTAAATAACCATTCATACCCATTCAATTTGGGGTTAAGTGTCCTGTCCAAGGACACATGGAGCCAGAGATCGAATTGCTGATCCTCTGATTGAAAGACGACCCTGCTCTACCACTGAGCCACAGTTCGTCCAACTTATTAATAATAATGATTTGTTTAGATTGAGAAAGTTTGAATCCGTCCATTTAAACACTTCAGCAAAGGCTGTAATGAATCATTACTATTTGATTTTAAAAGAAATATATATATCATCACCAAAAAAAAAAGAAAAAGGAATATTATGTTTCTTCTTCTTAAAAATGGACCCAAGGACATCATATGCAATGAGAAGAGGATAGGGTGAGCTTGATCCCAACCCCTATGCTACTCTAACCTAAATCTGATTCTAACCTGAACTATAAAACCAAGTCTCAACCATCACAGGGTTTGAAGGTCAGTCCAAAATTGAGGACCAGCCAAAGTGTCTAAGATTAGGTTTAGGTCAAGGTTGAGGTAAGGGTTATGATTAGGTAGTAAGTTTCCAGGAGATAAATGTAAGTCAAGGTGATCACGACTGTGTGTGTGCCCAGAAAGGAGCCTAGAGGAGTCCAAAAAGTAAATGGGGCCGCAGCTGAAGAATATTTGCCTTGGTGAACAGAGAAACTCCTATATGTTAGATATGACTGGAACCATTTGAGGGCAGTACCTTAAATGCCCACACAATGTTAAAATGATGAAAGGACCATTTGATCAGCGTCAAAGGCAGGTCAGGTCTAAAAGCACCACAATAGAGTTCCCTTAGTCAATTAAGAGAAGATAATTAAAAAAATTTAAAAGAACTGTTTAAGTATTATTTGGGGGTCTAAAGCCAGACTTAAACTTTCATAAATGTCATGGTTATCTAATAATGGTTGTAATTGAATAAGAAAGGATAGCTCAGAAATGGTCCTGAAATTAGAGAGAACAATAGGGTTCCGATTTTTTTTGTTGAAAAGAGGCTGCCATACAGCATGTTTGAAAGCAGCTGGAACACCCAAAGAGAGGTTTTTATCAACACAAGAAGTATTAAATACTTATTTTAGTAGCCCAGAAGGAATACTATCTGGGGGGGCAATTTGTAGGCCACAGACGTTGCAACATCTGCTAATAAGGAGAATGATACAGGCTTCATCAAAGACGGCTGGACACAGATGTGAAACAGAACGGTCTCGGGCCAGCACATGGGAGAAGTTTGCCTTCAGGGCTTTCTGCCAGAAAACTCCTAAGGTTTAGACAACAAACCTACTTGGTTATGTTTAGGGAAAAGTCATAGTTTGGGTTTAAATAAACCCTTTCTGGCAGAATGCTCTGAAGGCAAACTTCTCCCATGTATCTTGGGCAAAGGAAGTGGGTGAAGACATAAGCAGATTTCTTGTCGATAAAAAATTGAAAATGTTGTAGGCATTGCCACAATACGATCGGTAGAATAAAACAAATGATAAGAGAATTGAAAACACTTAAAAGAAAATGAGGCCTTTGACTGTTATTGGAGACATGGTTCGACTCTGTTCCAGCAATTTTAACTTCTCTCAGGTATTTTGATAAGCACTTCCACTTGGAGAGTGAGAGTAGTTTCATTAAGCCAGGGCTCTGAATGTGGTTTAGTGAGTTTAATCAAAAATGGAGTAACAATGTCGAAGATATTAACAGGACACAGCCGGCAAAGGTTCCTGTGGTCCACGCCACAAACGTGGATTTTCTAAATTTATAATGACAGGAATCTGTTATCCAATTTGAATTACCTGTTCGAATGGGGGAATGGAGCGGTGAGAGTGGTGATGACCGGGGAGGACAGCAGGGGGGCTAGTGCAAGAGACGGTGACCTGTGATGAGACAGGAGAGTCAGAGGTGGTGTTTGACTGGATTACATTTTAATTTGAATATTTGCTGACAGCATTTGGTGATCCTGCTTGTTGGAATGAATCCCATCTCTTTTGAAAGAAGCTTGATTCTAGAGAACAAGTTAAAATTATTGATAAAATCCAATCTGATTAGATCCGCATGCTGGACTGGAGAGGGTGTGAGGCTTAGGTAAAATATTAAGCTCCAAAAGTGGGAATGGGGCCAGAAATTAAAATGGACTTCATGGACTTCCCACACATGCAGCACTATTCTTTTGAGAGAGGTCTGGAGTGAGGGCAGTAGGTCCAGGAATTCATCCAAAATGTTGGGGACTGTGATACCAGGGAGACTGTGTGTGAAGGCATTTATGAAGGAGACTTCCCTGGTTATGGAATCTCCAATGATTAGTGTAGTTGGGGGGAAGAGATGATGATCAAGGAGATGATGATGTATGTGAGCTGTCTAGACAGAGCAACAGATACCCAGCTGCCTCTGTCTGCATTGAGGACAGCGGTTCAGGCTCGAGGGTCTGTGCAGGTGTACGAGAGCAAAGAGGCTCAGCCTGAGGTAGACCACTTGAGCGTCCGGTGATAGCTTCCTTCGGCATCCTACGGCAGCTTTTCTCGTGGAGGAGTGACAGGCTGCCCCACCAGCGATGGCCACAGTTGGAGGAGATGCAGCGGTGATGGAAGGAACCATAGACGTTGTAACTGCAGAGGCATCACGAGAATGGACCTGAGCATCCACCAACAATGTGAGGCTTGAGGTTGTGGAAAAATCTCCCTCCTTCCCCCAACCGGATCTTTCAGCCTAGTTCCCCTGCCGCCTCTGGATTAACAGTTTAATATCCACGTAGTCTGATAAGAATATCAATGAATTAATCCAATATCTACCATATTTAAATGAAACGATAGCGTAAATTCAGTCGGAAGACTATACTCCTACGTGCCTAAGCCCGTCATTTCTTCCTCATATATCTGCCAATCACTCATTATTTACTTGCTGTCATTGTTCGGGGCTGTCAATCATGACATCAGCTGTTTAGATCAGCTGGTCTCCTCCATCCAATAAGTACAACAAAACAATTACATGGTTAGCCTATCATTTTACAGCTGTCTCTTTTAAATATGACTGTCTCTCTACATTCAGTTCATTCATGTAGCTGTTACGCACCCCTCCACTTCCCCATCTCCGCCCAATCTTCATCAGATCCATCAACTCATCATTCTATCAGCCTCATCATCAGCCACCACCAGGTCTGGACTCCACGGGGGGATCTATCTTGCTGCTGATCGGGGCAGACGGCCTTCAATTACAAATCTCCCTGAAGAGTCCAAGCGCCAAAGACTCTGAGACTTTATCATCACACATCATCTCTTAATAATAAACAATTATCTTTTCTTTATCTGACTGGTCTCTCCTGATTGAACTATGCTGCTTGATTATTTAAAATGTTACACAAATCATATGAACCAGCTGTTAAATACAGTTAATGCTGTTTAATCAAATAAGATGCATCATTTATGTGTGTGAGTTTGATAATACAGACTGTCATTTATTTGCTGTAACACATAGAAAGCTAACTTAAGTGTTCCAAAGGATTTATCATGACTGGCACGGAAAACACTGGACTTTCTAATTTCAATTAGGCCTATGATCATCATTATCATATTCTTAACATAATTACTGAAATCAGACTAATAGCACATTACTATTATTTGGATAGAATTCATATTTTAATTTGGATACCTATGCCTATGTATACATGATCAGGTATTGTTTAAGTTAGTTTGTCTTGTAGAATCCAAATAATGCAGTTATAATGTTAAGTCCAGCAGCAGCCAGATGTCCTGAACCATTTTCTGGTGGGTTGCATTTACTCAAGCAGACATGGGTTCGTAGGTGTGGAAGTGGATTCCTTTTGAGCAGGTGATCTTCATCACCGCTCCATTCAGAGTGGTGTCCATAATCAACCTCATCATGCCCTCCGCTATCAACGATGGCCTGGAGATAAATACAGGGAGGAAATGAGGCATTAGATTACAGATGGAAAAGTAAGGCACACACACACACACACACACACACACACACACACACACACACCATCAAACAGGCCTTTGAAGGTCAGTCCAAAAGTGAGAACCAGCCAAAGTGTCTAAGGTTAGGTTTAGATCACTATTTGGGTTAGAGTAAGTCTCCATGAAATAAATGTAGGTCTATGTAATGTCCCCAAAAGTTATGAAAACACGACTGTGTGTGTTTGTGTTTGTGTGTGTATGTGTTTAGGAAGTTGCCTAGCCTCAACTTCCTCTGACACTAAACACTCCTGCTTATTGTCAGAGGTGTTAGGAAAGGGAGGCTTCTGCAGTTCGATTAGTTGTTTATTTCTGTGTTGGGGTGGAATGATTAGTTTTGTCTGAGCTTGACAATTTGAACTGTTAAAGAAAGCTTTGGTCACACCAATGTTATGCTCTCATTACATAAATCATTTCTGTCATATTCATTGAATGTGTTATAACTCTGTTATTCTGTTCATTCTGTGCACATGACATCTACTGTACTTCTGTCCATCCTGATAGAGGATCCTCCTCTGTTGCTCTCCTGAAGGTTTCTTCCCTTTTTCTCCCCTTAAAGGTTTTTTGGGGAGTTTTTCCTGAACCGATGAGAGGTCCTGGGACAGAGGATGTCGTATGTGTACAGATTGTAAAGCCCTCTGAGGAGAATTTGTAATTTGTGATTTTGGACTATACAAAATAAATTGAATTGAATTGAACCAATATGTAACAATAATAGTTCTGATCAATGCTCATTGCCAACTGTAATGAAGTGATGGATGGCCGTGGCACATATTTCATCTTATCCTTTCATAGCTGTCCTGTTATGTATATTTTATCCTGTCTGTGCGTTGGTTTAGTCTCACTTCGTATGGCTCCAAATAAACACTTGTCAGGTTGCATGTTAAAGCATGTGAGCGTGCTCCATTGGCTAGCTCACAGCCACTGCCCTACACCGTGCTCAGACAGTGGTTACAGTCGTATAGCAGTGCCAGACTTGATCATGTTCAATCAATACAAAGTTTGGCAAGACTGTTAATTGCTTAATACTCCAACACAATTTAAACCTTTTCTGCCTCAGTGCAAAATTTGAATAAAAACTGTACATTAACACAAAAAAAAGCGGCAGGAAGCTAGCTTTCTTTTACATATCTCACCAATAAATTCAGAGTTAAACTGATCTCAGTTGAAAGGATCTGACAAAAGAGAATTTTAATCAAGTAAACCACCTGGGGCATGTATGAGTAAACTTACTGTAAAACTCCAAACTTGCTCATGCTGCGTTTGAAATCATCCTTGAACTTGACAAATTTGCCCATGTTGTCCTCATGTTCCACTGAGTGCAGCAGAGGAGTGTCAACAAAGGCCGGACACAGGACGTTAATGCGAACGCCGTAGTCGCCCTGAGTGGACGCATCCTGCAAGAACATGTGGTATAAGCGGCTGAGCTTTGAGCTTCCTAGAGGACATCCCATTCTACAAAAGCTAAAGATAACATTTTATACTGTCTCAGTTACTGTGTTTGTGTGTGTATTGCTTACTGCCATAGCTCTAGTGAAGCCAATGACTCCATGTTTAGTAGCAGTGTAGACAGGCTGATGAGGAGAATGCAGGAAGGCTGAATTATATGGATAAAGAGGAGACAAGAGAACAAACATGTTACGCAGAGCGGAGAAAATGAGCAGAGAATTCAACTTGGTGTTACTCATACAGGGTTTTCACTACAAGCATCTTTCTATTTACTTTTTACATTATACTTTTGAACATGCAGGCTATGTAAATATTAATTTTTCATATCCTGGATGCATCGCAAGTCTCTTGATCTACATCCGCGTTTTCCGTCACTTGCGTCTTTTCATTGCATCTTGTCCCCTCAGCACAAGGGATGAATGGAGAGACAGAAGGAAACCATGCCAGGAGACAAGAAACGAGGAAATGAAACGTCCTTTCCTCTGAAGTCTCACTTGAAGTGATGTATGTTTATGATGACAGCTGGATCAGCGGTCAGTCAGCTTTAACAGCTGTAGACTTTTGATGGAGTTTGTCTCTGCACACGTGTACTGTGCTAATCGTAATAAACCCACAGAGTTATCATCACTACTAGAGAAGCAGTGTTTTCTCTCTGTATCCTGTTAGCTGTTTAACAAACACCTGCACATGAATAGCAACCTGCATTTTGTATTTATACTGTGTACTATGTCCTGCTTTGAGGCATAGGAACCATTTCTACTGGCAGAATGCATTTATTTATTCATTATTTGCATCTGTATTTATTGATATTCTGATTTTTAAGTCATTATTTAATTACCCAGAATATGATAATGGTGTATTGAGCACTGGAAATTAATTATTAGGCTAAATGTTTTGGGGAACGTTGAATTTAAGTAACTCATATCAAACCTGACGCTCAGGGATGACTTAATGGACATGACGATGTAAAAAGTGCTTTGGGTGACAGACAGCCAGACTGTCCTTCTCTCTTTAACTTTAATTGAATCTATAATAACAGTTAAGCCATGTAAAGCTATGTGAGCAGGTGTACCATGTAAAGGTATGTGAGCAGGTGAGCCATGTAAAGGTATGTGAGCAGGTGAGCCCCAGACCACATCTGGCACACATGTTTTTAGTAGCTCACAATTATTTGTTGTACCAGAGTTATGTCCCTCTCAAATGTGACAAAAAAAGCTTTGAACAAAGTTAATGTAATGTTGTCTGTTATTTTATTTAAAAGTTTGATCTTTAATGGTGTAATGTGGGTTTCTTAAACCTAAATTTAAAGGATGTATGTTATAATAACAGAGAAATTTGCTTACATACATTTTTACAGTTATATAAATGCATGTACTATATTTTTACACTTGAATAAAAAATTATCAAATGCGGAGACAGTCATTTAACAATAAGTTAGGGAGTAGTTACATAACCATAATGCTGATGTGGCCCAGGGTCAAAATGAGTTTGACACCCCTGATATAAGAGATCACCAAGTACACATGTTATTTGGTAGACTTTCAGTTTGTCATTTAAACCCAGCATCTTCCAGACAAAACAAATAACTATTGGGGCGTAATGCATCTTTTGGCAGCTGTAATAGCTAGACTAACAAAACCCTTTATCCTTTGGGAGGAAAGATTTGTCTGTCAGGTCCCCCAAAAATGTAATTACAGGAGATAAAGATATTTCCCTTTATAAAACTTTTTCAAGAAAGCTATTTATCTACAGACACCTAATCTGAGTTTAGTTCAAGACCACGCGTCTCGTTTCTCTGTAATCTGAATCTCCAGATCCCTTTCCACTTCTCTTTAATGTATATATATATATTGTATTAGCTTTGAAATAGTCCAATAATAAATTGTATATTTTTGATTTCTGTTTTTCAGATTGTCCTTAAGAAATAAAGACATAGTGTGGAGTACTGGGAGCCTACCTGCTTGGACTGTATGCAATTTTGTACCTGTAAATATCTGAAGAAATGTGTGGCCGGGATTTGATAAGAGCTTTGAGTTGTCCTTCAAGATAGCAGACCAGAACGACTTCCAGTTCAAGCAAGGATCAAGGAAATATCAAATAAAAGGGATGTTCCCCCTGAGAACTCACCTCGGAGGCCTTACTTAATCCAGCTGCTCTGAATTTGGGCCTTGTTCAGCCATGACGATTATTAAAAGCAGCAAGTGTGATTTGAGGTTAAGAAACACTTGGAGTGACTGAAATTAAATATCATGCAAAAAACTCCCCTTAATTTGAAAATACACTTTACAATTTGGCATTATCAAATTTACATTTAACTTGTTCTACCCTAACCTATTTTTTAGGTAAACGAAAAAAGCATGGCCATACTAAAATGAGTACAACTCTACAACCACAAGGTATATTTGAATAATTTTGGTGTTATTATAATGGTAATAACTGTGAGATTTTTTTTAAATAATGTGTAAATATCAGTATATATGTCACTGGTTAAAAGTAAATGAAGATGGAACACAGAAAAATTTAAATATTTCAGTTTCGCCTAAAAAAGAAAGAAGCACTTTCAGGATGATCATCACTTTAGAATAATGCAGTTGCAGGTTTAATCCTTTTTTATATCATATCACAATATGTGAACACTCTCTCTGCACAGTTTGACTTTGAATAAAGTGAAGCAGAAAACAATAAAAGAGTTTTTAGTACAGACAGGTCAGAAGAATCCTCTGAAAATTAGGATTTATTGAATAATTTAGTTATTTATTTCTTTGACCAAAACTATTTTTTTTACTTCTTTTTTCACTAATTATGTTTAGTACATCCATATACATCATTAACATACACAATGCCAAACTAAAATAATGTTTTTTGCTCTGAAACCTCTATAAAATGCATATTTTAGTTCTGAAGAGTAAAAAGGCTGTAATTTATTCTGTGATCGGTTTTCAGAGCCGAGTAAGACCTCCTGTCCAGCTTCAGAGATAGGTTATTGAGGGGAGGCGGCGAAATTAGATTGACAGCACTGCTAGCCAATACAAAGTCAGTCAGGCCAATTATGGTAATTTCATTGTGAGCCATTTCGAAGCTGCTGCCCCTCCCCCCATATGTAAATCTTCAGTCACAAAGACCCCTGGAACCTTTCTTTCTCAGTTGAGGTTTTACACGGACCTATTTCAGTCAGGACCAGCAGAAATACATCCTTCTACAGCGTTTCATCATAAGGTACGAGTGCTGTTTATCATATTATGTTGGTTTCATATTTGTCTGAGGCTCATGTTAGTTGGCTCACAGATCGCTGAGGCTGTGGTCTATAGGGGTTTGACTGGTATGTGCGGCATCCCTGGGTTATTGCCGTTCTTTTGCGTGGTCTCAAGCCTATGTAGCATAAAGCTAACTCGAGCAAGGGAGACATATGCTCAGCAAGTCCAGTGGCTGGCGAGATATGAATATGAATATTTGGTTATGCATTTGGTTGGTCTTGTTTAGTTGTGTTTGGAGCATGTACAAATGGCTTACATGAGCTTGTAGCCCGTATTTTTTCTGTTATTCTGATAGGCAACATCATTATATTTGTTCTTGATTAGTGTCTTCTCTCCCAGGGGGAACCCCAAAGTTTTTAAAAAGGGGTACACCTCGGCCCCACAGGTGGGGCCGTCGGGTGGAACAGTAAGAAAATGAATGGAGGTTGCTTTTACTTTACTCCACACTACCATTGTTAACCATATTAGGGTATCTTAAACTTGTTTAGCAAGAGAGACATTTCCTGTACTCCTTACTGATGTGCCCAGTACACAAGCAGCCAAAACTCCATTATTTTTTTAGGAAATCTATCTTCTCACTGTGTTCCCTTTTCTTCAATAGAGCGCACAACTCCAGCATGTGTCCATCTTTGCAATACAGGTTAAGTCTTTTCAAAAGTCTTTAACCTTGTTTTCTGTTTTGGTCTTTCTTTCAACTGCAGTAACCATAGTGGCAAAGCTACTTCCTATAGCCCTTGAGAGAGGTGAAGGTTTTGCTCTGCTGTCTTCTCTGTTTGCCAGTAACTTTGGAGCATCTTGTATGTTTCCAAATACAGGATATGTTGCAATCTTTACTTGATGCTTAAGAAAACCCACAATATCAGCCAACAAAGCTTTTCGGCGATGCCTTTCCTGGATGTCACATGCCACTGTTCGCCATCTGTTTTATCACAGTGAGCATATTGGCAGGTGTATTTAATTCGCACAGAATGTAATGGCGTTACCACATCCTCGTAAAAACAGACTGTATGTCTGTAAAGCCTTTCCATCCTCTGACTTAATTGTTGGCCATGAAGAGACCTTGTCCAAATAGGCAGATGCTATCATAAACTCTTTTCCAAAGTTTCATGCAGTAAAGCCTTTGCCTTTGCAATCCACTGCCATCAGTCATGTGTTGACAGCTTCTGTCAAGCTCCTTTGGTTGCCCCCTGGTGTACTGTTCCAGGAAGTGCAGGAATCTTCAGTCAAGCCTTCCTTCAAATATCTGTTCAAAGGTGAAATGCATGGCACTGCAGAGGATCTACATTAAATATTTGGATGTCTCTCTTCGGCAGCGAGGCCAGACGTTGCTGATGCACCAGCATTGAAGTTATTTCATTTTATTTTTCCATTATAGACAATATGTGATTCTGATTGTTACTTCTGTTCATGAAAGAGGGTGTATGGACATCTCCATGATAAGACACTGGACGGGCTGTGGTGATTGGAACTGTGCTCTGTCTTATGAGCTTTGGTGCCCCCTAGTGGAGATTTATGACATTAACTGCTTCCTTTTGTTGTGGCTTTAGGGCTCCAAAATGTGAATCAGCATTTCTACTATCTGGTTTTCCTTTTCCATTCCTTTCCGTTGTATGTGGTACCAAAGTCTCTGCATCAATATTAAGCGCTTCGACAGTTTTCGCAATCTAGAGGCTCTTAAAACGTTGACTTTCATTTTTACATTTTACATACAGAACAGCTAAACAGGCACTATTAAACCAAACTCTGATTGGCAGCTTTCTCATCTTCATATGATGCTTTTATTTCAAAGACTATCTCTTTTATTATCTGGAAAAGACACTGTGTGGTAATGGTCAAGATTTAGAGGGGTATCACGCTGACAGTATTACACCACAACATATTCCGTTCTGAAATTTAACACTCAAATTTCTTTAAATATTTATCAGTCACTTTTCAAATAATGTATCAGTCACTATTAGAAATCCACATGAACCATGAATTAGATCAACTGCACATCACTCATTTAAAAAGGAAATACGTCACGTTTAATTTAATGCTGGTTCGACTCTTACTCCCGTTATTTCTTTCTTCTATAACAGTGGTGAAGAACACCAAGAGTAAATGCCACAAGCTCAACTAGCTCAACTAAAAACACTTCTGCATGTTAACGTATCGTTCACTGCCAAGCGTGTTTCTAAACAGTAGCAACAACATTATCTTCACTTCTTAGTTGACTAAAACTCAAAATGCACTTTTGAGAGATTTTCTTACTGATATGATCCTAAGTATTTTGGAAATAAGTCAGTCAACATGAAAAAGCATAACAAATTACTAAATGGCAAGGTCGACTAATTAAAAAAGAGGGGATAGCCCTGGTGCTCAACAATTTACGCATTAGCTTTTAACTATTAATTTAAATTATTGAGACTTATTATTTATTTATTCCTACAATGGGAAATAGATATGAGGTTGGGTACCACGTCAGTCATTAAAACTGATACTATAAAAAATAGGTTACCATTCTGTTTAAAAAAGGCTTTGTCCTGGTGTCAGGATATCAGCTTTCAGGACATTGCTTGATGAAATCAAACATTTGATTAGATTGGTGTGATAGAAACGAGTGTGTGTGTGTGTGAGAATGTATTTTTTTTAAAGCGTCCCTGAGCTTTGGGTCAGGGGTGTGTGTGTGTGTGTGGATGTCTTGCAGTTAAAGATGAAACCACTGTGGTTTTGGCATTTAGTGATGATGTTCTCAGTTAACCTGCTGTATAAGGAGAATTATTGGAGCCTTTGACTATATTATGTGTCCATAGCTATACAGTATTTAACTCTAGCATCAGCATCAAACTAAACCACTGTAATTAAGTCACAATAAAATCACCTAATCAATTTGAGGAATATGTAGTACTAAGTGACCAAAACACCATGAATGCACAGGGATAGAAAGAAAGTTGTGTATGTGAATGGGTTATATTATGCTTCCACATTACACTTGTTTTCTTTCATTCCTGCAAAGTTCAATTTGGCCTATTAAATAAGCCAAAGTTGTCTTCCGGAAGCTCGAAGCATATGACAGATATACATTTGTTAACATTGGAGAAGGAGGCATGGTGATTGGATGAAGTGCAGCGGACCTTGAGATGATCATCTCCTACGACATCCTGACCACCCAGTCAGACCAGCCAGACCAAAGGCCCCTGAAAGCAGAGTTGACCGCCTGAGGAGGAGAGTGAGAGCCAAGATGGAAGCCAAACCAGCTAGGACCTAAGGCTATTCCACTATCCAGTCTGCTCCTGGCTAATGTCTGGTTGAGGGAAAATATGATGGATGAAATAATACTTCAGGCTAGCCCAGCAACAGGAGGATGGGACTGTTGTGCTCACATCTTTACAGAATGGGCTTCAACTCCATTTCATTGTGAAACCCTGTACGGGATAATTAAAATACATTTCCCTTGACTCCTTAAATCTTTAATCCTTGAATTAACACCGCTAGCTAAACTGACACAATGATCGCATCATGCACTGGTGCCAAATCAATTAATGTACATGAAATGTCGAAAGGTTTGCACAAAATGTTCACACATTTATCAATAATATCTTCCAAATATTTTGAAAAGGGAACTGATTTTAGACAGTTACAAAGTCACTGGTAAATATTGTCTTTAGTGGTTGAATACATCTGTGCATGCACATGTGTGTGTGTAGTAGTGGGTGTGCATGTGTTACCTGCCATTGAGGATACATTGATAATGGTGCCTCCTTCCTTGCTGTACTCTTTACTCATGTGTTCAAGTGCCAAGTAGGTCCCTTTAATCACAGAGGTCTATAAAGATAAAGGACAACATGGGCACAGTGGTTATCTTCACAACAGGCAAGTGCAGCACATACAGAGAAAGTGAAATGGAAAGTAAAGAATATGTGGACCTACTGATAAGCCAAGATATTTATAGTTGAGGTTTACATTGAGGACATCTGTTCCGTCAGTTCTCTACAAGCCTAACTATGTGAAAACCCAACCGAGAAATACTGTATATTGACATATAATAAGGATGCTTTTAATACAGTTCCATTAACTACTTGCTGTGTCATAATTAATGCACTTTTGCATATTTCTTTCTAATAATAATGACAATACTGACAAGAAAGCAAAGTATTAAGCACAAAGGTCAGTCCAAGCATAAGTGCTGAGGTATGCTATACTGTAAAATGATTACCACTTCCAAGCTACGCACTGAGCTGTACTCTAATAATACTGTCCTCCACTTTGACTGGTGAGAACCTGTTATTGTTATTACCACCCCATAGGGCAAGGGGATTAGTGGATTGAGATATGCAGCCTCTTTCATTACCCAAAGACCAAACTTTTCTTTACTCTCCACAAATGAGATGCTTCGGCTGCCGCCATTGTCTGTGTCTGCGCAGGTAGTTGGCAGCATTCAATAACTGGAATAAGGTGTATAGAAGTAATACTACCCCAGTTTCTTTAGAAAATATTCCAGCTACCATGTTCAGGTTTTTTAAAATCTGAATATGGACTTACCTAGGTTTTGGGATATGGTGTTTACATGTTCAACACATAAACAGGATTCTTCAAAAACTTGATCATAAACTTCAAAAACCCTGAAATCATGAACGGGTTACTCATGTCCAAGTAAACACACTCCATATCTGAATATCAGAATGAGGACAACTAAACTATGCATGATATAACCAAGAGAGCATGCATAAGGAAAAAAAGATGAAGAATGTAAGATAAACCCCCCTGGGACCCACAGCTGATAACGTCTTTTGATGAGGAGGTATTTCTTCCTCTAAAAGTTATCAAAGCCTAAATCATACAAGTCATAACATCGAAGTGGTGTAGCCAGGGCCAATACGCATAAAAAATACAGATACTGTGTCCACGTTTTAATCAATCTTGTAACAACCTTTAGCTCCCTATTGATATTATAATATTTTTTTTAAATAACTGACAATACAATAGTAATAGTCAAATAGATTATTTTATTGACTTTAAATTAATGATAAAAATTGGATGTATCCATCTTAGTTTAATGATTTGTGAGCCTGTTTCATCTCATTTGATCACAGATGTAGAATTACAGCTTTCAGACGATGGTATTATGAGCTTAAATGGATAGGCAGAGAGGAGATGAATTGATTTTAAAACTGTTTTGTCTCTCAGGCTTGAGAAATGGTCTATATATGAATTTGTAATTACGAAGTTTATACCTATTGTTGATTAAAAATCTCTGTGATTGCTCATTAGTCTCGTTTCTCTGTAATCTGAATCTCCAGATCCCTTTCCACTTCTCTTTAATGTGTATATATATATATTAGATTAGCTTTGAAATAGTCCAATAATAAATTGTATATTTTTATTTCTGTTTTTAAGAAATAAAGACGTAGTGTGGAGTACTGGGAGCCTACCTGCTTGGACTGTATGCAAGTTTGTACATGTAAATATCTGAAGAAATGTTTGATTTGATAACCGTCTTTCAAGTCCCGAAAAGTACACCGAATACCGACCACTCAGGCATACCGACCGAACCAAATGACAAAAGCGCGTGAGCAACCCAGGAAAAGTGGGAAGAGAGCCGAGATAAGAGCTACACCCCGAGGAAGGTTATTCCACTATCCAGCCTAATCCTAGCTAATGTAAAACTCCGGCTAACCCAGCACCGGGAAATCAGAGACTGTTGTGCACACATCTTTACAGAAATCTGGCTTCATCATAACATCCCAAATCAAGCTATTGCAGTTCACGGGCAGATTTTGTACCTCGCCAGACTCTGATTAGAGGAGGGGAGGTAGACTGTGTGTTTACATCAATGATGCTTGGTGCTCAAACATATTCAATGTTGATGGACAATGTTTTCCTGATGTCGAATTTTTTTTTATGCTAAGATGCCGGCCATATTATCCATCCAGAGAATTCACCAGTGTGTTTGTTGCTGCTGTTTACATTCCTCCCATTGCAAATTTAAAAAATGCACTACAGAAATTGTATGAGGTCATCACTGCTAAGTGACTCAAAGCGGGAAGAGTCAAGGAGTAATGGCATTTGTTTTTAGAGAAATAAGTTTAGGCTAAGAGGTGAGCCCATGTAGTATAATCTATTATATATGAATTAGGGTGGTGGCAGTTTGATTTAATTATAACAAACTTCATGTTGCATTAAATTACTCCAAAACGAACAAAAACAATTCACTGTACTATGAATGAAAACTCCAAGTTCATGGGGCAATTTTAAAAGTATTGTGGGAAAAGGTGGTGGGATTGCAATGTATGTGAACGAGAGGTGGTGCAATCCCAGCCATCATGAAGGAACGTTTCTGTAGCTGTGGGGATGCGTCCGTACTATTTGCAGAGGGACTTCTTGTTCACCATTGTTGTTGTTGTGTACATTCCTCCATCAGCTGACGTAGCAGCAGCAGTGGACACCATCCACTCCACTGTGTCTAAACTGCAGATTCAGCATCCTGGTGCATTTTTGGCAATTATTGGAGACTTTAACCACATCACACTGGATAGAGCACTGCCAACTTTTCACCAGTATGTTAACTGCCCCACACGGAACAATAACACTCTGGACCTACTGTATGCTAATGGTATGGATGCATACAGTGTTACTGCAGATCACAGTTTGTCCGACTGGGCAATGTGCTGTCTGATACGGTGGTCAGTCATACAGGAGCTCCACAGGGAACTGTTCTGTCTCCCTTCCTGTTCACCCTGTACACCACTGACTTCCAGTACAACTCGGAGTCATGCCATCTGCAGAAGTTCTCGGACGACTCTGCAGTGGTCGGGTGTGTAAGGGATGGATGGGAGGAGGAGTACAGGGCAGTAGTGGATGACTTTGTGGAGTGGGCTGGTAGAAATCACCTGCTTCTGAACGTGGCCTAGACCAGAGAGATGGTGGTCGACTTCAGGAGGAAGGCGACGGCTCCACAACCGCTGAGAGTTCTGGGAGAGGATGTGGACATGGTGGAGGAGTACAGTTCCTGGGTGTCTCTATTGACAACAGACTGAACTGGAAGACCAACATCAACGCTGTGTACAAGAAGGGGATGAGTCGACTTCGATCCTTTAATGTGTGCAGCAAGATGTTAGAGATGTTCTACCAGTCTGTTGTGGCCAGTGCACTGTCTGCTGGGGGAGCAGCATTGGAGCCGGAGACACCAACAGACTTAACAAACTGGTTAAGAAGGCTGGCTCTATCATTGGCTGCAAACTGGACAGTCTGGAGAAGGTGGTGGAGAGGAGGACAGTGAAAAAAATATTATCCATATTGAATAACCTGGACCACCCTCTCAACCACCTACTGCAGGCACAGCAGAGCACTTTTTCCAACAGACACAAGGACAGATACAGGAGATCATTCCTGCCCACTGCTATAAGACTATATAATCAATCACCTCTGGCCAAATCAACCACTCAACTATAACACGTTACACCGTTGTTTGTTTGGTTACATCTTTGCACTATTATTTTGTTAGTTCATTTAATATTATTCTATTCTATTTTTTGTATATATTGTGCATTTTTATATTTAATATTGCTTTACTTGTGTGTATAAATGCTGCTGTAACAAAACAATTTTCCCTCGCGGGATTAATAATAATCTATCTATCTATCTATCTATCTATCTATCTATCTATCTATCTATCTATTGTGATCTAATTTTTGCTCTCCAAACATCTTACTTTGCATATATTTAGAATAGGTCTTTTTTTCTGGTGGTGACCCCACAAACCTTTTTAATAAGTTCAGTGTTTGGACTGCTGTATTTATAGAATCCTGCTTGCATGAGACAAACATGAGAAATTCACACAAAATAAAAAATGGCCAACTTCAAGTTTGGTTTAGAGCATGGCTAAACCATGGTTTAGAGATACTTTATTTCAAAGTCTACATGTGATACATGTGCTTACCAAATTTTATACAAATACGTGAAACGTACTGTGAGGACTGCATCGTAAAAATTTGGTAGGGGGCGCTATCGAGCTGACTGGCCACTCTGAATTATTAAAATCATATCAGATAGTTATCTGATTTAGGACTTTAAGTGTGTGCCAAGTTTGGTTATGTTCTGGGCATTTTTAATACCTCAAAAGCGCCTTCGTTTTTCATGGCAAAGAATGCATCACCATGGTAACAGCGTTCCACAAATGGTCAAAAGCTTCGTGGGCTGGCATTATGAACTTCTAACATTTCTATGGAAGAAATTTAGTAGGTGAAATGCAAAGCATTAAATAGTCATATAAGACGGCTAGACACCCATATCAGACGGCTATTATTGCCACACTGCCTATCGGGCCAAATTTCAAGAGTTGACCAGTAGCCCAAGCACTTCATTTTCGCGCTAAAAGACGTACGAGAATAATAAAAAAACATCAGAAGAACAATAGGTCCTTCGCTCCAACTACGTTGGTGTTCGGGCCTGAATAAGATAATTCCCCGATCAGAAAGCCTGGATGAATGGAGAGGTGAGGGCCGTATGCAAAGGCAACAATGCTGCCTTTTGGTCAGGTGACAAGGAAGCATACAGCGTTGCCAGAGCAAGACTGAAAACTGTAATCAAGGAGGAAAAGCAGAGGCATCAAGAGAGACTGGTGAGAGACCTCAACACCAACAACACTAAAGATATGTCACAGGCTACAACTGAAGGAGTGCCTCCATCATGTGTGAGGCAATGTTGTCAGATGATCTGAACACCTTTTAATGCTCGTTTTGATCTCCTCAACAAATAGTCAGCTGTAAAGTCTACCCGGCCTCCAGAAGACTAGACATTTTAAGTTGTTATTAGACATTCTATTTCTAATAAACATCTAGTCTTCATTTATTAACGAGGGGAGATATTTTTCTAGTCTTTCGGGCAATAACCTTTGCAGTCAGCTTTAGATCAACATTGAGTAATGAGATTGAGCAATATGAACTAAACAGGGAGAGGTCTTTCTCTGGTTTGCAAATAAATGAGACTACAGTTTCCGTAGGGTTGGAGGCAACACATCCGTAATGATACATTTCAACTAATGGGCCAATCAAGTGTTGATGGAATTTTTTTGAAAATTTGATTGTGTAGCTGTCCACTCTCAAGGATTTTCACTGACTAAAGGCATGCAATAAATGCACTCAGTGTTATTGCTAATTGAGCTAATGCTAAGCAGCTGGCTGTGTTTCATTGCCCATGGTTACATGTGTGTGTATGCGGAATACTAACTACAAGCTAATTCATTAATATGTTAATTTATTAATTTATTAGCTAATTTATTAGCCATTTCTGTCCACATTAGATTTATGTTATATTATTTATGTTTTATTGTGAGTACTAAGCCAATATAGGGGATCTAGTCTCTGTGACATTGTATAGGTGTTTAGAATTTAACAAATTGGACATTATTTGACATTATGTTTCATTCTGTCTTACAGTTATTAATTCAGTGGACATTCATTATTCATGCATATTATGAAGCTTCATCTGTATTGCTAACAATCAGTCAACACTATAGATAAACAAAGTGATCTGTTCTCTGTGTCTGCTGTTTGTCGTAGGCCCAGTCCCAATGTCCACCCTAAACCCTCAAACCCTGAACCCTCAGGGACTTACTGACGTCACCTGTTAAATGGTTGAATGTGAGAAGCTGTGAGGGCTTGAAATGGTGTAAATAGGAATGGGACAGCACTTTGCTGCAACATACCACGTTACCATGACAACGTCAAAAAATAGTGTACAATTGTGGGTATTTATTTTATACTTTTTATTCCCTGATTTAAAGTCTTCCAGGCTCTTTTCCTCACAAGATGAGACATCATTAAAATAATATATTTACTTGTTTTTGTCAAAAACAGCTTCAATAACAAAACAAAATGTTAGATGAATAAATATTTGAACAAATATAATCTCTGCTTGCATTCCTCTGATTTCATGTGTTTTCATGTCTCATCTTTAATCCTTAATGTTGTTGTAAATGTAATTTATTGGGCTGAACACCCATGTGCCGTCCTCTTTGTTTACCTTTTTTTTACGGCTCCATGTGTCAGGATCCCTGTCTGAATCATTGTCTGTTTACCTCTGTTTCCCCTAATCTCCTCTCCTCATGTGTCAGTCATTCCCCTGTTTGTTATTGTCTGCCATGTGCTCTGTGTTTCTTTTCCTCTGCCCGCCTCCAGACACCTCCTCTGTCCACGGCCTTGTTGGAGGCACAGCTGTGGACAATTCTGCTCATCAATCGGCAGGCTGACACACCAGGTAGTAATCACGCCATCACCTCCTGGCAGCATTTAAGCCCTGGTCCTGCAGACCTTGGTTGTCAGTCCGTAGAGTCATCTAGCCTGGTATTCTGCGCCCTCCTGGCCGTAAGTGCCGTCCCTTCTGTTCCCGGCTCTGACCCTTCTTCCCCCTCTCTCGCAGTCGACTCCTGCTGTGTGTCTGCTGTCCGGTTTGTCGGTTCACGGAGAACCACACCGTTGATTCTGCCTGCCCTCCTGTGTAGGACCACGGGATCCACACAGTTGAGTGATCTGCGGTCCGGTTGTCGGTCCACGGAGAACCACACCGTCAACCCAGCCTGTCACCTTGTGTCGGACCTAGGGTACCACACATTGTATTGTTTCCACGAATAAACTCTGTTATTATTCTAATCCTCCTGTCCTGTGGTTGCTATTGGGTCCTGTCCCGCATTCTTGTGACACCATGGTTCCATTGGTAACTTCGTGTTTAATGTCACATTGCTATGAATTGTGGGTAATTCCCTTGGGCAAAGTCTGCATCTAATGCTGACTTACGGTAAGGGCTCAAAATGTCTGCCAGAGAGCCCTCAAGCACTCAACGATTTGACAATGGGACAGCCCTAACCCCTCACGGACTTAGCGGGGGCGCACCTCAAAGTCCGTAAGGGTGGAGATTGAGATTGGGCCATAGTGTTGTCCCACACCTCTAGGCTTTGTTTGTCAAATCACTGGAGTCTCTCTCGGACTGGAGTGACTGTTGTGGATATGGTGGTCAAACATTATACGTCATAAACTCACAATCTTTAAGAGATAGGGTGTTCATTTCTTAGTAAAAAATAATCTGTGAGGATATAAATTCTTTAAATTTAGAATCACGTAGAAGGTTCGGGGGCTTACTCTCTATCTATAAAACCTGGGGAGATGTTCTTTCAGTAGAATTGCTAGTGAGATAGGGGAATGATCGGATACAACTCTGAGTAAGTAGTCTCAACTGATGACCCATGTATAATAGATGCTGAGATGGAAAGTAGTCTATTCTAGTGTACGAGCTATGTACAGAATAACTATTTCTGAAAACATTTGGCTTTTAACAATTACATTGTCCTCTAGGTTCGCTCTATCTTTTCATGTAGAAAATCTTCAAATCTTCTTAAACTTCTTCAACTTTAAAAGCTCAAAGGTTCTGCATACTTTCAGCTACAGACACCATTTAAAGTTTTAAATGTTGAGAAAATCTTCAAATATTACTGTATGATTCAGCTTTTTCATATCTTTTCTACTTTTTGAACTGCCAGCGTTTTAGTATGATGCTTCTTTCAGACCTTTTCTGAATTTCTAATGGGTGTGTATTGCGCTGCTCAGAGTGCGTGAGGTCATCTTCACCAGAGTGAAGAGGAGCTTCAGTTTCTCGCGAAAGAAATATTTGTATTTTGCTCCCGATTCCACAATTTTCACTCTTCAGGCATCATTTAAAGATATAAATGTAGCTAATCTTGTACTTGTCGTACACATATGACTAAGGAATCCAACAGATTCACACATTTGGCTAGAAATGTCTGAGAGTGAGAGGAAATCCACCTCTCTGCTCCATAGAGACCCATGTTAACTCTGACTCCCAAAAGATCTCACACAGACAACTGTACCAGATTTCTATTCTGACATAAAAGCCACATTTTTTACACTACAGACCCAACCATCTGTTCATCAAGTCATCCTTCCTCTCAATCTCAGCTATCGAAGCAATAGGAGCTACGATTATGAGATAATGAGATAGTTTGACAGGCTTTAACTCCATGTTAAGCCTATGGAACTGGAGTCTCTTTGAAGTAATCACCATGGAAACCTTTTGATGTGGGAGCACCCAGGTGTTTGTGATGAGCTAATTACTGCAGTTTGACAGACATAAACAAATGACTTGGAGATATTCAGTCAATGGCATTGTAACACCTCCTGTCTGTTTGTTTCTCTGTGTCTCTGGCCGTTTCTCAATATGCGTTCTTGTGTGGACTTGTGTTCTCGTGAACTTGTGAAACGTCATCAGTCGCGGCCCAAGTACTGATTCAAAAGTTCGCATCGAGCCAAGAACGGTTAAAATGCCCGGATGTGACTTGATCCGCCCATTTTACCGGGGATGCATCGGAGGTGACTTGTCCGTACTTGGGACAGGCAAATATCCCAGAATGCATTTCGCACCACCAACGGGAAACAATGGCGGAGGAGAAAACATCCACTGAAAGTTGAAGTTTTCTAAATACTACTGTTGTTGAGTCACGGAATACAATTTTAAGATTGTTTTAGGCGAGAAGTTAGTTGTTTAAACATCAAATCTGTGGTCGGTTTGTTAAGATTCAGCCTGTTTATAAATATTCTCCGACGATTTCGGAGATGTGACGTGCTGTCAGCGGGACCGGGAAGCCTCGCCAGCAGCGGACGGTCAGCGCTCACGGTGCCCACCGAGAACAGCCTGATCTCGGTCAGACTTGTTGAAATGATCCGCTGGGTCTGATGTCTCCGTAGCGGTTAAACATGAGATATCATTTGGTTTAACGAGCAATAAGTGGTCTCAGTTTATTATTTGTTCCCATGGGTGACATTAAATCAGTTTGACTGAGGGCAAGGTTAAGATTTATAACTTAATATTTTAATTTAATAAAATAAATTGTAACTAGAACGCTGTCTTTTTACTTTTGACTGATTTGTTTGCACTTATATATATATATATATATATATATATATACATAATTACAATTATTTTAAATGAAAACGAAAAAAGCAGAGTTGTCATATTTGGCTTGATTGTAAAAATACTATACAGTGAAGAACTGGAGTAAACTCATGAGCAACAACAGCTGAGGTGGTGACGTCAAGTCCGCTGCTGTTCCAATTGCAGAAAGACCGTCCTGCATACTCCCGTCCTTGGGAGTCTGGACTCCCAAGTCCAAACTCCCAAGTCCAAACTCCAAAAGTTCACAAGTCCGTACTTGGCGTACTTGGTATTGAGAAACGGCGTCTGTGTCTCGCTCTCGCTCTCTCCATCTCTCTCCGTCTCTCTCTGTCTCCCCCCCTCAATCTGTCTCTCTCTTCAACTTCCAATTCAACTACCAGGTTTTTTAGCAGTGCAGTTCTTGACTTTTGGGCTTCAATATATTTTCAGGACAGTCATTTGAAATTTCCACATTTTCTCAGTTATTTTTCACTACTACTACTGTTTTTACGACTATTACTGTGACAGTAAAATTGTTTAGTTTCCATCTTTTCCTGGATTGTAATTCATCTCTTGGATTCTTTAGAGGATGCAGTTTTGCTTCAAACTTTTCCAGTTATACATTTCAACTACAAGGATTTTCATCACTTCAGTTCAATGCTTTTGGGCTTTAAACCTTTTCAGCAGGTAGTTTCCCTTTTTTGTATTTTCAGCAGTTTATTGTATTTTCAGTTATTTTCAGCTGTTTTCTGTATTTTCAGTTATTTTCAGTCATTTTCAGTTATTTTCAAATATTTCAGCTTCAAATTTCAGCAATCCAACGCATTTTCAGCAGGAAATGCATTTTCTAGTTTCATCTTATTCTCCTTCTTCCGTACAAAGGTTTAATGGGGAACTTGTCCCGCAGCGTTGCCAACACATGCGTCAAAATACATCAAAGCGTGCGGCCTGACCGGGAATCATGTGCTATGACTTTTCTAAGAGATTCGCCCGACCTTTAACCCTGAAAAACGCCCAAAACGGCGAGAAATTCTCCCATTCAATTGAATGGGTTTTCGCCGTGAAGAGAGCAAAAAAAAAAAAAAAAACTCATCTTTGGAACTACATTGACTCGCCATACTTTAACGTAGAAAAAAGATCTATAGTTTCAAACGTTGACAAAAGTCTGGAGTTTATTTGGCCAAAAGGGCATTTTGATAGCTAGCACGGTTCTCCTCTCATCCTTGTTCAAGTTCAGGAAGATTTTGGGACATTGTGTGTATTGCGCTGCCCAGAGCGCGTGATGTCCTCGCCAGAGTGAAGAGGTGCTACAAAATCATATGAAAAAAAAAATTGTATTTTGCCACAAAATCCACAATTTTCAATCTTCAGGCAACATTTAAAGATATAAATGTAGCAAATATTGTGCTTGTCGTACACATATGACTACGGAATCCAACAGATTCACACATTTGGCTAGAAATGTCTGAGAGTGAGAGGAAATCCACCTCTCTGCTCCATAGAGACCCATGTTAACTCTGACTCCAAAAAGATCTCGCACAGACAACTGTACCAGATTTCTATTCTGCCATAAAAGCCACTTTTCTTTACACTACAGACCCAGATTTCACTATCTGTTGATCAAGTCATCCTTCCTCTCAATGTCGGCTATCGAAGCAATAGGAGCTACGGTTATATGAGATCTTGAGATAATTGGACAGGTTTTAACTCCATGTTAAGCGGATGGTACTCTAGTCTCTGAAGTAATCACCATAGAAACCTCTG
The DNA here is from genome assembly GCA_016806645.1 of Ophiodon elongatus. Classification (NCBI taxonomy): domain Eukaryota; kingdom Metazoa; phylum Chordata; class Actinopteri; order Perciformes; family Hexagrammidae; genus Ophiodon; species Ophiodon elongatus. Next base: position 68,941 of record JACSYO010001661.1, on the reverse strand, counting down.
ATGTGGGAGCACACAGGTGTTTGTGATGAGCTAATTAGTGCAGTTAGACTCTCACACATACAGACACAGACAGACCCTGACACATACACAGACTAAAATACATTGACACTAATGCTAACACAATGCTAGCATGATCCTAACGTGATGCTAGTGCAATGCTAACGCAATGCTAATGCAATGCTAACGCGATGCTAAAATGGTAATGTTGCCGTATATATGTATATATTGCAACGTCTTACGGCAGTCGCAGCCACACAGTCAAAATTTCTCTGAAATGTTCTAGTTCTCCTTCTTCCGTACAAAACTTTGGCGGGGAACTAGTCCCACAGCGTTGAAACAACATTAAAAAAAATACATCAAAACGTGCAGCCTGACCGGGAAACGATCGGAAAAACTTTTCTAAGAGATATGACCGACCTTTAACCCCGAAAAACCTGGAAAATGGCGAGAAATTGTCCCATTTACTTGAAAGGGTTTTCGCCGTGAAGAGAGCAAAAAAACACAAAAAACTCATCATTGGAACCACAGTGACTCGCCATACTTTAACGTCTGGAGTTTATTTGGCCAAAAGGGCATTTTGATAGCTCGCACGGTTCTCATTTGATCCTTGTTCAAGTTCAGGAAGATTTTGGGACCTTTTCTGACTTTATAATGGGTGTGTATTGCGCAGGTCAGAGCACGTGAGGTCATCGCCAGAGTCAAGAGGCGCTTCAGTTTCTTATGAAAAAAATATTTGTATTTTGCCACAAATTCCACAATTTTCACTCTTCAGGCATCATTTGAAGACATAAATGTAGCAAATATTGTGCTTGTCGTACACATATGACTACGGAATCCAACAGATTCACACATTTGGCTAGAAATGTCTGAGAGTGAGAGGAAATCCACCTCTCTGCTCCATAGAGACCCATGTTAACTCTGACTACAAAAACATCTCGCACAGACAACTGTACCAGATTTCTATTCTGCCATACAAGCCACATTTTCTACAGTACAGACCCAAATTTCACACTATCCTTCCTCTCAATGTCGGCTATCGAAGCAATAGAAGCTACGGTTATATGAGATTTGAGATAATTGGACATGTTTTAACTCTATGTTAAATGTATGGAACTGGAGTCTCTTTGAAGTTATCACCATGGAAACCTTTCATGTTGAAAGCACCCAGGTGTTTGTGATGAGCTAATTACTGCAGTTTGACACAACACAGATAGACACACAGACACACAAACAAATTACTTGGAGATATTCCGTCAAAGGCATTGTAACACCTCCCGTCTGTCTCTCTCTCCCCCTATCTCTCTCTCCTCTCTCCCTCTCTCTCTCTCTCTCTCTCTCCTCCCTGCCTCTCTCTGTCTGTTTGTACTTCTATCTCTGTCTCTCTCTTTCTCTCTCTGTCTCTCTCTCTCTCTGTCTGTACTGATCTCTCTCTCTCTCTCTCCCTCTCTCTCTCTCTCTGTCTGTCTGTCTATACTTATCTGTCTCTCTGTATCTCTCTCTCTCTCTTTGTCTGTTTGTCTGCTGTACTTCTCTCTCTCTCTCTTTGTCTTTCGCTGTCTGTCTGTATTTATCTCTCTCTCTGTCTGTACCTCTCTTTCTCTCTCTCTGTCTGTCTCTGTCTCTATGTCTGTCTGTCTGTCTGTCTGTCTCTCTCTTTCTCTCTCTCTCTTTCTCTCTCTTTCTCTCTCTGTCTGTACTGATCTCTCTCTCTCTCTCTCTCTCTCTCTCTCTCTCTCTCTCTCTCTCTCTCTAACTCTTGCTTTTCTCTCTCTCTACTTTTACAACTATTACTGTGACAGTAAATCGTTTAGTTTCCACCGTTTCCTGGATTGTAATTCATCTCTTGGATTCTTTTGATAATGCAGTTTTGCTTCAAACTTTTCCAGTTATACATTTCAACTACAAAGATTTTTAGCAGTTCAGTTCAATGCTTTTGGGCTTTAACACTTTTCAGGAGGTTGTTTTCCGTTGTTTTCCGTTATTTTCAGAAATCTTCAGAAATTTTCAAATATTTCAGCTTCAAATTTCAACTTTCAGCATTCCAACGCATTTTCAGTAGGAAATGCATTTTCTAGTTAATCTTAAGTTTGTTTGATATGTAAATTATGCCCAACTCTATACAAATAGTTGATATTAATAATCTTTCATTAATGTAAAGAAGGGACACATTTTCCTCCAACTCAACTGTGCAAACTAGAGGAGAAAAACTGTGGTCACTATTACTGAAACTACACTATTTCAGCACATTGCACTGCATGAAAGAAACCTGTGTTCTGATCTAACTTTGCAGTTGAATGTATGGAATTTCAGCAAAACAGTATTTTATCAGAGAACATTACAATGTTCTTGGTAGGCCCCTATATCAATTGCTGAGAACCAGATAAGACCACTGGAATGTATTCAAATACAAATAAATACAATTAAAGTTTTTGTTATTTTGTTTGCATATTTTGCAGGCAGGCAGGCAGGCAGGCAGGCAGGCACATGCTTGTTTTCAGTATAATGAGACAGCTTAAGCTAGCAGCCAGGTAAACATGTCTACTCCTTGAGGTGGATGTGGTCGTGAGGGTCACTGAGAGCCTCATACAGAGTAGATGAATACATGGTACATGAATGAACAGTTCTGTGATGTGAGGCCTTCATCTTACCAGGTTGACTTGTATGGTCTTCTCCCAGTTCTTTTCATTGTTGATGCCGGCGTTGTTGATAACGATGTCCAGACGACCAAATTGGTCTACTGTGCTCTGGAATGCATCTATTCCACAGAAACAAAAACCCATCTGTGAATGACTTAAGACATAGAACGTTAGAGGACTAAATAAAACGATTGCACCGTATACTTTTGGAGAAGAGAATCTCACTTGAAAGGTCTGTATGAGTGTTTTCCATTGTTCTCTCAAATATGAATAGGAATCCCTTTAGTGCAGAGGGTTAGCCCACATGTCTTGTTTTCTTGTGTATGTTGCCGGACTCACTCCATATTGCTTTAATATCCACAGAAACACAATGTGAATGAGGGGATATACATTGTGCTTTTACACAATGAGCCACCAGCAGGTTGTTTATGTGAGCAGAGAAGAAGTTAGTTATACAGCTGAAGGGAGAAACCTGGTAAAACCTGCATATGTCATCACCTGCCACATTCCACACTTAGACACCCCGCAATTAGAAATTAACAAACCTGCTTTTAACAGATTCATCTGTGTGACACACACACACACATCCACAAATGAATCACGCATATTGAAGACGCATGCACAAAAAACACACATGCAAACATGTACCGCTAACAATTGCACACACTGCATACCTGCAGAGACTCATCTGCTTGACACACACACGCACACATGCACATCTACAAATGAGTCACACACAATGAAGACACATACACAAAAAACACATGCAAACATGCACTGTCTACAATTGCACACACTGCATACTTGCAGATGCATGCATCCATATAAACACAATTAATCTCTTCTTACCACATACACACACACATTGTCATCGACTCTGTGCAGGCTTACACTGTGTGTCCATATCAACAGCAGTACTATTACAGTTAGGAGCAACACCAAACAGCATTCCACAGCTGTTGGCCTGCAGGGATTTACTTTTTGTATGTCAGACAATGAAACCTTGTGACTCTCTCTCGCTCTCTCACTTACTCTTAGACACTTATTCACTTACGAACGCTTTAATTCTCTGCTTCTTCTCATTCTCACCCAGTCATGCCCACAATCACACAGATACAAGCACAGCAGTACTGACACATCTGCAGAAAAGGAGAACATAAGTGAAGATTAGTTTATGTACAGTATTCTAGCGTGGAGCTGTGAGCAGACATGTTGACCTCAAATTTGAAATAAACCACAGTAAAATAAATGATCACTAGCCTGTTGCCATTCCGACGGCCCGCGGTCAAGTTGACACAAGTTGTTAAGTGTCAACTCGTGTTATGAACACAACTGCTATGTATAGGTAGGTGCTGATGCGACATACCTTTGGAAAGCTAAGATTCTTGTGATTCGATTGATGCAAACATGTCAAGATATGATCACAACAGCAGGTACAATCAACGCCTCTGTCAGACCACCAACAAATAAACAAACAATATCGCCTGGTAACAAAATTGCGGCTGCACTCTGACCTTTAGATTGACACCTCACTTGATCCAATAGGAGCTGGCATAGCATTTCCACAGCCTACAATAGCCAACGAGAGTCCACGCTGAAGGAAAGTGCCTGCCCCTCTTCTTTTGTGTAAAGACCGAGCCAATTGCAACCGATTGTTCTGATGACTGGCGCTTCGTATAACCAATGAAATGTCGATTACGACGATATGTTGCTTCAGGGTGTAGAGTTAAAAGGCTCGTTTGAGATGAGCCAGTCCTGTGCAGAATCGATCACCTGCGATCGGCGAACTCTCATGGTTGAATCACTTATTGTAAGTCGCTTTGGATAAAAGCGTCAGCTAAATGAAATGCAATGTAATATGTTGTAGAAAATCCTATTTTCCTGTTTATTTGTAAAACTTAACGCTCGATTGTTGGTTGTTAGTCTCAGATTTAATCTAAAGACATGTCTTGTGTGGTTGATGATAATAATAATAATAATAATAAAGCTTATTTATATAACACATATCTTGTGTAGTTGGTAATAATAAAGCTTATTTATACAACACATAAAAACGAGCAGCAAAGTGTTTCATAGGCAGACATAACAAGAACAAAGGATGCAGGTACACACACATTTCTACATAAATATATATTTATAAACACATATGACCACTTCCAAACGAGGTCTGTAAACTACAAGTAGCCTACAGATCGGATCTAACAGGAAGTAACTGTTTCTGTGACTTCCTGTGTATTCTTTGAAGGCAGCTGAAAACTGTTCGACTTGATTGCAGTTTTTTGGCTGCGCCCCCTGATGACACTGCCTGCTCTCGTCTACTTTCCAGGCAAGGCGTAGTTCATCTTGAACGAGTCACCAGCTGTTCGCCTTTATGCAGTGACTTCCTTACAAGGAAGTCACTGTGTAAAGGCGAACAGCTGGTGCCAATTCAGTGCGCGTCCGTGCGTAAATACTATAATGTGTTTATGCTTCAATTACCCTGTGTCAGCAATAGTGATAGTGAATCTAGATATGGGATAGGATACCTCTCAGTGTCACCTTTCATTAGAGCCAAGATTTCAAGACTTGTGACCTTTTTAGCCTAGGTATATGACCATGGTTACCAAGGGTCCTTTGGAGTCTCCAAATGGCCTTTTTTGGAAAATGCCTAGACATACCCTTAGAAAAACATGTGTAAAATATAAATTTTCTGTGGTATTGTTATCAACTTTGAACTTGGACTAGGTAAGGCTTCATGCCGTGGTCGACTTGAATGTGTTTTCCAGCTCATAAGTCCCAGCTATAGTCATCTGCAGGCATCTGTTTGCAAAGAAATATTCAGGCGGAAATAAAAACCTTCTACTTCAGTGTGTTCAAATTTCTATTACTCAATGCCAGTAGCACTTACACTGATTCTGACTGTTGGGGAAAAAACTTCAGTGTTACCTTTCAAAAGAGACCAAAACCATGCAGTTACTCCAAATGGTTCAAGAACAGCTTTAAATTTACTTTGGGTATGCTTTAGATAAGCGTTTTAGACGAATTCTACAGGAATGGGAAGAAGCTAGACAACTTCAGTCTTAGCTGGACCATGAGTGCAGCCTGCAGGCATTTTCTGCAGGCTGCATAAGGTGTCATTATAAGCAATTATAGTATGCAATGATCTGACTGTGTTTGTGTATGATTATCTCTAAAGTTCATATTGTGTCACGCAACAAATAGCAAGGGATGTAAAGGCATTGCTAACAGTTTTACCTCTCAGTGCGTCTCCATTGGACACATCACATGGGATAAAGTAGCAGTTTCCCTCTCCAAACTTAGCATCCAGCTCTGCCTTGATCTCTTCACCACATGTCTTGTTCAAGTCGACCACAGCCACCTGAAGGAGTGAATTGGACTTTTTTTATAAACACAGACAATCAGCACAGGTGGAGGAAATTAGGCTTTAAGGTTTGAATCTCAGAAGAACTTAGATTAAACAAGCACAAATTTGCAATAGCTGCAACCATGCATCGATTAACACACACAACTTAAAAAACACTTGATCTCCACGGTGAAATGAAAAAGGAACTCTCTGCTGAGACCAATGATGCCTCCGACAACAGTATACAACAAACGTTAATGAGTCATGATAGATGGCAATCTGTGAGAGCTGAGGGTTATCTATCTGACCCTAGGTGAAAATGAGAATCCTTCCCATTTTAGATTATGGTGATGTAATCTACAGGCCTCAAATAATCTTCTCAATAAACTAGACGTCATCTACCATACTGCCATCCACTTTATCATCGGTGCTCCATTCAACACCCATCACTGTAGCCTGCACTCTAGTCAACTGGCCATCACTCCATACTCACAGATTAATCCAATGGTATCAGTTCATTCATAAAACTATTACTGGTAAAATCCCCTACATATCTCTGTCACTACTCATCATCTCCAACAGTAACCGCAATTTATGCTCACAATTGTCTCGAAACATGTTCATTCCATAAGTCCGCACCTCCTTCGGCCATTTCTCATTCCAGTTTGCTGCTCTAAGTGACTTGAATGAATTGCAAAAGAAGCTAAAACTCCACACCCTCATTCCGTTACCCTACTTTAATAACCCTTTACAAATAATAGTCTGTGATCACTGTGCCTGCTTCTGAATTTGATTCTGGAACACTGTTGTTTTATATATTGTGTATATTATGATGTTAATGGATAACTGGTTTTCCATTAACTTATCTGGTCAAATAAACATAAATAATAATACAAATTAAAGCTGCAAGCAGCGTTGTACGGGTCCTCGCACCTTTGCGCACGTCGGGGGTGCTGGCGGGATGCCGGATCATGTGACCAAGAATGTCTGCGACCACCGGACAACGCGACAACATGAGCAATTCATGTAAAACTCAAAATGGCCGGCTTCTGATACGGTTTGGAGCATGGTCCCAAGAGACTTATTTGTAAGTTTCATTAAATGTGTCTGCTATGTTTGGGTCTGTTTTGAGCATTTTTAGCCCCTCAAAAACACCTTTGTTTTTATGTTAAAGAGTGCGTCTTTACGGCAACAAGCTTTGACGAAACAACAACATTTTGATAACTTTTAATCACTAAGGTTTTTAGATTGTACTGACCAAATTTGAAGTCTATCTGATGATTTACCTAGGAGGAGTTCGTTCAAATAAAGAGCCTAGAAATAGGCAAAAATGAAAGGAAAAATCCGACAGAAATCAAAATGGCCGTCTTCTGGTACGGTTTAGAGCATGGTACCAAGAGACTGTTTTTTTAAGTCTACATGTGATACATGTGCCTATGAAATTTCTTATATCTATGTCAAACGTACTGCGAGGGCTGCTTTGTCAAAACTTTGTAGGGGGCGCTATCGAGCAACCTTTCCATCTGAAGCATTACAATCATGTCAGGTAACTATATTTATGACTTTAAATGTGTGTGCCAAGTTTAGTTACGTTTCAAGCGTGTTTAGGCCCTCAAAAGCACCTTCGTTGTTGATGGCGAAGAATGGGTCGCCACGGCAACGGCGTTACATGAAAGCTCAAAAGCTTTGTGGGCTGGCATTATGAACTTCTTACATATGTGTGGTAGTCATTTGATATTGATCTGATTTACGTACTAAGAGAAACAGGCCAAAGCATAGAGGCTTTAACTTCCTGTTTAAGTAGGTGGCGCTATGACTTTGATTAAAAATTGGACTGCACTTGCCTTCAAGCCTGGAGTCTCATCAAACATGGGAAATTTGGAAAGGATCTGATCATGTGGAGTTGAGTGAAATCGGTTTATTCATTCACGGCGAAGGATCAAAGTTCGCAGAGCCGCAACATCGCTGCCCTTGAAACGAATTCTTACAATCTTCACAATGAAGCATTATCAAAGTCTTAAGGTTTTTCTGACAAAATTTGAGAGGGATCTGGTGAATTTGCTAGGAGGAATAGATTAGAGTATGAAACTTGTCATTTTCTTAGGTGGCGCTCTGATATTGTGAGACTTTTTGCATTGAAATACGCTCAGGCGTTAACTACCATCATGCACAAGAACTTTCGGGCAATTTGGATAATGTACCTTGGAGTTACAGCAACATCCACTTTTGTGGCGAAGCGCAAGAAATGGGCGTATACTTGGAGCGCCGCAACGTCAAGGCCGTTCAAAGACAACTCGCCATTTTGATAACTTTTCATCATCAAGGTCTTCAGATCATTCTGACCAAATTTGAAGTTGATTGCATGAATTCTGTAGAAGGAGTTCGTTCACGTACAATTTCTGAAAATGATGAAAAATGGCTTAAAATGCAGAAATTGGGCAATTTACTGCATCGCCCCCTAGTGTTTGAATATAATGAAAATGACAGAGTACGTTAAAGGAAACGATGTGGACATATGCTACAAATTTGGTAATGATTGGCCAAGTGATTTGGATGCTACGTGGATTGAAAACTAAGACACGCCCCTTAGAAGTTGATTGGTCCTTTTTGTTCTCAACACAATGAGATATCAACAAGATTTTGATAACTTGTGATGACATTGAACCAATAATGAACCACATAACATTTTGTAAGAATCGGAACCAGCGTTTAAGAGGATTTGGAAATAATGTGTTTTTCACAAAATTCAAAATGGTGGAAAATCTAAGTAGGCGGAGCTTAATGTTACTATATAACTTTTTTGTAGAGCAGACGGAACCGGACATGTGTGTCGAATTTCAAGTCAATTGGTGATTGGGGGCGAATTTCATTGGCTTTCAAAATAAAAAAAATTCTAGGGGGCGCTATAGAGACATTTCTTTCTATCCAAATGCGAGACCCCTAAAATATCAAATTTTTCAACTGTCCTGATATGCATGTCAACTTTGGCAACTTTTCAGATATGATAAAGCCCCCAAAAAGGCAATTCAATTGGTAGAAGAAGAAGAACGAGAAGAATAATAAACATACCAGTTTCAATAGGGTTCTTTCGGACCGACTTCGTCGGTGCTTGGACCCTAATTAAAGCTGCGAGCAGCGATGATCGGGCCCTCGCACCCCTGGCGACGTCGAGGCCACTTGCCGGACGCCGGCTGACGCGTCCCGGAACTTGCTTGACCATCAGACACTGCGTAAGCGGCTTAGAGGATATTTCACGCGTGGAGCAGCGGCGTCGTCAAGTAATTTTCCAGGGGCTTGAAGTTAGATCAATTAAAGACTATTAAAGAGTTAATATTGACATGCGGAAGTCTTCAAGCCATGATTCTCATCAAACATGTCTAGGTTGGGACAGTTTTGACAAAGTACAGTTGAGTTACAATAGCTTGATGTATGAACGCAAACCATATAAAATAGCCGCCACACCACGTCCACGCCGTTCCATTAAACCTCAAGCTTTTGATAACTTGTAATCACTAAGTTTTTTCATTGTACTGACCAAATTTGAAGTGGATCTGATGAATTCCTTAGGAGGGGTTCGTTACAGAAAAGCGCAGAGAAATAGACAAAAAGAAAAAGAAAAATCCCACAAAACTCAAGATGGCCGGCTTCTGGTACGGTTTGGAGCATTGTCCCTTGAGACATATTTTTAAGTTGACATGTGTTACATATGTCTACCAAATTTGAAGTGGATCTGATAAAGTCCCTAGGAGTAGGTGGTTAAAGAATAGCGCCTACAAAATCGACAAAAATAAACCAAAGAAATCACACAAACTTCAAAATAGCCAGCTTCTGGTACGGTTTGGAGAATGGTCCCAAGAGACTTATTTTTAAGTTTAGATGTACTACATACGTCTACAAAATTTTCAAACCTATTGCGAGGGCTGCTTTGTCGAAATTTGTTGAATTTTATTGAAATTTTGTAGGGGGCGCTATCGAGCCGATTTGACATTTTTAAGCATTATAATCATATCATATAACTACATTTAGGTCATTAAATGTGTCTGCTATGTTTGGTTCTGTTTTGAGCATTTTTAGCCCCTCAAAAACACCTTTGTTTTTATGGCAAAGAGTGCGTCTTTACGGCAACAGGCTTTGACAAAACAACAATCTTTTAACAACTTTTAATCACTAATGTTTTTAGATTATACTGTCCAAATTCGAAGTGGATCTGATGAATTCCCTAGGTCCCTAAATTATCATATGGATGTCTTCAGGGTCAGGATGTCATTACATATAAGTAATATGGAGCAGATAAGATAATGAACGGCGGAATTATAACAACTTCCTGTCTCGTGGCGATTGGTGTTTTTTTTAAAATGCTCCCTACTCACATAGTTCAATATTTTTTAAATATTTTAACAACTTTTAACTGCAAAGGTCTCAAGATCATACTGGCCGAATTTGAAGTCAATCGGGTTTAATCTCTAGGAGGAGATCGTTCTGGTACAACGCCTGAAAATGATGAAAAACGCTGAAAAATGCTAAAAAAGCCAATATTGGGCGGATGAATGCATCGCCCCCTAGTGTTTGAAAATAATGAAAATCATAGGGTCAGTTAATGGAAGCGATGTGGACATATACTACACATTTGGTGATGATAGGCCAAGTGATTTGGAAGTTAGGTGGATTGAAAACCAAGCCACGCCCCTTAGAAGTTGATTGGTCCTTTTTGTTCTCAACACAATGAGATATCAACAAGATTTTCATAACGTTTAATGACATTGAACCAATAATGATCCACAGAACATTTTGTAAGAATCGGACCCAGCGTTTTTGGAGGATTTTGAGAAAAAAGTGTTTTTCACAAAATTCAAAATGGCGGAATAAATAAACTATACGATTACAATAGGTCCTCTCGGACCGACTTCGTCAGTCGCTCGGGCCCGAATAATAAACATAGCGATTACAATAGGTCCTCACGGACCAACTTCGTCGGATGCTCGGGCCCTAATAAACGATACGATTACAATAGGTCCTCTCGGACCAACTTCGTCGGTCGCTCGTGGCCCTAATAAACATTCCAGTTTCAATAGGGTCCTCTCGGACCGACTTCGTCAGTGCTCGGACCCTAATAAACATACCAGTTTCAATAGGGTCCTCTCGGACCGACTTCGTCGGTGCTCGGACCCTAATAATAATAATAAACATTCCAGTTTCAATAGGGTCCTCTCGGACCGACTTTGTCGGTGCTCGGACCCTAATAAAATGAATAGGGGGCAGAATAGGGGGCAGGGCTAACCCACACCAATTACGATACCTCCCACAAGTATCTACAAAAACTGTTCATAAGATATGAAAGAGGGCCTGGTTTAAATACAGGAGACCTGGCTAACACACCAATGAAAAAGGAATCTCTCTATTGAGTCCAATTATGCCTCCTACAAGAGTCTATGACACTGTTCATGACTTCGACAATAGAACATGAATACGTTGGAAGTCATGAGTCTTTTTGTTCTAACTCAGACAGGCTCAGCACTCATGCTTTGAAGCTTTATTGTGATGCTTGCAGCCCATGATAGCAGCCCAGCCCTGGACCATCCCCTAGTTCTGGGGAGCTCTGTACCTGGAGGCGGGTGCGATAGGCATGCTCCCCGCCTTGGGCCATCCTCTTCAGGCTTGGCTCCTGAGAGGGACAGGCTGAAGAGGCCTGGACTGTCCATACAGGTTGTGCAGACCATCCAGGCTGCAAGAGGGTGATCCACCATTGCCTGTTACAAGGCAAAGTGGTCAGGGTCCTAAGGCTACTCCACTGCCCAGCCTACTCCTGGCTGTCTGGTGTCCGGTAGCAGAAAAATAAGATTGATGAAATAAGACTTCAGGCGAACCCAGCAACTGGAAGTTCGTTTCTGTTATGTCTACATCTTTACAGAGACCTGGCTCCATCGTGGCATCCCAGATCAAGCTGCACCTGACGAGCAGACTGAAGGACAGAGTGCAGGACTCTGGTGGTACCAGAGGAGAGACCTTGCTCCATTGTTGCATTCCAGAACAAGCTGGACTTGACGGGCGGACACGGAACAGATTGCAGGACTCCGCTGGTACCAGAGGAGGTGGACTCTGTGTTTACATCATGATGAAAGTTAATGGACAATGTTTTCCTAATGTTGAATATTTAATGTTAAGTTGTCTTCCTATTATCTACCCAGGGAATTGTTTTGTTGCTGCTGGATGCAAATAAAAAAAATGCACTGCGGGTATGCACTAATGTTTTTGAATTTTCTTTTATACATTTTTTTCGTTTGTTGCAAATGGGCTACAACTGCATTTTGTTGTGCATCCCTGTGTTGCATAATGACAATAAATTATCCTTGATCCTTGAATCCTTGAACTTTAGGAGTTCTTTCAGATCAAGGGTTATACAGCTGGATGATTTGTGGTGTGTGTCAGTTGTGTTCCACCTGACAACCCTTACTCTTTTGGGCATGATACAGTGCCCAGAAGACTGTGCAGGGTGTCTCCTGCTTGTCTTTTGACCCCTGCAGGATTAGGCCATGGTTCTACCCAGTTCAGTTGCATACTACCGGGGTGGGCTGGGGAACAACAGACCAAGTGAGCGACAGAGCTGTTGGGTACAGCTAATTGAAGGAAATCATTCTTTGGTTACAGTGTACTTCCTACTTCCTCTGCTTACGATCGTGTTAGGTCTGTGGTTTGACAAGTGTTGATGTGTACAGCTCAGTTAGTAGCTGAGCACTTCTCAGAAAGGGAACAAAAATAAAAAAACTAAGGACGTGTTCATTTTAGTTCTGTACTGCAATTAGTCTAGAGTCACAGGTTGTGAAGGACGTTTTCTTCTTTCAAAAGCCTTTTTGCGAAATGCAGGTTTCCTTTATTGTCAAATTATTATTGACTATTACTCATCATCTAGACAAATACCACTGACCCTATTTCAACGTATGACCTTAAAAACCTTTGAAAGTATACTGCACAGCAGTGCAGTGACAACAAAATATTAAATAATTAATAATGCATTAAAGAATATGATAAAACAGTAAAGTTTCCCATACATTTTCATGAAGTTAAAAATATCAGATTAAAGTAATCAGGAATTTAAAGCGGTGTTTGTGTAAAATCGATTCTAGTTGAATAAATAAAACCACAGCAGGTAGTTCAGTCAAGCTTGTGCTTGAGCAGTGGAGATAACAGTCTTGTCAGTTGGATCTGAGAACATATGGCAGAAGCTTAAACAGTAAAGCAAAAGGAGTAACATTAAAGCACCTTTAGTTAATTTAATCATTTTTAATAAAGACATTTGAAAAGTGATAAAGTAACCTAAAAAGCAACAACATGCTGTATTTCTATGCTGTATTTTAAACTCGAAGTTTTGAAGCAAAGTAAAATGAAGGCTGACTGAGCTGTACTGACCTTGGCTGAACTCTGGAGTAGTGACTGAACCACGGCTCTCCCGATGCCCTGAGCACCCCCGGTCACCAGAGCCACCTTCCCATTAAGAGACATGTTCCCAGCACAACAGCAAAACCCTTACACTTCTTATATATTCCTTCTTCTGTCGCTCACACTTCTCTCTCCCCTCTGTTTTCTCTCTCTTTTCTGTCCCTCTCTGTGTGTTCATGCAGTTATCTACTCTCTGTAACACAATCATAGGCTTTCTCACCCTTGTGGGTGTTTTCTCTCTTTTAGCTGAGCCGTTTTCCCTCTTCTCTCTCTCTCTCTCTCTCTCTCTCTCTCTCTCTCTCTCTCTCTCTCGAAGCTTATCAGTCCCTGCAAACACAGCACTGTGTGTCAGAAATAGAGAGGGAGAGAGTTAAAGGCTATGTAAACTCTGTAGGATAACAATAACAGCTTTTATCCAGTTTGTTGTACCTGCCCTTTTGCCTCCTCCTACTTCCTTTACACCTCCTCCTCCTTATTCCACACTTGTTCACTCCTCTCTTACTCTTGTTACATCTATACAAGAGTTTGTTTCTTGACTTAAATAAAAGTTGGACAACATTTTTTAAGAAGCAATCAATCTAACACTCTTCTTCACCACGTCAATGTTAGCTTATTGTGTGTCTTCTGTGTAATTGCTATTACACAACATGCAACGCTGTTCAGTGATACCTTCCACCAAGGTTCAGGTCTCTGCATGTTGACTTTCGCACTGTGCTGAAATTACTGGAAACCAATAGCTGTTTCCAATATCTCCAAGGACTTGGCAGACCAACACAGGCTCCATTGATTAAAATAAGACCCACAGAGGATGTACTTTCTGCACCAGGTGGGATAGTTCAACCTATTGTCGAACCATCTTGGACAGGCCACCTAACATGACAAAAAACGGTTGTGACAGACAGTAAGAACTGCAGAACGGATTATTGGATTTGTACACCATTTGACTGCGGCTAGATTCCCGGTCCTGAAGCCCGGTCAACCCCCATGGGAAAAGCTTAACCCAGGCTCACCTTATACTGTCCCTGACTTAAGGAGTGAGGTGAGTCCTGTTCTACCCTATCCTATTTTTGAGGCCTCCGCACGAAAAAAGTATGCCCATACTAAAAACAGTATATATCTGCAACCACAAGGTCTATTTGAATAGTTTTGGTGTTATTATAAAGGTAATAACTGTGAGATTTGTAATTAATGTGTGAATATCAGTATATATGTTACTGGTTGAAAGTAAATGAAGATGGAACACAGAAAAAATTAAAATATTTCAGTTTTGCCTAAAAAAGAAAAAGCATTTCAGGATGATAATCACTTTAGAATAATGCAGTTGCAGGTTTAAACCTTTTTTATATCATATCACAATATGTGAACACTCTCTCTGCACAGTTTTACTTTGAATAAAGTGAAGCAGAAAACAATGAAAGAGTTTTTAGTACAGACAGGTCAGAACAATCCTCTGAAAATTAGGATTTATTGAATAATTTCTTTCTTTATTTCTTTTACCAAAACTATATATTTTACTTCTTTCTTCACTAATTATGTTTAATACATCCATATACAGCATTAACATACACAATGCCAAACTAAAATAACGTTTTTTGCTCTGAAATCTCTATAAAATGCATATTTTTGTTCTCAAAATCAGGGTTCTGAAAAGTACAAAAGTTTGTTATTTTTTCTGTGAACTCCTCACAGAGCAGAGTGAGACTTCCTGTTAACTCTCAGAGATAGGTTTATAAAGGGAAACCGGCGAAATTAGATTGACAGCACTGCTAGCCAATACGAAGTCAGTCAGGCCAATTATAGTAATTTCATGTGGGAGCTGCTGCCCATCCCCCATATGTACATTTTCAGTCACAAAGACCCGTGGAACCTTTTTTTTTTTCAGCAGAGGTCTCACACAGGCCTGTTTCAGAGCAGTACCAGCAAAATATGTCCTTCTACAGCGTTTCATCATAAGGTACGAGTGCTGTTTATCATATTTTTCTGGTTTCATAATCGTCTGAGGCTGGTGTTCTTTGGCTCAGACATCGCTGATGCTGTGGTCTATAGGGATTTGAGTGGTATGTGCGGAATCCCTGGGTTATTGGCATTCGTTTGCGTGGTCACAACCCTATGTAGCATAAAGCTAACTCGCGGTAGGTCGACATATGCCGAGCAAGTCCAGTGGCTGGCGAGATATGAATATGAATATTTGGTTATGCATTTCGTTGGTCTTGATTAGTTGTATTTGGAGCATGTACAAATTGCTTACATGAGCTTGTAGCCCTGGTTTTGCTTGTTAATCTGATATAAAACATCATTATTTTTTTTTATTTTTATTTTTCTCCCAGGGGTTCCCCTAAATTTCTTAACCAGTGTACCCCGAAGAAGAGGAGGTCCCGGGAAGCTGTGAAAAGGGGGAGAGGGACGGAGGTCAAGCCCTCTCTTTTCTGATTGGCCCACTTGGCCTGACAGCGGGCCCCAAGGAGAAGGCTCCGAGGCCACACTGCTCTTGAGTGTGTCTCGACCACAGAGACAGTTCACACACGAGACTCATTCACTCCTGCCTTACAAGCCTCCGCTAAGAGAAACCTTTAGGGATAGTCAATGGACCTTGATTTTGAAATGATCAGATCATCCATCCATCCATCCATCCATCCATCCATTCTCATCCGCTTATTCGGGGTAGGGTCTCGGTGGCAGCAGGCCCAGCAGGCTGACTCAGGCTTCCCTCTCACCCGCAACATGTTCCAGCTCCTTCTGGGGGATCCCGAGGCATTCCCAGGCCAGCTGGGAGATATAATCCCTCCAGCGTGTTATGGGTCTTACCCGGGGTCTCCTACCAGTTGGGTGTGCCTGGAAAACCTCTAACGCAGACCTGGGCATTGTACGGCCCGCGGATCATACCCGGCCAGCGGGCTGTCGCTACGACCAGCCCGCGGGAGGTCAACGGGAAATTAGGAATAAAACGTAAATAAGTGTACATGATGCACATTATACAGCTGCATTATTTTGAAGGTGACTGCTGCGTCACTGCGATGTGTTGGTGAACTGAGTTTACAGGAGATGTGAGTTAGCTGTCACCCCTCAAAAATGTATCAAAAGATTGATTCAGAGAGTGTAGAGTTTTTTACAAAACATGGACTTCTAAGTATTTATTTACTGAAGTCGAAGGTAAAGCCATGTGCTTAGTTTGTGGAGAACAGGTTGCAGTGTTTCAGGATTGTACAATAAATTGTACAATAAATCACCTCTGGCCAAATAAAACACCCACTATAGCACTTTTGATTGTTGTTTGCTACATATTACACTACTGTTTCGTTTGTTAGTTAATTTAATTTTATATTATTACTATTCTATTCTATTTGTTGTATATATTGTGCATTTTTCTTATTTTCTTCTTCTTATTATTATTATTATTATTATTATATTCTATTTTTGTATATATTGTTCTTTTCTTATGTAAAAATGCTGCTGTACCAAAAAATTTTTCCCCTTGTGGGATTAATAAAGTATTTATCTATCTATCTATCTATTACAATGTGAATCGCCATTACGAGACAAAACATGCGGAGCAACACAACAATGCTCATTTTTGGTTCAGAAGATGTTGTTTCTCTTTGGATCTACCTCCATATGTAGACAAACATTCTCTGTGATAAAGTTTAACAAATACAGACACAGATCCTCTCTCACTGACGATCACCTGTCAGCTGTCCTTCACATATCCACCTCAGACATATACCTTCTCATATCCACCTCAGACATACAGCCTGACTTCAGTGCTTTGTTCAAGCCCAACACAGACAAGATTTCTCACACTGAACTGGAAAACAGAAAATTAAGTAATTGGATTACAAAATTTTATTGCAGAAACTTGATCCCAGTCAGTGTTTTATTATATATGGATATTTAATATGTATATTTGTTTGGATCATTATTCCTGCAGCAGATGTTTAGGCTGGAACTTATTTTAACTCCTTTATACACTGTTTTTCAGTTTGGGAAGTTAGGATGGGTTTGAAAAGAAATTCTTTAAAATTGTAATGTGCAAAGTAACTCGTAACTAAAGCTGTCAGACAAATGTAGTGGAGTAAAAAGTACAATATTTCCCTCTGAGATGTAGTGGAGTGAAAGTACAAAGTTGAATAAAATGGAAATACTCAAGTAAAGTACCTTGAATTTGTACTTAAGTACAGTACTTAAGTAAATAAATCTTGGTTACATTCCACCACTGATCATGACATTCACTCTTACCACTTGCAGCTTATCAAAACCATACAATTTACTGCTTTTTATAAAGAGGTGGAATAATATTGAGCAGGATTGAGTTCAGTCTATTGGTCCGGCCCTCCACAACAGTCCTTGTTTCTCATGTGGCCCCTTGGGAAAAATAATTGCCCACCCCTGCTCTAACGGGAGGCGTCCAGGAGGCATCCTGGATTAGATGCCCGAACCAACTCAGCTGACTCCTTTCGATACGAAGGAGTAGCGCCTCAACTCCAAGTTCTCTCCTGATGTCCGAGCTCCTTACCCTATCTCTAAGGCTGAGCCTGGCCACCCTACGGAGGAAACTCATTTCGGCCGCTTGTATACGCTTGTATCCGATCAGATAATGTTTATAATACTGCTTACTGACAGTATTATTATCATTCCCATTAGAATTGACATTCATTTTATGCCTCCGCTTTACTTTAATAACACAACGTTATGCTAAGACGGTTCACATTTAAATTGACATTTCTTTGTTGCCCCTTTCTAAGAGTCTAACCCAGTGGTTCTCAAACTTTTTCTGTCACGCCCCACTTTGGAGAAAGAAAAATGTTCATGCCCCACCACCCTAAGAAAACTGTAACAAAATGGTCCATGTTGAATTTTTATAGAAATAGCAACATTTTGTAACTCCTCCATCTGTGCTTTTTCAACTAATAAAGAATATTGCAATCACTTTCAAGTAAACCAGATTGCTCCATCAGACAAAAACAAAATTACTTTGTTAGAACAATGCAAATAAAGTTCCATCTGTGCAAAAAATAACTAATATTTGGCAAAACATAGCTTATTGTGGCTGCAATTAACCTGTTTTGCACTAAATATCTTTTCAAGATAATAACAATAAAGTGCAACCTGTGAAAAACTAAACAAAAGAAGTTCAAATATTTGACAATAAAGAGTTTTACTGAGTTTTACACTGCATATATTTTCAAAACAACAATAACGTGCAACCTGTGCAAAACCAAACCAAATGAGGTCAGATATGTGTGAGCCATCAAGTTGTCTCAGTATTAGTGGCTGCAGTGAGCCTGCTTTCCACTACAAATCTTTTTTGAACAGGGTTGCAGACTTGATACGGCCACTCTCAATCCATGCTCAATGTTGAGCTCAGATCTGTACTTTGTTTGGAGAGAGGCAATAGCAGAGTAGCCTATCGCAGAGGTAGGATGTGGCGAAGGGAAGCAGAACGCCCGTGTGAGTTGCCAAGGATTTTGGCCGTCACGCATGCGCAACCGTAACCTGTTAACGGCGTAACGTAAACATTTACCCAGAAGTACAGGCATTTCGCCATGTATTTATTAATGACTGCTGTGTTCACACAAGACGTGTTCGTGTGAGTAGATTACATACAAAGTCAATGCACAGATGCGAATGGATGTGACCAACGCAAATTTCCGCCGGCCGGCGCGAATAGCACGGCGCGAATGACGCAACCCGAAAAATTTGCGTGACGCTGTGTTGCAAAAGCCAATCAGCGTTGAGAAGCTCCGCCCGTCATCACTGACGTCCTGCCGTTGTTGAATCAGAAACTATGGAGGAGAAGTTGATAGACTGGAAGCGGCAGTCCTCCTGACGCAGCTCCTGGAGCTTCTAGCGCGAATGAAGCGAAATAACCACAAATAGTCTGGCGAGTAAACTCACGTGAGTAACACGGCGCAAAAATTCGCAACACTTTTGGTGTGAACCCAGCATAAGTTTTATGTCTGTGTACTTTGTACTTTTGTAATATGTGTTCTCAATAAAGTTCTTGAAATAAAAATATTCTGCATTTCCCCCTGTAATACCACTGCGCCCCACTAGAGGGGCGCCCCCACAGTTTAAGAAATACTGGTCTAACAGAACTCATCTGGACTAGGTCATGACCTGTTCAGTAGAAGGTGGAAGCACCAGAAAGAGCAGAATATAACTGTTTTTTAAGGCCATCCACTGGGGGAATTGTTTTTTTGTGTGTTTATTGTAATATTTGAATGACTTAATGTCGTCATTGTTCTATTTGATATAAAGAAATTGGTTCTCAGAATTTTATTCAGCATTCAATACATATTCTCAAATTTGTATTCATTATTAATGTCCTAAACGTCCTTTCTTCTAACCTGGCTGTAAAAATGTGTTTTTTGCTTGCAATAAATGTATTATAGAAACTATGACTCTTAGTTTATTACTGCCGCTTTCAACATGTTCAATTATTCTGCATGCATTAGTAGTAGTTATGGGTCCAGTTTTGGCATGTCTATATTGTAGGAACAAAAAAAATTGCATTGCCAGTTTAGGGTCTCCAGACTGAATCTAACTGGGCCACACTCGGGAAAGTTGACATTTTTAAGTTGATTGCGTCCAGGTGATGGCTGTGTCGGCAACCGGGATCGGCCCAGTGTATTCGGCCCGATCCTGGGGCGTCATTCATCCGGAGTCTCAGCCGAGTCGGCAACCAGACCCGGCCCGACGTGTAATGTTCCGGCGTGCCGAGTTCGGGCCGACGGTGGCCCCGGTTCTTTTTGATTGCGGCCCAGTGATGGCAGTGTCGGCAACCGGAATCGGGCCAGTGTATTCGGCCCAATTCTGGGGCGTCATTCATCCCGAGTCTCAGCCGAGTCGGCAACCGGACACGGCCCGACGCGTTTCTTCCGGCATGCCGAGTTTAAGCCGGAGCCGGGCAAGGTCATTTTGGCTACCTGGGACGTAACGACTTAACCACGTAACGTGACCACGTAACGTGACCACGTAACGTGACCACGTAACGTGACCACGTAACGTGACCACGTAACGTGACCACGTAACGTGACCACGTAACGTGACCACGTAACGTGACCACGTAACGTAACCACGTAACATAACCACGTAACATAAACATGTAACGTAACGACATAACGTAATGAGGTAAGTTAAAGTAACGAGGTAAGTTAACGTAACAAGATAAATTAACGTAATGACGTGACGGCATAACGACCTAACCACGTAACATAACCACGTAACATGACTTCAGTTAACGTAACAAGTTTACGTAACCAAGTAACGTAACCACGTAACGACATAACGTAACTTTGTTAACATAACCACATAACTTAATGACGTAACCATGTAACGTAACCACGTAACGTAACCACGTAACGTAACGACATAATGTAACCAAGTAACGTACCACGTAACGTAACCACGTAACGACTTAACCACATAACCACCTAACGTAACGAGGTAAGTCAACGTAACGACGTGGCATAACCATGTAACGTAACCACGTAACGACATAACTTAACGACGTGACGTAATAACCTAACGTAACTAAGTAAAGTAACCACGTAACAACCTAACCACGTAACGTAAAGAGGTAAGTTAAAGTAACGAGGTAAGTTAACATAACGAGGTAAGTTAACATAACGAGGTAAATTAACGTAACGAGACGTAACCACGTGACGCAACCACGTAACATAACCACGTAACAACTTAACGACCTAACTGAGTAACGTAACCACGTAACATAACCACGTAACATGAACATGTAACGTAACGACATAACGTAAAGAGGTAAGTTAAAGTCACGAGGTAAGTTAACATAACGAGGTAAATTAACGTAACAACGTGACGTAACAACGTGACGTAACAACGTGACGTAACAACGTGACGTAACAACGTGACGTAACAACGTGACGTAACCACATGACGTAACCATGTCACATAACCACGTATCGTAACCACATATCGTAACCACGTATTGTAAACACGTAACGTAACCACGTAACGACGTAACCACATAACGTAAACGAGGTATGTTAACGTAACAAGGTAAGTTAACGTAACGAGGTAACGTCACGACGTAATGGGACGTAACGCAACCAAGTAACGTAACCAAGTAACGTAACTACGTACCGTAACGACATAACGTAACTTTGTTAACATAACCACATAACTTAATGATGTAACCATGTAACGTAACCACATAACGTAAAGACGTAACCACGTAACGTAAAGAGGTAAGTTAAATTAACGAGGTAAGTTAACATAACGAGGTAAATTAACGTAACGTAACGACGTAACGTAACGACATAACGTAACGACATAACGTACCGTAAAGAGGTTAGTTAACGTAACCACGTAACATAACAACGTAACGACATAAAGTAATGACGTAACGTAACCACATAACATAACCACGTAACGACATAACGACCTAACCACGTAACGACATAACAAACTAATAATTACGCAACGTAACCACGTAACCAAGGAACGACATAACGACGTAACGTAACGTAACAACGTAACGTAACAACGTAACGTAACAACGTAACGTATCCACGTAACGTAACGACATAACGTAACCACGTAACAACATAACGTAATGACGTAAAGTAACCACGTAACGACTTAACGACATAACAACCTAACCACGCAACTTAACGTCATAACGACCTAATGTAACCACGTAACGTAACCACGTGAACTACATAACAACGTAACATAACGTGGCGACGTTACGACGTAACGTAACCAAGGAACGACATAACGTAACGTAACCACGTAACGACATAACGTAATGACGTAACGTAACCACTTAACGTAATAACGTAACGACATAACGACCTAACCACGCAACGTAACGACCTAACGTAAATACGTAATGTAGCCACGTAACGTAATTACGCAACATAAATACGTAACGTGACCAGGTAACCAAGGAACGACAAAACGCCGTAACGTAACCACGTAACGACTTAACGCCACAACAACCTAACCACATAATGTAACCATGTAATGACTTAACGACATAACGACCTAACCAAGTAACCACGTAACGTAACCGCGTAACCAAGGAACGACATAACGACGTAACGTAACGTAACGCCGTAACGTAACCACGTAACGGCATAACGTAATGACGTAAAGTAACCACGTAACGTAACTACGTAACCACGTAACCAAGGAACGACATAACAACGTAAGGTAACCACGTAACGTGGCGACGTTACGACGTAACGTAGCGACATAATGACGCAACGTAACGATGTAGCGTAACCACGTAACCAAGGAACGACATAACGTAACGACGTAACGTAACAACGTAACGTAACGATGTAACGTAACGATGTGACGTAACGTAACGACGTAACTTAACGACGTAACATAACGACATAAAGTAATGACGTAACGACGTAACGTTATTACGCAACTAAACCACATGACGTAACGTAACGACGACGTAACCGCTTAACCAAGGAACGACGTAAATTAACGACGTAACGTGGCAAAGTAACGACGGAACGTGGCGACGTAACTTAACGACGTAACGTGGCAAAGTAACGACGGAACGTGGCGACTTAACGACGTATTGTAATTACGCAACGTAACCACGTAACGTGGCGACGGAACCACGGAACCACGGAACGTAACAACGTAACTTAACGACATAACTTAACGACATAACTTAACCTCGTAACGTAACCACGTAACGTAACCACGTAACGTAACCACGTATTGTAACGACTTAACGTAACGACATAACCGCGTAACCAAGGAACGACATAATGTAACCACGTAATGACTTAACGACATAACGACCTAACCAAGTAACCACGTAACTTAACCACGTAACCAAGGAACAACATAACAACGTAACAACGTAACGTAACAACGTAACGTAACAACGTAACGTAACAACGTAACGTAACGAGTGTGATGGGAAAATATGTGTATTACTAATAGAAACTATACAATAAGATGTGTGTGAGTAACTGTTAAACCTAGAATCTAAAATCCTGTTCTCCGGTGAGTTTCCGGAATGTGAGACAACACAGTGCCCTCCATAAAACTGTTGGTTTGGGGGAAGTTAAGATCAAAGGTAAAAAGATAAGACCTGGTCAAGAGACCGGACCTTCCTTTCATCTCGACGCTGTATAAATCATGTTGTGATCTGTTGAATGTTGAGACATTTGCTTCAGACTGCAGAGAGAGCAGTTGTTGTGAATCTCTCCCTTGCAAGAATAAAGAAGGACAAAGACAAACTGGATTTCTAAAGACTTCATCCATTTTTCTTAACTTCGGCTTCTTCTCCTCATTAACGTAGAAATCTTCCAGAACACGAGGTAAGTTAACTTAACGAGGTAAGTTAACGTAACGACGTAACGTAACGACGTAACGTAACCACGTAACGACGTAAGGTAGTGACATAACCTCGTAACGTGAAGACGTAAAGTAACCATGTAACGTGAAGACGTAACGTAACCACGTAACGTAACCACGTAACGTAACCGCGTAACTTAACCACGTAACGTAACCACATATTGTAACGACGTAACGTAACCGCGTAACCAAGGAACGACATAACGACATAACATGACGACTTAACGTAACGATGTATTGTAATTATGCAACGTAACCACGTAACGTAACCACGTAACCGCTTAACCAAGGATCAACATAACATCGTAACGTAACTGCGTAACGATTTAACGCCGTAACGTAACGGCGTAACAACGTAACTTAACGACGTAACTTAACGACGTACCGTAACGACGAAACGTAACAACGTAACGTAACAACGTAACGTAACGACGTAACGTAACAGCGTAACGTAACAACGTATCGTAACGACGTAACATCACGTAATGACGTACCGTAACCACGTAACGTAATCACGTAACGTAACCACGTAACGACTTAACGCCATAACAACCTAACCACATAATGTAACCACGTAACGACTTAACGACATAACGACCTAACCAAGTAACCACGTAACGTAATCATGCAACGTGGCGACGTAACGTAACGACGTAATGTAACGACGTAACGTAACGAGGTAAGTTAACTTAACGAGGTAAGTTAACGTAACGAGGTAACGTAACCACGTAACGTAACGTAAGTAAACTGTATTTTTCAACAAATTCCACTTTTGGCCTCTTCCATGCAGAAACGTCTTTTGAGACCATATATCGTGGAAATGCAGCTTTAAGGCAGAAAAGTGATGTAAACGTAATGTATTCATGAAATTAACATGAAACTTGAGTCTGCTGTTCTGGGACAATGTATTGAGGTAAATCAAGTAAACTGTGTATTTTTCAACAAATTCCACTTTTGGCCTCTTCCCAGCCCGAAACATCTTTTAAAAGCATACAACGTGGAAATGTAGCTTTAAGGCAGAAAAATTATGAGAACATCATGTATTCATGAAATTAACATGAAACTTGAGTCTGCTGTTCTGGGACAATGTATTGAAGTAAATCAAGTAAACTGTGTATTTTTCAAAAAGATTCCACTTTTGGCCTCTTCCCTTCCCGAAACATTTTTCAAGAGCATACAACGTGGAAATGTAGCTTTAAGGCAGAAAAATGATGATAACTTCATGTATTCATGAAAATAACATGAAACTTGAGAGTCTGCTGTTCTGGGACAATGTATTGATGAAAATCAAGTGAACTGTGTATTTTTCAACAAATTCCACTTTTGGACTCCAGCCGAAACGTATTTTGAGAGCATACAACGTGGAAATGCAGATTTGAGGCAGAAAAGTGATGTAAACATAATGTATTCATGAAATTCACTTGAAACTTGAGTATCTGCTGTTCTAGGACAATGTACTGATGAAGATCAAGTAAACTGTGTATTTTTCAACAAATTCCACTTTTGGCCTCTTCCAAGCCAAAATGTCTTTTGAGAGCATACAACGTGGAAATGCAGCTTTTAAGCAGAAAAGTGATGAAAACGTCATGTATTCATGAAATTAACATGAAACGTGAGAGTCTGCTGTTCTGGGACAATGTATTGATGAAAATCAAGTAAACTGTGTATTTTTCAACAAATTCCACTTTTTGCCTCTTCCCAGCCCAAACATCTTTCAAGAGCATACAACGTGGAAATGTAGCTTGAAGGCAGAAAAATGATTAGAACTTCATGTATTCATGAAATTAACATGAAACGTGAGAGTCTGCTGTTCTGGGACAATGTATTGAGGAAAATCAAGTAAACTGTGTTTTTCAACAAATTCCACATTTGGCCTCTTGCCAGCCCGAAACATCTTTTAAGATCATACAACGTGGAAATGTAGCTTAAAGGCAGAAAAATTATGTAACGGCATTGTGTCCTCAGTCGAACGGTTGTTAGCTAACTTTCCAATAAAATTCTACTTAAAACATTGCTAAAAATGATCGTATAATGTTTTCAGCCGATTTAATGGTGTTAAACTAAACTTTAACTTCTAACATTTCCAGCCAAGTTTAGTTTTCATTTTTGGAGTTAGCTTTGACTTTACTAGAGCCGGTAAAAGTAAGCTAACGCTGGTAAATTAGCCGTTACGTGGTTACGTTACGGCGTTACAAAGAAAGCTAACATTAAGTACGCTACCGGTGGATGTCGTGGGTCCAGCAGACGAGGAGCTGGATGACGACGGTCCCGTCTCTGCAGGTTTGGAGGCTGTATGAATAACAGAAAAAGCATAACCATGTTTTGTTTAGTCTTCATCACTGCTAATGTCACCATCATGTTATAATATTGCTTGTTTTTTTCAGGTTATAAAAAGCATTTAAAGTGGGAGGGAGAGGGACGAGTTTGGGACCCATGGAGGCCAAACCCCCCCCGCCGATGTTGATGGTTCTAAAATAATAATCATATTTTATTATTACAATACTAAAATACATACTCATGATAATGTCTATGCTTCACAATAGTTAATGCATTCAGATTTATACGTGACTTCAAATGCAAAATAGGTGTGCACTGACCAGGAGACGGGGGAAGGTGGCGGTGTTCAGCAGGCAGGCTCAGGAGCGTCGTTGTGCTGCTACAGGCAGGCAGCCGGGGGACCGTGGGAGGCACAAGAGAGGGCCGAGCGGGATGAGGGACCGGCGATGGAAAGGCCGGAGCTGGTGGCTAAAGTAGCCCCGAGGGACACTGGTCTTCTGCGGCTGGGGCGGGAGCCGCCAAACAGGGTAGAGGAAGTGGCTGCCGGGCCAACTCCAGCCCGCTGCTGCTCACGGTCTTTTCTGGCCAGAGCTTGGGCCTTCCTCCTTGCAGCACGGTCCTCCGCCTCCTCGATGACGTCGGACATCTCCTGGGCTGTCAGCAACCTGGCCTTGGTGGTGTTCCTCCTGACCTTACCGGTGTGCCGGTTATAATTTATTTCGGCCAGGAGGTGGGCCAGGTCGACTGTTATCCGGCCTGATGTTACCAGGGGATGGGTGATGTAAAGATTGGGGGGGGAGGGGGAGGAGGAGGGGCAGGTGGAGGTTGGTTCTGGGGATCGGGTATTGGGGGTGGGTTCAGGTGATGGAGGAAAGGGGCTGGGAAAGGGGCTGGGGAATGGGAATGTTGGGAGGGAAGGGCAACATCAGGCGCAGCCCAGGAAGATGCCGATGGGGTTGGCGGAGGAGGTGAGGAGGTCCCACGCCGCGGCCCGGACGGCATGACCCGTGACCAATCAATGGCCATTGGGTCCAGAGGGTAGAGGCCACACTTCCTGAACCCAGCCACCACCACTCTCCGATCCTTCACCCTCTGGTAGGAGTCTCTTAGGACCCTTGAAAACTCCTTCTTAGAAACCAAGAAGGAGTGGCTCGCTGCCGACAGATCTCCTGTAACACCAGAGAAATCTGCCTTCAAGGGTCCGAAGAAACTCACATCCAGAGGCTGAAGGATGTGAGACGTATGTGGTGGCAGGCACAAGAGAATGACCCCATCCCTCTGTGCCACCCGGACCAGCTCTGGATCCAGGTGGGACTGATGTCCATCCATGATGAGCAGCAGCGGGCGCTCCTGCGCGGCGAACTTCAGGAAGTGCCCGACAAACCACTTCCTAAAAAGCTCACTGTCATGTACCCTGCTGGCGACTTCCCGTAGAGGGCATCGGGAACCCCTTGTTTGTTATAGGGGCCCCCTGGATATCCCCCCTTATAAATGATGAAAGGGGGGACATCCTCCCCAGCCGCGTTCAGGCAGGCCAGGACGGTGATATGTTCCCTGGTTCCCTGGGCCTGCCTGTAAGCGTGTTTAGTCCCCCGGGGCACAATAACCTTTCCCCCTGAAGAGTCCAGCTGAAACCCCATCTCGTCGCCTGACAGGGTTTCTCCCTCAACCCGTGCTCCTCCAGGGTGGTGGTGAGGAGCCTGAAATACTCCTCAATTGGCCCCCTCTTGGCGCAGGATGCCCTCCCACGGTCGATGATGTCTGGGGTCCGGACAGTTAGGCGATGGTGGTGCCGCTACCGGAAATGTATCCACCACGTCTGGCCAAGTACAACCTTCGGTTCCTCCTGATGCCGAAGGTTGTAAATGGCCAGAGCGTGGGCCAGGACCTGAGGCTTCGTCAGTGGAAACCCGTGACTGGCAGAGTACAAACAGTACTCCACCAGGGAATCCTCATCTTCAGGGGTGAGGAGAGTCCTCTGACCATGGACACAGTCAGAGGACACCCTTCCACTGACTCGGTCACTCAGGCTGGACTTTGGGACCCCAAACTGCCGGGCTGCCTGCCCTAGACTGAGCCTGCCTGCTTTCACCTCCACTAGGGCCTGTGCCATGGCCTCCTGGGTCCACTTCCTCGTCTTCCTCTCCCTCTTCCGGATTTCCCGGATGTTTGGCATCTGCAAATACATATTCATTTTGGTACAGTCAGAAACTAAATTCAAAATTAGTTTTAAAGCCACGTTTCATGTCTTAATAAGGTTGATGAATTCTATAAATTACCAGATTACCATGTATAGACACATGCATATTTAGTACATGCATAGACATATATGTATATATATTTATATATTTACCTTAAACCATTGCAGATTTACAATTTCTATATCCATCTTTTCATTTCTTGATCCTCCTGTAAAGGAAAAAAATCTCAGACACACGTTACCTACCTTTCTTCTCTTTTCTACTTCTTTTCTTTTCTTCCTTCTGTCTGTCTGTCGTCTCTTTTCTTCTTTCTGTCTCGTCTCTTTTCTTTTCTTCTTTCTGTCTGTCTGTCGTCTCTTTTCTTTTCTTCTTTCTGTCTGTCTGTCTGTCGTCTCTTTTCTTCTTTCTGTCTGTCGTCTCTTTTCTTTTCTTCTTTCTTTCTGTCTATCTGTCTGTCATCTCTTTTCTTTTCTTCTTTCTGTCTGTCTGTCGTCTCTTTTCTTTTCTTCTTTCTGTCTGTCTGTCTGTCGTCTCTTTTCTTCTTTCTGTCTGTCGTCTCTTTTCTTTTCTTCTTTCTTTCTGTCTATCTGTCTGTCATCTCTTTTCTTTTCTTCTTTCTGTCTGTCTGTCTGTCTGCCGTCTCTCTTTTCTTTCCTGCTTCTCTCTCTTCTCCCTCTTCCTCTCTTCTCCTTTTCCTTCTCTGTCTCTGTTCTCTATCTTTTCGGGCAGGAACATAAACCACACAAGAGAGAAATTGAGTCAAAAACATGACATTTTGGTGAACCTTATATCTAACCTATCACTGTATTATATTGGAGAATTATCTGCAAAAACAATATGTCTAATCATAAGAGCCACTTCTGACTTTCAACAAATGTACAGACAGTCTCTCTCACTCTCAAACACACAAACACACACACACACATTATTTGCATCACTTATTAGATCATTGTTCATGAATATACTTAACGTAGCCTGGCTTATGAAAAACAAGAAAAAAATGTTTTTTTATTATGTCTGCCTTTGTTTCAGAGCTACAAACAAACAGCTGCTGCCTTTAACTTGCTGCGATTCTCTGATCGTTTTTCCCACTGTTCAACTTCAGACATCAACCATTTCTGCCCCCTCCCTCCCCTCCCTCGACTACAGATTACGTCACACATGATGCAATATTTTCATTGGCTAGACAAAGTAGTGTAAAGCTAGCTATAAAATACACTCATATAATAACTCATATTAGCAGTACGATGTAAATACAGAGATACTTTTCAGAGTAATGATCGTCGCCCGAGTGTTCTTACTGCTTTCTCTCATCAAAGTCACTTTCCTAGAGTATTTAGACACGTAAACGTCCATATATATTCATGAAATTTGACACGTAGATTCTTTGATATGTATAAATGAATACTACTTACTTTGATGGCAATCGCCGAAGAAAAATGCCGCGAAAAGACCGGAAAGTGCGTCACGCCGGAAATTGTTCGACTCAGGACAATAGCAGCTAACGCCGTTCGAGTCAGGAAACACTGACGTTAAACGTAATGTATTCATGAAATTAACATGAAACTTGAGAGTCTGCTGTTCTGGGACAATGTATTGAGGAAAATCAAGTAAACTGTGTATTTTTCAACAAATTCCACTTTTGGCCTCTGCCCAGTCAAAACGGCTTTTAAGAGCATACAAAGTGGAAATGCAGCTTTAAGGCAGAAAAGTGATGAGAACATCATGTATTCATGAATATAACATGAACCTTGAAATGCTGCTATTCTGGGAGAATTTGTAGAGGAATATCAAGTAAACTGTGTATTTTGCAACAAAATCCACTTTTGGCCTGGTCGCAGGCTGAAAAGCCTTTTGAGACCATAGAAACTGAAAATTCATTGTTAAGGCAGAAAAGTGATGGAAACATCATATATTCATGTACATAACATGAACATTGAAAATCTGCTTTTCTGGGAGACTTTATAGAGGAATATCAAGTAAACTGTGTATTTTGCAACAAAATCCACTTTTGGCCTGTTCGCTGGCTGAAACGCCTTTTGAGAACATAAAAACTGAAAATACATTTTTAAGGCAGAAAAGTGATGGAAACATCATATATTCATGGACATAACATGAACCTTGAGATTCTGCTATTCTGGGAGACTTTATAGAGGAATATCAAGTAAACTGTGTATTTTGCAACAAAATCCACTTTTGGACTGTTCTCTGTCTGAAACGCCTTTTAAGACCATAAAACCTGAAAATGCAGCTGTAAGGTAAGAAAGTGGTGGAAACATCACATATTCATGAACATAACTTGAACCTTGAATGTCTGCTATTCTGGGAGACTTTAGAGAGGAATATCAAGTAAACTGTGTATTTTGCAACAAAATCCACTTTTGGCCTGGTCGCAGGCTGAAAAGCCTTTTCAGACAGTAAAAACAGAAAATTCATTTTTAAGGCAGAAAAGTAATGGAAACATCATGTATTCATGTACTTAACATGATCAATGAAAGTGTGCAGTTCTGGGAGACTTTATAGAGGAATAACAAGTAAACTGCGTACAAAATCCACTATTGGCCTCTTCGAAGGCTGAAACGCCTTTTAAGACCATAAAAACTGACAATGCAGCTGTAAGACAAAAAAGTGATGGAAACATCATATATTCATGTACATAACATGAACATTGAAAGTCTGATATTCTGGGTGAATTTATAGAGGAATTTCAAGTAAACTGCGTATTTTGCAACAAAATCCACTTTTGGCCTGGTCGCAGGCTGAAAAGCCTTTTGAGAACAGAAAAACTGAAAATTAATTTTTAAGGCAGAAAAGTGATGGAAACATCATATATTCATGTAAATAACATGAATCTTGAGAGTATGATGTTCTGGGATCCTTTATAGAGGAATATCAAGTAAACTGTGTATTTTGCAACAAAATCCACTTTTGGCCTGTTCGCTGGCTGAAACGCCTTTTAAGACCATAAAACCTGAAAACGCAGCTGTAAGGCAGAAAAGTGATGGAAACATCATATATTCATGTACATAACATGATAATTGAAAATCTGCTGTTCTGGGAGACTTTATAGAGGAATTTCAAATAAACTGTATTTTGCAACAAAATCCACTTTTGTCCTGTTCGCAGGCTGAAACGCCTTTTGAGAACAGAAAAACTGAAAATTGATTTTTAAGGCAGAAGAGTGATGGAAACATCATATATTCATGTACATAACATGAACCTTGAGATTCTGCTATTTTGGGAGATTTTCCTCAATAAATTGTCCCTGAACAGCAGACTCTCAAGTATCATGTTAATTTCATGAGTACATGACGTTTTCATTACTATTCTGCCTTAAAGCTGCATTTCCACGTTGTATGCTCTTAAAAGACGTTTCGGCTGGCAAGTAGCCAAAAGTGGATTTTGTTGAAAAGTACACAGTTTACTTGATTTTCCTCAAAACATTGTCCCAGAACAGCAGACTCTCAAGTTTCATGTTAATTTCACGAGTACATGACGTTTTCATTACTATTCTGCCTTAAAGCTGCATTTCCACGTTGTATGCTTTTAAAAGATGTTTCTCCTTGGAAGAGGCCAAAAGTGGATTTTGTTGAAAAATACAGAGTTGACTTGATTTTCCTCAAAACATTTTCCCAGAACAGCAGACTTTCAAGTGTCATGTTAATTTCATGAATAATTGATGTTTTCATCACTTTTCTACCTGAAAGCTTCATTTCCACATTGTATGCTCTGAAAAGACGTTTCAGCTGGGAAGAGGCCAAAAGTGGATTTTGTTGAAAATAACACAGTTTACTTGATTTTCCTCAAAACATTGTCCCAGAACAGCAGACTCTCAAGTTTCAAGTTAATTTCATGAATACATGATGTTCTCATTACTATTCTGCCTTAAAGCTGCATTTCCACGTTGTATGCTCTTAAAAGACGTTTCGGCTGTCAAGAGGCCAAAAGTGGATTTTGTTGAAAAGTACACAGTTTACTCGATTTTCCTCAATAAATTGTGCCTGGACAGCAGACTCTCAAGTTTCAAGTTAATTTCATGAATACATGATGTTCTCATCAGTTTTCTGCATTAAAGCTACATTTCCACGTTGTATGCTCTTAAAAGACGTTTCGGCTGGCATGAGGCCAAAAGTGGATTTTGTTGAAAAATACACAATTTACTTGATTTTCCTCAAAACATTTTCCCAGAACAGCAGACTTTCAAGTGTCATGCTAATTTCATGAATACTTGATGTTTTCATCAGTTTTCTGCCTTAAAGCTACATTTCCACGTTGTATGCATTTGATAGATGTTTCGAACTGGCTAAAGGGCAACAGTGGATTTTGTTGAAAAATACACAATTTACTTGATATTCCTCAAACGTTTTTCCCAGAACAGCAGACTCTCAAGTTTCATGTTGATTTCATTAATACATGATGTTCTCATCACTTTTCTGCCTTAAAGCTGAATTTCCACGTTGTATGCTCTTAAAAGACTTTTCGGCTGGGTCGAGGACAAAAGTGGATTTTGCTGAAAAATACACAGTTTACTTGATTTTCCTCTATAACGTCTCCCAGAATAGCAGACTTTCAAGCTTCATGTTATGTACATGAATATATGATGTTTCCTTCACTTTTCTGCATGAAAAAATAATTTTCAGTTTTTATGGTCTCAAAAGGAGTTTCAGCCTGCGAAGAGGCCAAAAGTCGATTTTGTTGCAAAATACACAGTTTACTTGATTTTCCTCTATAACGTCTCCCAGAATAGCAGACTTTCAAGCTTCATGTTATGTACATGAATATTTGATGTTTCCATCACTTTTCTGCCTTAAAAAAGAAGTTTCATTTTTTATGGTCTCAAAAGGCTTTTCAGCCTGCGTAGAGGCCAAAAGTGGATTTTG
This sequence comes from Ophiodon elongatus, assembly GCA_016806645.1. NCBI lineage: Eukaryota > Metazoa > Chordata > Actinopteri > Perciformes > Hexagrammidae > Ophiodon > Ophiodon elongatus. Next base: position 35,805 of record JACSYO010001661.1, on the reverse strand, counting down.
TTGTAAAATACACAGTTTACTTGATATTCCTCTATAACGTCTCCCAGAATAGCAGACTTTTAAGATTCATGTTATATACATGAATTTATGATGTTTCCATCACTTTTCTGACTGAAAAAAGAATTTTCAGTTTTTATGGTCTCAAAACGCGTTTCAGCCTGAAAAGAGGCCAAAAGTGGATTTTGTTGTAAAATACACACTTTACTTGATATTCCTCTATAACATCTCCCAGAAGAGTGAACTTTCAAGGTTCATGTTATATTCATGAATACATGATGTTTGAATCACCTTTCTGCATTAAAAAATAATTTTCAGTTTTTATGGTCTCAAAAGGCTTTTCAGCCTGCGAAGAGGCCAAAAGTGGATTTCTTTGTAAAATACACAGTTTACTTGATATTCCTCTATAACGTCTCCCAGAATAGCAGACGTTTAAGATTCATGTTATGTACATGAATATTTGATGTTTCCATCACTTTTCTGCCTTAAAAAAGAATTTTCATTTTTTATCGTCTCAAAATGCGTTTCAGCCTGCGAACAGACCAAAAGTGGATTTTGTTGTAAAATAAACAGTTTACTTGATATTCCTCTATAACGTCTCCCAGAATAGCAGACTTTCAAGCTTCATGTTATGTACATGAATATTTGATGTTTCCATCACTTTTCTGCCTTAAAAAGAAGTTTAATTTTTTATGGTCTCAAAAGGCTTTTCAGCCTGCGTAGAGGCCAAAAGTGGATTTTGTTGTAAAATACACAGTTTACTTGATATTCCTCTATAACGTCTCCCAGAATAGCAGACTTTTAAGATTCATGTTATGTACATGAATTTATGATGTTTCCATCACTTTTCTGACTGAAAAAAGAATTTTCAATTTTTATGGTCTCAAAACGCGTTTCAGCCTGCAAAGAGGCCAAAAGTGGAATTTTTTGTAAAATACACAGTTTACTTGATATTCCTCTATAACATCACCCAGAAGAGAGAACTTTCAAGGTTCATGTTATATTCATGAATACATGATGTTTGAATCACCTTTCTGCCTTAAAAAATAATTTTCAGTTTTTATGGTCTCAAAAGGCTTTTCAGCCTGCGAACAGACCAAAAGTGGATTTTGTTGCAAAATACACAGTTTACTTGATATTCCTCTATAACTTCTCCCGGAATAGCAGACTTTCAAGTTTCATGTCATGTACATGAATATTTGATGTTTCCATCACTTTTCTGTCTGAAAAAAGAATTTTCAGTTTTTATGGTCTCAAAAGGCGTTACAGCCTGCGAAGAGGCCAAAAGTGGATTTTGTTGTAAAATACACAGTTTACTTGACATTCCTCTATAACGTCTCCCAGAATAGCATACTTTCAAGGTTCATGTTTATGTACATGAATACATGATGTTCTCATCATTTTTCTGCATTAAAGCTGCATTTCCACGTCGTATGCTCTTAAAAGACATTTCGGCTGGGAAGAGGCCAAAAGTGGATTTTGTTGAAAAATACACAGTTTACTTGATTTTCCTCAAAACATTGTCCCAGAACAGCAGACTCTCAAGTTTCAAGTTAATTTCATGAATACATGCCGTTTTCATTACTATTCTGACTTAAAGCTGCATTTTCAGTGTTCATGGTCTGAAAAGACGTTTCGGCTGGCAAGAGTCCAAAAGTGGATTTTGTTGAAAAGTACACAGTTTACTCGATTTTCCTCAAAACATTGTCCCAGAACAGCAGACTCTCAGGTTTCAAGTTAATTTCATGAATACATGATTTTCTCATTACTATTCTGCCTTAAAGCTGCATTTCCACGTTGTATGCTCTTAAAAGACGTTTAGGCTGGCATGAGGCCAAAAGTGGATTTTGTTAAAAAATACACAGTTTACTTGATTTTCCTCAAAAAATAGGCCTAGTACAGCAGACTCTCACGTTTAATTTTAATTTCGTGAATTCATGACGTTCTCATCATTTTTCTGCCTTAAAGCTGCATTTTCAGTATTCATGGTCTGAAAAGACTTTTCGGCTGGCAAGAGGACAAAAGTGGATTTTGTTGAAAAATACACAGTTTACTTGATTTTCCTCAAAACATTTTCCCAGAACAGCAGACTTTCAAGTGTCATGTTAATTTCATGACTACATGATGTTCTCATCACTTTTCGGCCTTAAAGCTCTGTTTCCACGTTGTATGCTCTTAAAAGACGTTTCGGCTGTCAAGAGGCCAAAAGTGGATTTTGTTGAAAACTACACAGTTTACTCGATTTTCCTCAAAACATTGTCCCAGAACAGCAGACTCTCAAGTTTCAAGTTAATATCATGAATACATGACGTTTTCATTACTATTCTGCCTCAAAGCTGCATCTCCACGTTGTATGCTCTTAAAAGACGTTTAGGCTGACAAGAGGCCAAAAGTGGATTTTGTTGAAAAACACAGTTTACTTGATTTTCCTCAAAACATTTTCCCAGAACAGCAGACTTTCAAGTGTCATGTTAATTTCATGACTACATGATGTTCTCATCACTTTTCTGCCTTAAAGCTCTATTTCCACGTTGTATGCTCTTAAAAGACGTTGAGGCTGGCATGAGGCCAAAAGTGGATTTCGTTGAAAAATACACAGTTTACTTGATTTTCCTCAAAACATTGTCCCAGAACAGCAGACTCTCAAGTGTCATGCTAATTTCATGAATACTTGATGTTTTCATCACTTTGAATGAATGAATTTTCAGTTTTTATGGTCTCAAAACGCGTTTCGGCCTGCGAACAGGCCAAAAGTGGATTTTGTTGTAAAATACACAGTTTACTTGATATTCCTCTATAACGTCTCCCAGAAGAGCAAACTTTCAAGGTTCATGTTATATTCATGAATATATGATGTTTCCATCACTTTTCTGTCTGAAAAAAGAATTTTCATTTTTTATGGTCTAGAAACGCGTTTCAGTATGCGAAGAGGCCAAAAGTGGATTTTGTTGTAAAATACACAGTTTACTTGATATTGTTCTATAACGTCTCCAAGAATAGCAGACTTTTAAGATTCATGTTATGTACATGAATATATGATGTTTCCATCACTTTTCTGCCTGAAAAAAGAATTTTCATTTTTTATGGTCTCAAAAGGCTTTTCAGCCTGCGAAGAGGCCAAAAGTGGATTTTGTTGTAAAATACACAGTTTGCTTGATTTTCCTCAAAAAATAGGCCTAGTACAGCAGACTCTCACGTTTCATTTTAATTTCGTGAATACATGACGTTCTCATCATTTTTCTGCCTTAAGCTGCATTTTCAGTATTCATGGTCTGAAAAGACATTTCGGCTGGCAAGAGGCCAAAAGTGGATTTTGTTGAAAAATACACAGTTTACTTGATTTTCCTCAAAACATTGTCCCAGAACAGCAGACTCTCAAGTGTCATGCTAATTTCATGAATACTTGATGTTTTCATCACTTTGAATGAATGAATTTTCAGTTTTTATGGTCTCAAAACGCGTTTCGGCCTGCGAACAGGCCAAAAGTGGATTTTGTTGTAAAATACACAGTTTACTTGATATTGTTCTATAACGTCTCCAAGAATAGCAGACTTTTAAGATTCATGTTATGTACATGAATATATGATGTTTCCATCACTTTTCTGCCTGAAAAAAGAATTTTCATTTTTTATGGTCTAGAAACGCGTTTCAGCATGCGAAGAGGCCAAAAGTGGATTTTGTTGCAAAATACACAGTTTACTTGATATTCCTCTATAACTTCTCCCGGAATAGCAGACTTTCAAGTTTCATGTCATGTACATGAATATTTGATGTTTCCATCACTTTTCTGTCTGAAAAAAGAATTTTCAGTTTTTATGGTCTCAAAAGGCGTTACAGCCTGCGAAGAGGCCAAAAGTGGATTTTGTTGTAAAATACACAGTTTACTTGACATTCCTCTATAACGTCTCCCAGAATAGCATACTTTCAAGGTTCATGTTTATGTACATGAATACATGATGTTCTCATCATTTTTCTGCATTAAAGCTGCATTTCCACGTCGTATGCTCTTAAAAGACGTTTCGGATGGCAAGAGGCCAAAAGTGGATTTTGATAAAAAATACAAAGTTTACTTGATTTTCCTCAAAACATTTTCCCAGAACAGCAGACTTTCAAGTGGCATGTTAATTTAAGGAATACTTGATGTTTTCATCACTTTCCTGCCTTAAAGCTTCATTTCCACGTTGTATGCTCTTAAAAGACGTTTCGGCTGGCATGAGGCCAAAAGTGGATTTTGTTGAAAAATACACAGTTTACTTGATTTTCCTCAAAAAATAGGCCTAGTATAGCAGACTCTCACGTTTCATTTTAATTTCATGAATACATGACGTTCTCATCATTTTTCTCCCTTAAAGCTGCATTTTCAGTATTCATGGTCTGAAAAGACGTTTTGGCTGGCACGAGGCCAAAAGTGGATTTTGTTGAAAAATAAAAAGTTTACTTGATTTTCCTCAAAACATTTTCCCAGAACAGCAGACTTTCAAGTGTCATGTTAATTTCATGAATATTTGATGTTTTCATCACTTTTCTGCCTTAAAGCTTCATTTCCACGTTCTATGATATTAAAAGACTGGCATGAGGCCAAAAGTGGATTTTATTGGAAAATACAAAGTTTACTTGATTTTCTGCAAAACATTGTCCTAGAACAGCAGACTCTCAAGTGTCATGTTAATTTCATTAATACTTGATGTTTTCATAATTTTTCTGCCTTAAAGCTGCATTTTCATTATTCGTGGTCTGAAAAGACGTTTCGGCTGGCAAGAGTCATTTTGTTGAAAAATACACAGTTTACTTGATTTTCCTCAAAACATTGTCCCAGAACAGCAGACTCTCAAGTTTCAAGTTAATTTCATGAATACATGCCGTTTTCATTACTATTCTGACTTAAAGCTGCATTTTCAGTGTTCATGGTCTGAAAAGACGTTTCGGCTGGCAAGAGTCCAAAAGTGGATTTTGTTGAAAAGTACACAGTTTACTCGATTTTCCTCAAAACATTGTCCCAGAACAGCAGACTCTCAAGTTTCAAGTTAATTTCATGAATACATGCCGTTTTCATTACTATTCTTACTTAAAGCTGCATTTTCAGTGTTCATGGTCTGAAAAGACGTTTAGGCTGACAAGAGGCCAAAAGTGGATTTTGTTGAAAAATACACAGTTTACTTGATTTTCCTCAAAAAATAGGCCTAGTACAGCAGACTCTCACGTTTCATTTTAATTTCGTGAATACATGACGTTCTCATCATTTTTCTGCCTTAAGCTGCATTTTCAGTATTCATGGTCTGAAAAGACATTTCGGCTGGCAAGAGGCCAAAAGTGGATTTTGTTGAAAAATACACAGTTTACTTGATTTTCCTCAAAACATTTTCCCAGAACAGCAGACTTTCAATTGTCATGTTAATTTCATGACTACATGATGTTCTCATCACTTTTCTGCGTTAAAGCTCTATTTCCACGTTGTATGCTCTTAAAAAACGTTTTGGCTGTCAAGAGGCCAAAAGTGGATTTTGTTGAAAACTACACAGTTTACTCGATTTTCCTCAAAACATTGTCCCAGAACAGCAGACTCTCAAGTTTCAAGTTAATTTCATGAATACATGATGTTCTCATTACTATTCTGCGTTAAAGCTGCATTTCCACGTTGTATGCTCTTAAAAGACGTTTAGGCTGGCATGAGGCCAAAAGTGGATTTTGTTGAAAAATACACAGTTTACTTGATTTTCCTAAAAGAAATAGGCCTAGTACAGCAGACTCTCACGTTTCATTTTAATTTCGTGAATACATGACGTTCTAATCATTTTTCTGCCTTAAAGCTGCATTTTCAGTATTCATGGTCTGAAAAGACGTTTCGGCTGGCAAGAGGCCAAAAGTGGATTTTGTTGAAAAACACAGTTTACTTAATTTTCCTCAAAACATTGTCCCAGAACAGCAGACTCAAGTTTCAAGTTAATTTCATGAATACATGATGTTCTCATCACTTTTCTGCCTTATAGCTGCATATCCACGTTGTATGTACTTGAAAGACATTTCGGCTGGGAAGAGGCCAAAAGTGGATTTTGCTGAAAAATACACAGTTTACTTGATTTTCCTCAAAACATTGTCCCAGAAAAGCAGACTCTCAAGTTTCATGTTATTTTCATGAATACATGATGTTCTCATCATTTTTCTGCATTAAAGCTGCATTTTCAGTATTAATGGTCTGAAAAGACGTTTCAGCTGGGAAGAGGCCAAAAGTGGATTTTGTTGAAAAATACACGGTTTACTTGATTTTCCTCAAAACATTGTCCCAGAACAGCAGACTCAAGTTTCAAGTTAATTTCATGAATACATGATGTTCTCATCACTTTTCTGCCTTAAAACTGCATTTCCACGTTGTATGCTCTTAAAAGACGTTTCGGCTGGCAAGAGGCCAAAAGTGGATTTTGTTGAAAAATACACAGTTTACTTGATTTTCCTCAAAACATTTTCCCAGAACAGCAGACTATCAAGTTTCAAATTAATTTCATGAATACATGACGTTTTCATTACTATTTTGCCTTAAAGCTGCATTTCCACGTTGTATGCTCTTAAAAGACGTTTCGGCTGGCATGAGGCCAAAAGTGGATTTTGTTGAAAAATACACAGTTTACTTGATTTTCCTCAAAAAATAGGCCTAGTACAGCAGACTCTCACGTTTCATTTTAATTTCGTGAATACATGATTTTCTCATCATTTTTCTGCCTTAAAGCTGCATTTTCAGTATTCATGGTCTGAAAAGACGTTTCGGCTGGCAAGAGGCCAAAAGTGGATTTTGTTGAAAAATACACAGTTTACTTAATTTTCCTAATAACATTGTCCCAGAACAGCAGACTCAAGTTTCAAGTTAATTTCATGAATACATGATGTTCTCATCACTTTTCTGCCTTAAAACTGCATTTCCACGTTGTATGCTCTTAAAAGACGTTTCGGCTGGCAAGAGGCCAAAAGTGGATTTTGTTGAAAAATACACAGTTTACTTGATTTTCCTCAAAACATTTTCCCAGAACAGCAGACTTTCAAGTGGCATGTTTATTTCAGGAATACATGATGTTTTCATCACTTTACTGCCTTAAAGCATCATTTCCACGTTGTATGCTCTTAAAAGAAGTTACGGCTGGTAGGAGGCCAAAAGTGGATTTTGTTGAAAAATACAAAATTTACTTGATTTTCCTCAAAAAATAAACCCGGTACAGCAGACTCTCATGTTTCATGTTAACTTCATGAATACATGATGTTCTCATCACTTTTCTGCCTTAAAGCTGCATTTCCACGTTGTATGCTCTTAAAAGACGTTTTGATTGGGAAGAGTCCAAAAGTGGATTTTGTTGAAAAATACACAGTTTACTTCATTTTCCTCAAAACATATTTGAATATATGATGTTTCCATCACTTTTCTGCCTGAAAAAAGAATTTTCATTTTTTATGGTCTCAAAAGGCGTTTCAGCCTGCGAAGAGGCCAAAAGTGGATTTTGTTGTAAAATACACAGTTTACTTGATATTCCTCTATAACGTCTCCCAGAATAGCAGACTTTCAAGATTCATGTTATGTACATGAATATATGATGTTACCATCACCGTTTTGGCATAAAAAAGAATTTTCAGTTTTTATGGTCTCAAAAGGCGTTACAGCCTGCGAAGAGGCCAAAAGTGGATTTTGTTGTAAAATACAAAGTTTACTTGATATTCCTCTATAACATCTCCCAGAATAGCATACTTTCAAGGTTCATGTTTATGTACATGAATACATGATGTTCTCATCATTTTTCTGCCTTAAAGCTGCATTTCCACGTTGTATGCTCTTAAAAGACGTTTCGGCTGGCAAGAGGCCAAAAGTGGATTTTGATGAAAAATAGAAAGTTTACTTGATTTTCCTCAAAACATTTTCCCAGAACAGCAGACTTTCAAGTGGCATGTTTATTTCAGGAATACATGATGTTTTCATCACTTTACTGCCTTAAAGCATCATTTCCACGTTGTATGCTCTTAAAAGAAGTTACGGCTGGTAGGAGGCCAAAAGTGGATTTTGTTGAAAAATACAAAGTTTAATTGATTTTCCTCAAAACATTGTCCCACAACAGCAGACTCTCAAGTTTCAAGTTAATTTCATGAATACATGATGTTGTCATCACTTTTCTGCCTTAAAGCTGCATTTTCAGTATTCATGGTCTGAAAAGACGTTTCTGCTGGCAAGAGGCCAAAAGTGTATTTTGTTGAAAAATACAGTTTACTTGATTTTCTGCAAAATATTGTCCTAGAACAGCAGACTCTCAAGTTTCAAGTTAATTTCATGAATACATGATGTTCTCATCACTTTTCTGCCTTAAAGCTGCATTTCCACGTTGTATGCTCTTAAAAGACGTTTTGATTGGGAAGAGTCCAAAAGTGGATTTTGTTGAAAAATACACAGTTTACTTAATTTTCCTCAAAACATATTTGAATATATGATGTTTCCATCACTTTTCTGCCTGAAAAAAGAATTTTCATTTTTTATGGTCTGAAAAGGCGTTTCAGCCTGCGAAGAGGCCAAAAGTGGATTTTGTTGTAAAATACACAGTTTACTTGATATTCCTCTATAACGTCTCCCAGAATAGCAGACTTTTAGGATTCATGTTATGTACATGAATATATGATGTTACCATCACTTTTCTGTCTGAAAAAAGAATTTTCATTTTTTATGGTCTAGAATTTTCAGCATGCGAAAAGACCAAAAGTGGATTTTGTTGCAAAATACACAGTTTACTTGATATTCCTCTATAAAGTATCCCAAAAGAGCGAACTTTCAAGGTTCATGTTATATTCATGAATACCTGATGTTTCCATCACCTTTCTGGCTTAAAAATGAATTTTCAGTTTTCATGGTCTCAAAACGCGTTTCAGCCTGCGTACAGGCCAAAAGTGGATTTTGTTGTAAAATACACAGTTTAATTGATATTCCTCTATAACGTCTCCCAGAATAGCAGACTTTAAAGCTTCAACTTATGGACATGAATATTTGATGTTTCCATCACCTTTCTGGCTTAAAAATGAATTTTCAGTTTTTATGGTCTCAAAAGGCGTTTCAGCCTGCGTACAGGCCAAAAGTGGATTTTATTGTATGATACACAGTTTACTTGATATTCCTCTACAACATCTCCCAGAAGAGCAAACTTTCAAGTTTCATGTTATATTCATGAATACATGATGTTTGAATCACCTTTCTGACTTAAAAAAAATATTTTCAGTTTTTATGGTCTCAAAACGCGTTTCAGCCTGCGAACAGGCCAAAAGTGGATTTTGTTGTAAAATACACAGTTTACTTGATATTCCTCTATAATGTCTCCCAGAATAGCAGACGTTCAAGCTTCAAGTTATGTACATGAATATTTGATGTTTCCATCACTTTTCTGCCTTAAAAAAGACTTTTCAGTTTTTATGGTCTCAAAAGGAGTTTCAGCCTGCGAAGAGGCCAAAAGTGGATTTTGTTGTAAAATACATATTGTTCTATAACGTCTCCAAGAAAAGCAAACCTTTAAGATTCATGTTATATTCATGAATATATGATGTTTCCATCACCTTTCTGGCTTAAAAATGAATTTTCAGTTTTTATGGTCTCAAAAGGCGTTTCAGCCTGCGTACAGGCCAAAAGTGGATTTTATTGTATGATACACAGTTTACTTGATATTCCTCTATAACGTCTCCCAGAAAAGCATACTTTAAAGGTTCATGTTATGTACATGAATATATAATGTTTCCATCACCTTTCTGCCTTAAAAAATCATTTTCAGTTTTTATGGTCTCAAATGACGTTTCAGCCTGCGAAGAGGCCAAAAGTGGATTTTGTTGAAAAATACACAGTTTACTTGATATTCCTCTATAACGTCTCCCTGAATAGCAGACGTTCAAGCTTCAACTTATGTACATGAATATTTGATGTTTCCATCACTTTTCTGCCTGAAAAAAGAATTTTCAGTTTTTATGGTCTCAAAACGCGTTTCAGCCGGCGAACAAGCCAAAAGTGGATTTTGTTGTAAAATACACAGTTTACTTGATATTGTTCTATAACGTCTCCAAGAATAGCAAACCTTTAAGATTCATGTTATATTCATGAATATATGATGTTACCATCACTTTTTTGTCTGAAAAAAGAATTTTCATTTTTTATGGTCTAGAAACGCGTTTCAGCATGCGAAAAGACCAAAAGTGGATTTTGTTGTAAAATACACAGTTTACTTGATATTCCTCTATAACGTCTCCCAGAAGAGCGAACTTTCAAGATTCATGTTATGTACATGAATATATGATGTTGCCATCACCTTTCTGCCTGAAAAAAGAATTTTCAGTTTTTATGGTCTCAAAAGGAGTTTCAGCCTGCGAAGAGGCCAAAAGTGGATTTTGTTGTAAAATACACAGTTTACTTGATATTGTTCTATAACGTCTCCAAGAATAGCAAACCTTTAAGATTCATGTTATATTCATGAATATATGATGTTACCATCACTTTTTTGTCTGAAAAAAGAATTTTCATTTTTTATGGTCTAGAAACGCGTTTCAGCATGCGAAAAGACCAAAAGTGGATTTTGTTGTAAAATACACAGTTTACTTGATATTCCTCTATAACGTCTCCCAGAAGAGCGAACTTTCAAGATTCATGTTATGTACATGAATATATGATGTTGCCATCACCTTTCTGCCTGAAAAAAGAATTTTCAGTTTTTATGGTCTCAAAAGGAGTTTCAGCCTGCGAAGAGGCCAAAAGTGGATTTTGTTGTAAAATACACAGTTTACTTGATATTGTTCTATAACGTCTCCAAGAATAGCAAACCTTTAAGATTCATGTTATGTACATGAATATATGATGTTACCATCACTTTTCTGCCTTAAAAAAGAATTTTCATTTTTTATGGTCTAGAAATGCGTTTCAGCATGCGAAAAGGCCAAAAGTGGATTTTGTTGTAAAATACAGAGTTTACTTGATATTCCTCTATAACGTCTCCCAGAAAAGGAACGTTCAAGTTTCATGTTATATTCATGAATATATGATGTTTGAATCACCTTTCTGCCTTAAAAAAGTATTTTCAGTTTTTATGGTCTCAAAAGGCGTTTCAGCCTGCGAACAGGACAAAAGTGGATTTTGTTGTAAAATACACAGTTTACTTGATATTGTTCTATAACGTCTCCAAGAATAGCAAACCTTTAAGGTTCATGTTATGTACATGAATATATAATGTTTCCATCACTTTCTGCCTAAAAAATTTTCAGTTTTTATGGTCTCAAACGTTTCAGCTGCGAAAGGCCAAAAGTGGATTTTGTTGAAAATAACAGTTTACTTGATATTCCTCTATAACGTCTCCCGAATAGCATACTTTCAAGGTTCATGTTATGTACATGAATATTTGATGTTTCCATCACTTTTCTGCCTGAAAAAGAATTTTCATTTTTATGGTCTCAAAACGCGTTTCAGCCTGCGAAGAGGCCAAAAGTGGATTTTGTTGAAAATACACAGTTTACTTGATATTGTTCTATAACGTCTCCAGAATAGCAGACCTTAGATTCATGTTATTCATGAATATATGATGTTTCCATCACTTTTTGCTAAAAAGAATTTTCATTTTTTATGGTCTAAAGCGTTTCGCTGGAAGACCAAAAGTGGATTTTGTTGTAAAATACACAGTTTACTTGATATTCCTCTATAACGTCTCCCAGAATAGCTATTTCAAGTTTCATGTTATGTACATGAATATTTGATGTTTCCATCACTGTTCTGTCTGAAAAAAGAATTTTCAGTTTTTATGGTCTCAAAAGGAGTTTCAGCCTGCGAAGAGGCCAAAAGTGGATTTTGTTGTAAAATACACAGTTTACTTGATATTGTTCTATAACGTCTCCAAGAATAGCAAACCTTTAAGATTCATGTTATATTCATGAATATATGATGTTACCATCACTTTTCTGCCTTAAAAAAGAATTTTCATTTTTTATGGTCTAGAAATGCGTTTCAGCATGCGAAAAGACCAAAAGTGGATTTTGTTGTAAAATACAGAGTTTACTTGATATTCCTCTATAACATCTCCCAGAAAACGAACGTTCAAGTTTCATGTTATATTCATGAATACATGATGTTTGAATCACCTTTCTGCCTTAAAAAAATAGTTTTCAGTTTTTATGGTCTCAAAAGGCGTTACAGCCTGCGAACAGAACAAAAATGGATTTTGTTGTAAAATACACAGTTTACTTGACATTGTTCTGTAACGTCTCCAAGAATAGCAAACCTTTACGATTCATGTTATGTACATGAATATATGATGTTACCATCATTTTTCTACCTGAAAAAAGAATTTTCATTTTTTATGGTCTCAAAAGGCGTTTCAGCCTGCGTACAGGCCAAAAGTGGATTTTATTGTAAAATACACAGTTTACTTGATATTCCTCTATAACGTCTCCCAGAAAAGCATACTTTAAAGGTTCATGTTATGGACATGAATATATGATGTTATCATCACTTTTCTGTCTGAAAAAAGAATTTTCATTTTTTATGGTCTCAAAAGGTGTTTCAGCCTGCGAAGAGGCCAAAAGTGGATTTTGTTGTAAAATACACAGTTTACTTGATATTGTTCTATAACGTCTCCAAGAATAGCAAACCTTTAAGATTCATGTTATGTACATGAATATATGATGTTACCATCACTTTTTTATCTGAAAAAAGAATTTTCAGTTTTTATGGTCTCAAAACGCGTTTCAGCCTACGAACGGAACAAAAGTGGATTTTGTTGTAAAATACACAGTTTACTTGATATTCCTGAATAATGTCTCCCAGAATAGCATACTTTCAAGGTTCATGTTATGGACATGAATATATGATGTTTCCATCACTTTTCTGCCTGAAAAAAGAATATTCATTTTTTCTGGTCTCAAAACATGTTTCAGCCTGCGAACAGGCCAAAAGTGGATTTTGTTGAAAAATACACAGTTTACTTGATTTTCCTCAAAACATTGTCCCAGAAAAGCAGACTCTCAAGTTTCATGTTATTTTCATGAATACATGATGTTCTCATCATTTTTCTGCATTAAAGCTGCATTTCCACGTCGTATGCTCTTAAAAGACATTTAGGCTGGCATTAGGCCAAAAGTGGATTTTGTTGAAAAAATACACAATTTACTTGATTTTCCTCAAAACATTTTCCCAGAACAGCAGACTTTCAAGTGTCATGTTAATTTCATGACTACATGATGTTCTCATCACTTTTCTGCCTTAAAGCACTATTTCCACGTTGTATGCTCTTAAAAGACGTTTCGGCTGTCAAGAGGCCAAAAGTGGATTTCTTTGAAAAGTACACAGTTTACTCGATTTTCCTCATTAAATTGTACCTGGACAGCAGACTCTCAAGTTTCAAGTTAATTTCATGAATACATGATGTTATCATCAGTTTTCTGCCTTAAACCTGCATTTCCACGTTGTATGCTCTTCAAAGACGTTTCGGATGGCAAGAGGCCAAAAGTGTTTTTTGTTGAAAAATACACAGTTTACTTGATTTTCCTCAAAAAATGTTCCCAGAACAGCAGACTTTCAAGTGGCATGTTAATTTCAGGAATACTTGATGTTTTCATCACTTTACTGCCTTAAAGCTTCATTTCCACGTTGTATGCTCTTAAAAGACGATTCGGCTGGCATGAGGCCAAAAGTGGATTTTATTGAAAAATACAAAGTTTACTTGATTTTCCTCAAAACATTGTCCCAGAACAGCAGACTCTCAAGTTTCAAGTTCATTTCATGAATACATGATGTTCTCATCACTTTTCTGCCTTAAAGCTGCATTTCCACGTCGTATGCTCTTAAAAGACGTTTCGGCTGGCAAGAGGCCAAAAGTGGATTTTGTTGAAAAATACAAAGTTTACTTGATTTTCCTCAAAACATTGTCCCAGAACAGCAGACTCTCAAGTTTCAAGTTAATTTCATTAATACATGATGTTTTCATAACTATTCTGCCTTAAAGATGCATTTTCAGTATTCATGGTCTGAAAAGACGTTTCGGCTGGGAAGAGGCCAAAAGTGGATTTTGTTGAAAAATACACAGTTTACTTGATTTTCCTCAAAACATTGTCCCAGAAAAGCAGACTCTCAAGTTTCATGTTATTTTCAGGAATACTTGATGTTTTCATCACTTTTCTGCCTTAAAGCTTCATTTCCACATTGTATGCTCTTAAAAGACGTTTCGGCTGGCATGAGGCCAAAAGTGGATTTTGTTGAAAAATACACAATTTACTTGATTTTCCTCAAACAATAGTCCCGGTACAGCAGACTCTCATGTTTCATGTTAACTTCATGAATACATGATGTTCTCATAATTTTTCTGCCTTAAAGCTGCATTTACAGTATTCATGGTCTGAAAAGATGTTTCGGCTGGGAAGAGGCCAAGAGTGGATGTTGTTGAAAAATACACAATTTACTTGATTTTCCTAAAAAAATAGTCCCGGTACAGCAGATTCTCAAGTGTCATGTTAATTTCATGAATACTTGATGTTTTCATCACTTTTCTGCCTTAAAGCTTTATTTCCACGTTGTATGCTCTGAAAAGAAGTTTCGGCTGGTATGAGGCCAAAAGTGGATTTTGTTGAAAGATACACAGTTTACTTGATTTTCCTCAAAACATTGTCCCAGAACAGCAGACTCTCAAGTTTCAAGTTCATTTCATGAATACATGATGTTCTCATCACTTTTCTGCCTTAAAGCTGCATTTCCACGTCGTATGCTCTTAAAAGACGTTTCGGCTGGCAAGAGGCCAAAAGTGGATTTTGTTGAAAAATACAAAGTTTACTTGATTTTCCTCAAAACATTGTCCCAGAACAGCAGACTCTCAAGTTCCAAATTTAATTTCATTAATACATGATGTTTTCATAACTATTCTGCCTTAAAGATGCATTTTCAGTATTCATGGTCTGAAAAGACGTTTCGGCTGGGAAGAGGCCAAAAGTGGATTTTGTTGAAAAATACACAGTTTACTTGATTTTCCTCAAAACATTGTCCCAGAAAAGCAGACTCTCAAGTTTCAAGTTAATTTCATGAATACATGATGTTCTCATAATTTTTCTGCTTTAAAGCTGCATTTCCACGTCATATGCTCTTAAAAGACGTTTCGGCTGGCATGAGGCCAAAAGTGGATTTTGTTGAAAAATACACAATTTACTTGATTTTCCTCAAGAAATAGTCCCGGTACAGCAGACTCTCATGTTTCATGTTAACTTCATGAATACATGATGTTCTCCTCATTTTTCTGCCTTAAAGCTGCATTTTCAGTATTCATGGTCTGAAAAGACGTTTCTGCTGGCAAGAGGCCAAAAGTGGATTTTGTTGAAAAATACACAGTTTACTTGATTTTCTGCAAAACATTGTCCTAGAAGAGCAGACTCTCAAGTGTCGTGTTAATTTCATTAATACTTGATGTTTTCATCATTTTTCTGCCTTAAAGCTACATTTTCAGTGTTCATGGTCTGAAAAGACGTTTCGGCTGGCAAGAGGCCAAAAGTGGATTTTGTTGAAAAATACAAAGTTTACTTGATTTTCCTCAAAACATTGTCCGAGGACAGCAGACTCTCATGTTTCATGTTAACTTCATGAATACATGATGTTCTCATCATTTTTCTGCCTTAAAGCTGCATTTTCAGTATTCATGGTCTGAAAAAACTTTACGGCTGGGAAGAGGCCAAAAGTGGATTTTGTTGAAAAATACACAGTTTACTTGATTGTCCTCAAAACATTGTCCCTGAACAGCAGACGCTCAAGTTTTAAGTTAATTTCATGAATACTTGATGTTTTCATCACTTTTCTGCCTTAAAGCTGCATTTCCACGTTGTATGCTCTTAAAAGACGTTTCGGCTGGCATGAGACCTAAAGTGGATTTTGTTGAAAAATACACAATTTACTTGATTTTCCTCAAACAATAGTCCCGGTACAGCAGACTCTCATGTTTCATGTTAACTTCATGAATACATGATGTTCTCATCATTTTTCTGCCTTAAAGCTGCATTTTCAGTATTCATGACCTGAAAAGACGTTTCGGCTGGGAAGAGGCCAAAAGTGGATTTTGTTGAAAAATACAAAGTTTACTTGATTTTCCTCAAAACATTGTCCCAGAAAAGCAGACTCTCAAGTTTCAAGTTAATTTCATGAATACATGATGTTCTCATTACTTTTCTGCATTAAAGCTGCATTTCCACGTCGTATGCTCTTAAAAGACGTTTCGGCTGGCAAGAGACCAAAAGTGGATTTTGTTGAAAAATACACAGTTTACTTGATTTTCCTCAAAACATTGTCCCAGAACAGCAGACTCTCAAGTTTCAAATTAATTTCATGAATACTTGATGTTTACATCACTTTTCTGCCTTAAAGCTGCATTTCCACGTCGTATGCTCTTTAAAAGACGTTTCGGCTGGCATGAGGCCAAAAGTGGATTTTGTTGAAAAATACACAATTTACTTGATTTTCCTCAAGAAATAGTCCCGGTACAGCAGACTCTCATGTTTCATGTTAACTTCATGAATACATGATGTTCTCCTCATTTTTCTGCCTTAAAGCTGCATTTTCAGTATTCATGGTCTGAAAAGACGTTTCGGCTGGCAAGAGGCCAAAAGTGGATTTTGTTGAAAAATACACAGTTTACTTGATTTTCCTCAAAACATTGTCCTAGAACAGCAGACTCTCAAGTGTCATGTTAATTTCATTAATACTTGATGTTTTCATCATTTTTCTGCCTTAAAGCTGCATTTTCAGTATTCATGGTCTGAAAAGACGTTTCTGCTGGCAAGAGGCCAAAAGTGGATTTTGTTGAAAAATACACAGTTTACTTGATTTTCTGCAAAACATTGTCCTAGAAGAGCAGACTCTCAAGTGTCGTGTTAATTTCATTAATACTTGATGTTTTCATCATTTTTCTGCCTTAAAGCTACATTTTCAGTGTTCATGGTCTGAAAAGACGTTTCGGCTGGCAAGAGGCCAAAAGTGGATTTTGTTGAAAAATACAAAGTTTACTTGATTTTCCTCAAAACATTGTCCGAGGACAGCAGACTCTCATGTTTCATGTTAACTTCATGAATACATGATGTTCTCATCATTTTTCTGCCTTAAAGCTGCATTTTCAGTATTCATGGTCTGAAAAAACTTTACGGCTGGGAAGAGGCCAAAAGTGGATTTTGTTGAAAAATACACAGTTTACTTGATTGTCCTCAAAACATTGTCCCAGAACAGCAGACGCTCAAGTTTTAAGTTAATTTCATGAATACTTGATGTTTTCATCACTTTTCTGCCTTAAAGCTGCATTTCCACGTTGTATGCTCTTAAAAGACGTTTCGGCTGGCATGAGACCAAAAGTGGATTTTGTTGAAAAATACACAGTTTACTTGATTTTCCTCAAAACATTGTCCCAGAACAGCAGACTCTCAAGTTTCAAATTAATTTCATGAATACTTGATGTTTTCATCACTTTTATGCCTTAAAGCTTCATTTCCACGTTGTATGCTCTTCAAAGACGTTTCGGCTGGCATGAGGCCAAAAGTGGATTTTGTTGAAAAATACACAGTTTACTTGATTTTCCTCAAAACATTGTCCCAGAACAGCAGACTCTCAAGTTTCAAGTTAATTTCATGAATACATTACGTTTTCATTACTATTCTGCCTTAAAGCTGCATTTCCACGTTGTATGCTCTTAAAAGACGTTTCGGCTGGCATGAGACCAAAAGTGGATTTTGTTGAAAAATACACAGTTTACTTGATTTTCCTCAAAACATTGTCCCAGAACAGCAGACTCTCAAGTTTCAAATTAATTTCATGAATACTTGATGTTTTCATCACTTTTCTGCCTTAAAGCTTCATTTCCACGTTGTATGCTCTTAAAAGACGTTTCGGCTGGCATAAGGCCAAAAGTGGATTTTGTTGAAAAATACAAATTTTACTTGATTTTCCTCAAAAAATAGTCCCAGTACAGCAGACTATCATGTTTCATGTTAACTTCATGAATACATGATGTTCTCATCATTTTTCTGCCTTAAAGCTGCATTTTCAGTATTCATGGTCTGAAAAGACTTTACGGCTGGGAAGAGGCCAAAAGTGGATTTTGTTGAAAAATAAACAGTTTACTTGATTTTCCTCAAAACATTGTCACAGAACAGCAGACTCTCAAGTTTCAAGTTAATTTCATGAATACATGACGTTTTCATTACTATTCTGCCTTAAAGCTGCATTTTCAGTTGTATGCTCTTAAAAGACGTTTCGGCTGGCAAGAGGCCAAAAGTGGATTTTGTTGAAAAATACACAGTTTACTTGATTTTCCTCAAAACATTGTCCCAGAAAAGCAGACTCTCAAGTTTCATGTTATTTTCATGAATACATGATGTTCTCATCATTTTTTGTTGTGTTTGTTATGGTCTTAAAAGACGTTTCGGCTGGCAAGAGGCCAAAAGTGGATTTTGTTGAAAAATACACAGTTTACTTGATTTTCCTCAAAACATTGTCCCAGAAAAGCAGACTCTCAAGTTTCATGTTATTTTCATGAATACATGATGTTCTCATCATTTTTCTGCATTAAAGCTGCATTTCCACGTCGTATGCTCTTAAAAGACGTTTCGGCTGGCAAGAGACCAAAAGTGGATTTTGTTGAAAAATATACAGTTTACTTGATTTTCCTCAAAACATTGTCCCAGAACAGCAGACTCTCAAGTTTCAAATTAATTTCATGAATACTTGATGTTTTCATCACTTTTCTGCATTAAAGCTGCATTTCCACGTCGTATGCTCTTAAAAGACGTTTCGGCTGGCAAGAGGCCAAAAGTGGATTTTGTTGAAAAATACACAGTTTACTTGATTTTCCTCAAAACATTGTCCCAGAACAGCAGACTCTCAAGTTTCAAAATAATTTCATGAATACTTGATGTTTTCTTCACTTTTCTGCCATAAAGCTTCATTTCCACGTTGTATGCTCTTTAAAAGACGTTTCGGCTGGCATGAGGCCAAAAGTGGATTTTGTTGAAAAATACACAATTTACTTGATTTTCCTCAAGAAATAGTCCCGGTACAGCAGACTCTCATGTTTCATGTTAACTTCATGAATACATGATGTTCTCCTCATTTTTCTGCCTTAAAGCTGCATTTTCAGTATTCATGGTCTGAAAAGACGTTTCGGCTGGGAAGAGGCCAAAAGTGGATTTTTTTGAAAAATACACAGTTTACTTGATTTTCCTCAAAACATTGTCCCAGAACAGCAGACTGTCAAGTTTCAAATGAATTTCATGGATACTTGATGTTTTCATCACTTTTCTGCCTTAAAGCTTCATTTCCACGTTGTATGCTCTTAAAAGAAGTTTCGGCTGGTATGAGGCCAAAAGTGGATTTTGTTGAAAAATACACAGTTTACTTGATTTTCCTCAAAACATTGTCCCAGAACAGCAGACTCTCAAGTTTCAAGTTAATTTCATGAATACTTGATGTTTTCATCACTTTTCTGCCTTAAAGCTTCATTTCCACATTGTATGCTGTTAAAATACATTTCTTCTGGGAAGTGGCCAAAAGTGGATTTTGTTGAAAAATACACAGTTTACTTGATTTTCCTCAAAACATTGTCCCAGAACAGCAGACTCTCAAGTTTCAAAATAATTTCATGAATACTTGATGTTGTCTTCACTTTTCTGCCATAAAGCTTCATTTCCACGTTGTATGCTCTTTAAAAGACGTTTCGGCTGGCATGAGGCCAAAAGTGGATTTTGTTGAAAAATACACAATTTACTTGATTTTCCTCAAGAAATAGTCCCGGTACAGCAGACTCTCATGTTTCATGTTAACTTCATGAATACATGATGTTCTCCTCATTTTTCTGCCTTAAAGCTGCATTTTCAGTATTCATGGTCTGAAAAGACGTTTCGGCTGTGAAGAGGCCAAAAGTGGATTTTGTTGAAAAATACACAGTTTACTTGATTTTCCTCAAAACATTGTCCCAGAACAGCAGACTCTCAAGTTTCAAGTTAATTTCATGAATACTTGATGTTTTCATTACTTTTCTGCCTTAAAGCTTCATTTCCACGTTGTATGCTCTTAAAAGACGTTTAGGCTGACAAGAGGCCAAAAGTGGATTTTGTTGAAAGATACACAGTTTACTTGATTTTCCTCAAAACATTGTCCCAGAACAGCAGACTGTCAAGTTTCAAATGAATTTCATGGATACTTGATGTTTTCATCACTTTTCTGCCTTAAAGCTTCATTTCCACGTTGTATGCTCTTAAAAGAAGTTTCGGCTGGTATGAGGCCAAAAGTGGATTTTGTTGAAAAATACACAGTTTACTTGATTTTCCTCAAAACATTGTCCCAGAACAGCAGACTCTCAAGTTTCAAGTTAATTTCATGAATACTTGATGTTTTCATCACTTTTCTGCCTTAAAGCTTCATTTCCACATTGTATGCTCTTAAAAGACGTTTCGGCTGGCATGAGGCCAAAAGTGGATTTTGTTGAAAAATACACAATTTACTTGATTTTCCTCAAAAAATAGTCCCAGTACAGCAGACTCTCATGTTTCATGTTAACTTCATGAATACATGATGTTCTCATCATTTTTCTGCCTTAAAGCTTCATTTTCAGTATTCATGATCTGAAAAGACGTTTCGGCTGGGAAGAGGCCAAAAGTGGATTTTGTTGAAAAATACACAATTTACTTGATTTTCCTCAAAAAATAGTCCCAGTACAGCAGACTCTCATGTTTCATGTTAACTTCGTGAATACATGATGTTCTCATCATTTTTCTGCCTTAAAGCTGCATTTTCAGTATTCATGGTCTGAAAAGACTTTACGGCTGGGAAGAGGCCAAAAGTGGATTTTGTTGAAAAATACACAATTTACTTGATTTTCCTCAAAACATTGTCCCAGAAGAGCAGACTCTCAAGTTTCAAGTTAATTTCATGAATACTTGATGTTTTCATCACTTTTCTGCCTTAAAGCTTCATTTCCACATTGTATGCTCTTAAAAGACGTTTCGGCTGGCATGAGGCCAAAATTGGATTTTGTTGAAAAATACACAATTTACTTGATTTTCCTCAAACAATAGTCCCGGTACAGCAGACTGTCAAGTTTCTAATGAATTTCATGAATACATGATGTTTCCATCACCTTTTTGGCTTAAAAATGAATTTTCAGTTTTTATGGTCTCAAAAGGCGTTTCATCCTGAGAATAGGCCAAAAATGGATTTTGTTGTAAAATACACAGTTTACTTGATATTGTTCTATAACGTCTCCAAGAATAGCAAACCTTTAACATTCATGTTATATTCATGAATATATGATGTTTCCATCACCTTTCTGGCTTAAAAATTAATTTTCAGTTTTTATGGTCTCAAAAGGCGTTTCAGCCTGCGTACAGGCCAAAAGTGGATTTTATTGTAAGATACACAGTTTACTTGATATTCCTCTATAACGTCTCCCAGAAAAGCATACTTTAAAGGTTCATGTTACGTACATGAATATATGATGTTTCCATCACCTTTCTGCCTTAAAAAATAATTTTCAGTTTTTATGGTCTCAAAAGGCGTTTCAGCCTGCGAAGAGGCCAAAAGTGGAGTTTGTTGTAAAATACACAGTTTACTTGATATTGTTCTGTAACGTCTCCCAGAATAGCAGACTTTTAAGATTCATGTTATGTACATGAATATATGATGTTTCCATCACTTTTCTGCCTGAAAAAAGAATTTTCATTTTTTATGGTCTCAAAAGGTGTTTCAGCCTGCGAAGAGACCAAAAGTGGATTTTGTTGTAAAATACACAGTTTACTTGATTTTCCTCAAAACATTGTCCCAGAACAGCAGACTCTCAAGTTTCAAGTTAATTTCATGAATACATGATGTTCTCATCAGTTTTCTGCCTTAAAGCTGCATTTCCACGTTGTATGATCTTAAAAGATGTTTCGGCTGGCATGAGGGCAAAAGTGGATTTTGTTGAAAAATACACAATTTACTTGATTTTCCTCAAAAAATAGTCCCAGTACAGCAGACTCTCATGTTTCATGTTAACTTCATGAATACATGACGTTTTCATTACTATTCTGCCTTAAAGCTGCATTTTCAGTATTCATGGTCTGAAAAGACGTTTCGGCTGGGAAGAGGCCAAAAGTGGATTTTGTTGAAAAATACACAGTTTACTTGATTTTCCTCAAAAAATAGGCCTAGTACAGCAGACTCTCAAGTTTCAAATTAATTTCATGAATACTTGATGTTTTCATAACTTTTCTGCCTTAAAGATTCATTTCCACGTTGTATGCTGTTAAAATACATTTCTTCTGGGAAGTGGCCAAAAGTGGATTTTGTTGAAAAATACACAGTTTACTTGATTTTCCTCAAACAATAGTCCCGGTACAGCAAACTCTCATGTTTCATGTTAACTTCATGAATACATGATGTTCTCATCATTTTTCTGCCTTAAAGCTGCATTTACAGTATTCATGGTCTGAAAAGATGTTTCGGCTGGGAAGAGGCCAAGAGTGGATGTTGTTGAAAAATACACTGTTTACTTGATTTTCCCCAAAAATAGGCCTAGTACAGCAGACTCTCACGTTTCATTTTAATTTCATGAATACATGATGTTCTCATCATTTTTCTGCATAAAAGCTGCATTTTCAGTATTCATGGTCTGAAAAGACTTTTCGGCTGGCAAGAGGCCAAAAGTGGATTTTGTTGAAAAATACACAGTTTACTTGACTTTCCTCAAAACATTGTCCCAGAACAGCAGACTCTCAAGTTTCAAGTTAATTTCATGAATACATGACGTTTTCATTACTATTCTGCCTTAAAGATGCATTTTCAGTATTCATGGTCTGAAAAGAAGTTTCGGCTGGTATGAGGCCAAAAGTGGATTTTGTTGAAAGATACACAGTTTACTTGATTTTCCTCAAAACATTGTCCCAGAACAGCAGACTCTCAAGTTTCAAGTTAATTTCATGAATACATGATGTTCTCATAATTTTTCTGCTTTAAAGCTGCATTTCCACGTCGTCTGCTCTTAAAAGACATTTCGGCTGTCAAGAGGCCAAAAGTGGATTTCTTTGAAAAGTACACAGTTTACTCGATTTTCCTCAATAAATTGTGCCTGGACAGCAGACTCTCAAGTTTCAAGTTAATTTCATGAATACATGATGTTCTCATCACTTTTCTGCCTTAAAGCTGCATTTCCACGTTGTATGCTCTTAAAAGACGTTTTGATTGGGAAGAGTCTAAAAGTGGATTTTGTTGAAAAATACACAGTTTACTTGATTATCCTCAAAAAATAGGCCTAGTACAGCAGACTCTCACGTTTCATTTTAATTTCATGAATACATGACGTTCTCATCATTTTTCTGCCTTAAAGCTGCATTTTCAGTATTCATGGTCTGAAAAGACGTTTCGGCTGGCAAGAGGCCAAAAGTGGATTTTGTTGAAAAATACACAGTTTTCTTGATTTTCTTCAAAACATTGTCCCAGAACAGCAGACTCTCAAGTTTCAAGTTAATTTCATGAATACTTGATGTTTTCATCACTTTTCTGCCTTAAAGCTGCATTTCCACGTTGTATGCTCTTAAAAGACGTTTCGGCTGGCAAGAGGCCAAAAGTGGATTTTGTTGAAAAATACACAGTTTACTTGATTTTCCTCAAAACATTGTCCCAGAACAGCAGACTCTCAAGTTTCAAATTAATTTCATGAATACATGATGTTCTCATCACTTTTCTGCCTTAAAGCTGCATTTCCACGTTGTATGCTCTTAAAAGACGTTTTGATTGGGAAGAGTCTAAAAGTGGATTTTGTTGAAAAATACACAGTTTACTTGATTATCCTCAAAAAATAGGCCTAGTACAGCAGACTCTCACGTTTCATTTTAATTTCATGAATACATGACGTTCTCATCATTTTTCTGCCTTAAAGCTGCATTTTCAGTATTCATGGTCTGAAAAGACGTTTCGGCAGGCAAGAGGCCAAAAGTGGATTTTGTTGAGAAATACACAGTTTACTTGATTTTCCTCAAAACATTGTCCCAGAACAGCAGACTCTAAAGTTTCAAATTAATTTCATGAATACTTGATGTTTTCATAACTTTTCTGCCTTAAAGATTCATTTCCACGTTGTATGCTGTTAAAATACATTTCTTCTGGGAAGTGGCCAAAAGTGGATTTTGTTGAAAAATACACAGTTTACTTGATTTTCCTCAAAACATTGTCCCAGAACAGCAGACTCTCAAGTTTCAAGTTAATTTCATGAATACATGACGTTTTCATTACTATTCTGCCTTAAAGCTGCATTTCCACGTTGTATGCTCTTAAAAGACATTTAGGCTGACAAGAGGCCAAAAGTGGATTTTGTTGAAAGATACACAGTTTACTTGATTTTCCTCAAAACATTGTCCCAGAACAGCAGACTCTCAAGTTTCAAGTTAATTTCATGAATACTTGATGTTTTCATCACTTTTCTGCCTTAAAGCTTCATTTCCACGTTGTATGCTCTTAAAAGACGTTTCGGCTGGCATGAGGCCAAAAGTGGATTTTGTTGAAAAATACACAATTTACTTGATTTTCCTCAAACAATAGTCCCGGTACAGCAGACTCTCATGTTTCATGTTAACTTCATGAATACATGATGTTCTCATCATTTTTCTGCCTTAAAGCTGCATTTTCAGTATTCATGGTCTGAAAAGACTTTACGGCTGGGAAGAGGCCAAAAGTGGATTTTGTTGAAAAATACAAAGTTTACTTGATTTTCCACAAAACATTGTCCCAGAAATGCAGACTCTCAAGTTTCAAGTTAATTTCATGAATACATTATGTTCTCATAACTTTTCTGCCTTAAAGCTGCATTTCAGTATTCATGGTCTGAAAAGACGTTTCGTTTGGCAAGAGGCCAAGAGTGGATTTTGTTGAAAAATACACAGTTTACTTGATTTTCCTCAAAACATTGTCCCAGAAAAGCAGACTCTCAAGTTTCATGTTATTTTCATGAATACATGATGTTCTCATAATTTTTCTGCATTAAAGCTGCATTTCCACGTCGTATGCTCTTAAAAGACGTTTCGGCTGGCAAGAGGCCAAAAGTGGATTTTGTTGAAAAATACACAGTTTACTTGATTTTCCTCAAAACATTATCCGTCAATAGCAGACTCTCAAGTTTCATGTTAATTTCATGAATACATGACGTTTTCATTTCTATTCTGCCTTAAAGCTGCATTTCCATGTTGTATGCTCTTAAAAGACTTTTCGGCTGGCATGAGGCCAAAAGTGGATTTTGTTGAAAAATACACAGTTTACTTAATTTTCCTCAAAAAATAGGCCTAGTACAGCAGACTCTCACGTTTCATTTTAATTTCATGAATACATGACGTTCTCATCATTTTTCTGCCTTAAAGCTGCATTTGCAGTATTCATGGTCTGAAAAGACGTTTCGGCTGGCAAGAGGCCAAAAGTGGATTTTGTTGAAAAATACACAGTTTACTTGATTTTCATCAAAACATTGTCCCAGAACAGCAGACTCTCAAGTTTCAAGTTAATTTCATGAATACTTGATGTTCTCATCATTTTTCTGCATTAAAGCTGCATTTCCACGTCGTATGCTCTTAAAAGACGTTTCGGCTGGCAAGAGACCAAAAGTGGATTTTGTTGAAAAATACACAGTTTACTTGATTTTCCTCAAAACATTGTCCCACAACAGCAGACTCTCAAGTGTCATTAATTTCATGACTACATGATGTTCTCATCACTTTTCTGCCTTAAAGCTCTATTTCCACGTTGTATGCTCTTAAAAGACGTTTCGGCTGTCAAGAGGCCAAAAGTGGATTTTGTTGAAAACTACACAGTTTACTCGATTTTCCTCAAAACATTGTCCCAGAACAGCAGACTCTCAAGTTTCAAGTTAATTTCATGAATACTTGATGTTTTCATCACTTTTCTGCCTTAAAGCTTCATTTCCACGTTGTATGCTCTTAAAAGAAGTTTCGGCTGGTATGAGGCCAAAAGTGGATTTTGTTGAAAAATACACAGTTTACTTGATTTTCCTCAAAACATTGTCCCAGAACAGCAGAATCTCAAGTTTCAAGTTAATTTCATGAATACTTGATGTTTTCATCACTTTTCTGCCTTAAAGCTTCATTTCCACATTGTATGCTCTTAAAAGACGTTTCGGCTGGCAAGAGGCCAAAAGTGGATTTTAGTTGAAAAATACACAGTTTACTTGATTTTCCTCAAAACATTGTCCCAGAACAGCAGACTCTCAAGTTTCAAAATAATTTCATGAATACTTGATGTTTTCTTCACTTTTCTGCCATAAAGCTTCATTTCCACGTTGTATGCTCTTTAAAAGACGTTTCGGCTGGCATGAGGCCAAAAGTGGATTTTGTTGAAAAATACACAATTTACTTGATTTTCCTCAAGAAATAGTCCCGGTACAGCAGACTCTCATGTTTCATGTTAACTTCATGTATACATGATGTTCTCCTCATTTTTCTGCCTTAAAGCTGCATTTTCAGTATTCATGGTCTGAAAAGACGTTTCGGCTGGGAAGAGGCCAAAAGTGGATTTTGTTGAAAAATACACAGTTTACTTGATTTTCCTCAAAACATTGTCCCAGAACAGCAGACTCTCAAGTTTCATGTTAATTTCATCAATACATGATGTTCTCATCACTTTTCTGCCTTAAAGCTGCATTTTCAGTATTCATGGTCTGAAAAGACGTTTCGTTTGGCAATAGGCCAAGAGAGGATTTTGTTGAAAAATACACAGTTTACTTGATTTTCCTCAAAACATTGTCCCAGAAAAGCAGACTCTCAAGTTTCATGTTATTTTCATGAATACATGATGTTCTCATCATTTTTCTGCCTTAAAGCTGCATTTTCAGTATTCATGACCTGAAAAGACGTTTTGGCTGGGAAGAGGCCAAAAGTGGATTTTTTTGAAAAATACACAGTTTACTTGATTTTCCTCAAAACATTTTCCTAGAACAGCAGACTTTCAAGTGTCATTAATTTCATGACTACGTGATGTTCTCATCACTTTCCTGCCTTAAAGCTGCATTTCCACGTTGTATGCTCTTAAAAGACGTTTAGGCTGGCATTAGGCCAAAAGTGGATTTTGTTGAAAAATACACAGTTTACTTCATTTTCCTCAAAACATTTTCCCAGAACAGCAGACTTTCAAGTGTCATGCTAATTTCATGAATACTTGATGTTTTCATCACTTTGAATGAATGAATTTAGAGTTTTTATTGTCTCAAAAGGAGTTTCAGCCTGCGAAGAGGCCAAAAGTGGATTTTGTTGTAAAATACACAGTTTACTTGTTATTCCTCTATAACGTCTCCCAGAAGAGCGAACTTTCAAGGTTCATGTTATATTCATGAATATATGATGTTTGAATCACCTTTCTGCCTTAAAAAAATTATTTTCAGTTTTTATGGTCTCAAAAGGCGTTTCAGCCTGCGAACAGGCCAAAAGTGGATTTTGTTGTAAAATACACAGTTTGCTTGATATTCCTCTATAACGTCTCCCAGAATAGCATAATTTCAAGTTTCATGTTATGTACATGAATATTTGATGTTTCCATCACTGTTCTGTCTGAAAAAAGAATTTTCAGTTTTTATGGTCTCAAAAGGAGTTTCAGCCTGCGAAGAGGCCAAAAGTGGATTTTGTTGCAAAATATGCAGTTTACTTGATATTCCTCAATAAAGTATCCCAGAAGAGGGAACTTTCAAGGTTCATGTTATATTCATGAATATTTGATGTTTCCATCACTGTTCTGTCTGAAAAAAGAATTTTCAGTTTTTATGGTCTCAAAAGGAGTTTCAGCCTGCGAACAGTTCAAAAGTGGATTTTATTGTAAAATACACAGTTTACTTCATATTCCTCTATAACGTCTTCCAGAAAAGCATACTTTAAAGGTTTATGTTATGTACATGAATATGTGATGTTTCCATCACCTTTCTGCCTTAAAAAATAATTTTCAGTTTTTATGGTCTCAAAAGGCGTTTCAGCCTGCGAAGAGGCCAAAAGTGGATTTTGTTGTAAAATACACAGTTTACTTGATATTCCTCTATAATGTCTCACAGAATAGCAGACGTTCAAGCTTCAAGTTATGTACATGAATATTTGATGTTTCCATCACTTTTCTGCCTTAAAAAAATAATTTTCAGTGTTTATGGTCTCAAAAGAGGTTTCAGCCTGCGAATAGGCAAAAAGTAGATTTTGTTGTAAAATACACAGTTTACTTGATATTCCTCTATAACATCTCCCAGAAGAGCGAACGTTCAAGGTTCATGTTATATTCATGAATAAATGATGTTTGAATCATCTTTCTGCCTTAAAAAAATAATTTTCAGTTTTTATGGTCTCAAAAGGCGTTTCAGCCTGCGAAGAAGCCAAAAGTGGATTTTGTTGTAAAATACACAGTTTACTTGATATTCCTCTATAACGTCTCCCAGAATAGCATAATTTCAAGTTTCATGTTATGTACATGAATATTTGATGTTTCCATCACTGTTCTGTCTGAAAAAAGAACTTTCAGTTTTTATGGTCTCAAAAGGAGTTTCAGCATGCGAACAGTTCAAAAGTGGATTTTATTGTAAAATACACAGTTTACTTCATATTCCTCTATAACGTCTTCCAGAAAAGCATACTTTAAAGGTTCATGTTATGTACATGAATATTTGATGTTTCCATCACTTTTCTGCCTGAAAAAATAATTTTCAGTTTTTATGGTCTCAAAAGGCGTTTCAGCCTGCGAAGAGGCCAAAAGTGGATTTTGTTGTAAAATACACAGTTTACTTGATATTCCTCTATAACATCTCCCAGAAGAGCGAACGTTCAAGGTTCATGTTATATTCATGAATAAATGATGTTTGAATCACCTTTCTGCCTTAAAAAAATAATTTTCAGTTTTTATGGTCTCAAAAGGCATTTCAGCCTGCGAAGAGGCCAAAAGTGGATTTTGTTGTAAAATACACAGTTTGCTTGATATTCCTCTATAACGTCTCCCAGAAGAGCGAACTTTCAAGGTTCATGTTATATTCATGAATATATGATGTTTCCATCACCTTTCTGGCTTAAAAATGAATTTTCAGTTTTTATGGTCTCAAAAGGAGTTTTAGCCTGCGAACAGTTCAAAAGTGGATTTTATTGTAAAATACACAGTTTACTTCATATTCCTCTATAACGTCTTCCAGAAAAGCATACTTTAAAGGTTCATGTTATGTACATGAATATGTGATGTTTCCATCACCTTTTTGCCTTAAAAAATAATTTTCAGTTTTTATGGTCTCAAAAGGCGTTTCAGCCTGCGAAAAGGCCAAAAGTGGATTTTGTTGCAAAATACACAGTTTACTTGATTTTCCTAAAACAATAGTCCCGGTACAGCAGACTCTCATGTTTCATGTTAACTTCATGAATACTTGATGTTTTCATCACTTTTCTGCATTAAAGCTTCATTTCCACATTGTATGCTCTTAAAAGACGTTTCGGCTGGCATGAGGCCAAAAGTGGATTTTGTTGAAAAATACACAGTTTACTTGATTTTCCTAAAACAATATTCCCGGTACAGCAGACTCTCATGTTTCATGTTAACTTCATGAATACATGATGTTCTCATCATTTTTCTGCCTTAAAGCTGCATTTTCAGTATTCATGGTCTGAAAAGACGTTTCGGCTGGGAAGAGGCCAAAAGTGGATTTTGTTGAAAAATACAAAGTTTACTTGATTTTCCTCAAAACATTGTCCCAGAACAGCAGACTGTCAAGTTTCTCACGAATTTCATGGATACTTGATGTTTTCATCACTTTTCTGCCTTAAAGCTTCATTTCCACGTTGTATGCTCTTAAAAGAAGTTTCGGCTGGTATGAGGCCAAAAGTGGATTTTGTTGAAAAATACACAGTTTACTTGATTTTCCTCAAAACATTGTAACAGAACAGCAGACTCTCAAGTTTCATGTTAATTTCATGAATACATGACGTTTTCATTACTATTCTGCCTTAAAGATGCATTTCCACGTTGTATGATCTTAAAAGACGTTTAGGCTGACAAGAGGCCAAAAGTGGATTTTGTTGAAAGATACACAGTTTACTTGATTTTCCTCAAAACATTGTCACAGAACAGCAGACTCTCAAGTTTCAAATTAATTTCATGAATACTTGATGTTTTCATCACTTTTCTGCCTTAAAGCTGCATTTCCACATCGTATGCTCTTAAAAGACGTTTCGGCTGGCAAGAGGCCAAAAGTGGATTTTGTTGAAAAATACACAGTTTACTTGATTTTCCTCAAAACATTGTCCCAGAACAGCAGACTCTCAAGTTTCAAATTAATTTCATGAATACTTGATGTTTTCATCACTTTTCTGCCTTAAAGCTGCATTTCCACGTCGTATGCTCTTAAAAGACATTTCGGCTGGCAAGAGGCCAAAATTGGATTTTGTTGAAAATCACACAGTTTACTTGATTTTCCTCAAAACATTGTCCCAGAACAGCAGACTCTCAAGTTTCAAATTAATTTCATGAATAGATGATGTTTTCATCACTTTTCTGCCTTAAAGCTGCATTTCCACGTTGTATGCTCTTAAAAGACATTTCGGCTGGCAAGAGGCGAAAAGTGGATTTTGTTGAAAAATACACAGTTTACTTGATTTTCCTCAAAACATTGTCCCAGAACAGCAGACTCTCAAGTTTCAAATTAATTTCATGAATACATGATGTTTTCATCACTTTTCTGCCTTAAAGCTTCATTTCCACGTTGTATGCTCTTAAAAGACGTTTCGGCTGGCATGAGGCCAAAAGTGGATTTTGTTGAAAAATACACAATTTACTTGATTTTCCTCAAAAAATAGTCCCAGTACAGCAGACTCTCATGCTTCATGTTAACTTCATGAATACATGATGTTCTCATCATTTTTCTGCCTTAAAGCTGCATTTTCAGTATTCATGGTCTGAAAAGACTTTACGGCTGGGAATAGGCCAAAAGTGGATTTTGTTGAAAAATACACAGTTTACTTGATTTTCCTCAAAACATTGTCACAGAACAGCAGACTCTCAAGTTTCAAGTTAATTTCATGAATACATGACGTTTTCATTACTATTCTGCCTTAAAGCTGCATTTCCACGTCGTATGCTCTTAAAAGACATTTCGGCTGGCAAGAGGCCAAAAGTGGATTTTGTTGAAAAATACACAGTTTACTTGATTTTCCTCAAAACATTGTCACAGAACAGCAGACTCTCAAGTTTCAAGTTAATTTCATGAATACATGACGTTTTCATTACTATTCTGCCTTAAAGATGCATTTCCACGTTGTATGCTCTTAAAAGACGTTTAGGCTGACAAGAGGCCAAACGTGGATTTTGTTGAAAGATACACAGTTTTCTTGATTTTCCTCAAAACATTGTCCCAGAACAGCAGACTGTCAAGTTTCAAATGAATTTCATGGATACTTCATGTTTTCATCACTTTTCTGCCTTAAAGCTGCATTTCCACGTTGTATGCTCTTAAAAGACGTTTCGGCTGGCATGAGGCCAAAAGTGGATTTTGTTGAAAAATACACAATTTACTTGATTTTCCTCAAAAGATAGTCCCAGTACAGCAGACTCTCATGTTTCATGTTAACTTCATGAATACATGATGTTCTCATCATTTTTCTGCCTTAAAGCTGCATTTTCAGTATTCATGGTCTGAAAAGACTTTACGGCTGGGAAGAGGCCAAAAGTGGATTTTGTTGAAAAATACACAGTTTACTTGATTTTCCTCAAAACATTGTCACAGAACAGCAGACTCTCAAGTTTCAAGTTAATTTCATGAATACATGACGTTTTCATTACTATTCTGCCTTAAAGATGCATTTCCACGTTGTATGCTCTTAAAAGACGTTTAGGCTGACAAGAGGCCAAAAGTGGATTTTGTTGAAAGATACACAGTTTACTTGATTTTCCTCAAAACATTGTCCCAGAACAGCAGACTGTCAAGTTTCTTATGAATTTCATGGATACTTGATGTTTTCATCACTTTTCTGCCTTAAAGCTTCATTTCCACGTTGTATGCTCTTAAAAGAAGTTTTGGCTGGTATGAGGCCAAAAGTGGATTTTGTTGAAAAATACACAGTTTACTTGATTTTCCTCAAAACATTGTCCCAGAAAAGCAAACTCTCAATTTTCATGTTATTTTCATGAATACATGATGTTCTCATCATTTTTCTGCATTAAAGCTGCATTTCCACGTCGTATGCTCTTAAAAGACTTTTCGGCTGGCAGAGGCCAAAGTGGATTTTGTTGAAAAATACACAGTTTACTTGATTTTCCTCAAAACATTGTCCCAGAACAGCAGAATCTCAAGTTTCAAATTAATTTCATGAATACTTGATGTTTTCATCACTTTTCTGCCTTAAAGCTGCATTTCCACGTTGTATGCTCTTAAAAGACGTTTCGGCTGGCAAGAGGCCAAAAGTGGATTTTGTTGAAAAATACACAGTTTACTTGATTTTCCTCAAAACATTGTCCCAGAACAGCAGACTCTCAAGTTTCAAATTAATTACATGAATACATGATGTTTTCATCACTTTTCTGCCTTAAAGCTGCATTTCCACGTTGTATGCTCTTAAAAGACGTTTCGGCTGGCATGAGGCCAAAAGTGGATTTTGTTGAAAAATACACAATTTACTTGATTTTCCTCAAAAAATAGTCCCAGTACAGCAGACTCTCATGTTTCATGTTAACTTCATGAATACTTGATGTTCTCATCATTTTTCTGCCTTAAAGCTGCATTTTCAGTATTCATGGTCTGAAAAGACTTTACGGCTGGGAAGAGGCCAAAAGTGGATTTTGTTGAAAAATACAGTTTACTTGATTTTCCTCAAAACATTGTCACAGAACAGCAGACTCTCAAGTTTCAAGTTAATTTCATGAATACATGACGTTTTCATTACTATTCTGCCTTAAAGATGCATTTCCACGTTGTATGCTCTTAAAAGACATTTAGGCTGACAAGAGGCCAAAAGTGGATTTTGTTGAAAGATACACAGTTTACTTGATTTTCCTCAAAACATTGTCCCAGAACAGCAGACTGTCAAGTTTCTAATGAATTTCATGGATACTTGATGTTTTCATCACTTTTCTGCCTTAAAGCT
Organism: Ophiodon elongatus; assembly: GCA_016806645.1. NCBI lineage: Eukaryota > Metazoa > Chordata > Actinopteri > Perciformes > Hexagrammidae > Ophiodon > Ophiodon elongatus. Next base: position 2,697 of record JACSYO010001661.1, on the reverse strand, counting down.
TCATTTCCACGTTGTATGCTCTTAAAAGAAGTTTCGGCTGGTATGAGGCCAAAAGTGGATTTTGTTGAAAAATACACAGTTTACTTGATTTTCCTCAAAACATTGTCCCAGAAAAGCAAACTCTCAAGTTTCATGTTATTTTCATGAATACATGATGTTCTCATAATTTTTCTGCATTAAAGCTGCATTTCCACGTCGTATGCTCTTAAAAGACGTTTCGGCTGGCAAGAGGCCAAAAGTGGATTTTGTTGAAAAATACACAGTTTACTTGATTTTCCTCAAAACATTGTCCCAGAACAGCAGACTCTCAAGTTTCAAATTAATTTCATGAATACATGATGTTTTCATCACTTTTCTGCCTTAAAGCTGCATTTCCACGTTGTATGCTCTTAAAAGACGTTTCGGCTGGCATGAGGCCAAAAGTGGATTTTGTTGAAAAATACACAATTTACTTGATTTTCCTCAAAAAATAGTCCCAGTACAGCAGACTCTCATGTTTCATGTAAACTTCATGAATACTTGATGTTCTCATCATTTTTCTGCCTTAAAGCTGCATTTTCAGTATTCATGGTCTGAAAAGACTTTACGGCTGGGAAGAGGCCAAAAGTGGATTTTGTTGAAAAATAAACAGTTTACTTGATTTTCCTCAAAACATTGTCACAGAACAGCAGACTCTCAAGTTTCAAGTTAATTTCATGAATACATGACTTTTTCATGACTATTCTGCCTTAAAGCTGCATTTCCACGTCGTATGCTCTAAAAAGACATTTCGGCTGGCAAGAGGCCAAAAGTGGATTTTGTTGAAAAATACACAGTTTACTTGATTTTCCTCAAAAGATAGTCCCAGTACAGCAGACTCTCATGTTTCATGTTAACTTCATGAATACATGATGTTCTCATCATTTTTCTGCCTTAAAGCTGCATTTTCAGTATTCATGGTCTGAAAAGACTTTACGGCTGGGAAGAGGCCAAAAGTGGATTTTGTTGAAAAATACAGTTTACTTGATTTTCCTCAAAACATTGTCACAGAACAGCAGACTCTCAAGTTTCAAGTTAATTTCATGAATACATGACGTTTTCATTACTATTCTGCCTTAAAGATGCATTTCCACGTTGTATGCTCTTAAAAGACGTTTAGGCTGACAAGAGGCCAAAAGTGGATTTTGTTGAAAGATACACAGTTTACTTGATTTTCCTCAAAACATTGTCCCAGAACAGCAGACTGTCAAGTTTCTTATGAATTTCATGGATACTTGATGTTTTCATCACTTTTCTGCCTTAAAGCTTCATTTCCACGTTGTATGCTCTTAAAAGAAGTTTTGGCTGGTATGAGGCCAAAAGTGGATTTTGTTGAAAAATACACAGTTTACTTGATTTTCCTCAAAACATTGTCCCAGAAAAGCAAACTCTCAATTTTCATGTTATTTTCATGAATACATGATGTTCTCATCATTTTTCTGCATTAAAGCTGCATTTCCACGTCGTATGCTCTTAAAAGACGTTTCGGCTGGCAAGAGGCCAAAAGTGGATTTTGTTGAAAAATACACAGTTTACTTGATTTTCCTCAAAACATTGTCCCAGAACAGCAGAATCTCAAGTTTCAAATTAATTTCATGAATACATGATGTTTTCATCACTTTTCTGCCTTAAAGCTGCATTTCCACGTTGTATGCTCTTAAAAGACATTTCGGCTGGCAAGAGGCCAAAAGTGGATTTTGTTGAAAAATACACAGTTTACTTGATTTTCCTCAAAACATTGTCCCAGAACAGCAGACTCTCAAGTTTCAAATTAATTACATGAATACATGATGTTTTCATCACTTTTCTGCCTTAAAGCTGCATTTCCACGTTGTATACTCTTAAAAGACGTTTCGGCTGGCATGAGGCCAAAAGTGGATTTTGTTGAAAATTACACAGTTTACTTGATTTTCCTCAAATAATAGTGCCAGTACAGCAGACTCTCATGTTTCATGTTAGCTTCATGAATACTTTATGTTCTCATCATTTTTCTGCCTTAAAGCTGCATTTTCAGTATTCATGGTCTGAAAAGACTTCGGCTGGGAAGAGGCCAAAAGTGGATTTTGTTGAAAAATACACAGTTTACTTGATTTTCCTCAAAACATTGTCACAGAACAGCAGACTCTCAAGTTTTCAAGTTAATTTCATGAATACATGACGTTTTCATTACTATTCTGCCTTAAAGATGCATTCCCAGCGTTGTATGCTCTTAAAAGACATTTAGGCTGACAAGAGGCCAAAAGTGGATTTTGTTGAAGATACACAGTTTACTTGATTTTCCTCAAAACATTGTCCCAGAACAGCAGACTGTCAAGTTTCTAATGAATTTCATGGATGCTGATGTTTTCTCTTTTCTGCCTTAAAGCTTCATTTCCGTTGTATGCTCTTAAAAGAAGTTTCGGCTGGTTTGAGGCCAAAAGTGGATTTTTGTTGAAAAATACACAGTTTACTTTATTTTCCTCAAAACATTGTCCCAGAAAAGCAGACTCTCAATTTTCATGTTATTTTCATTAATACTTGATGTTTTCATCATTTTTCTGCATTAAAGCTTCATTTCCACGTTGTATGCTCTTAAAAGAAGTTTCGGCTGGTATGAGGCCAAAAGTGGATTTTGTTGAAAAATACACAGTTTACTTGATTTTCCTCAAAACATTGTCCCAGAAAAGCAAACTCTCAAGT
>JACSYO010001660.1:0-21106 GCA_016806645.1 Ophiodon elongatus | reverse complement strand
TTGTTAACTCTAAATAGGTAGGAAATCACAAAAAAGAAGAAGTTGGAAGACACTCTTTCCCCTCGGTACCCAGGAGGACACACATACTCATACATACACACCTACACGTACACACATACATATAAACATTAATAAAAACACATACACATATACGTGTATGTGAGCACAAAGCTGCTAGTAAGGAGCACCGGCCATCAACAGTACTGGAATACATTTTGACTGTTTCTTGTTTTTATACACATATATATATAAATATATATACATATATACACATATATAGACACAGTACTTTTTACTGCACTACATCTCAGAAGTACATGTTGTACTTTTTACTGTACTACATTTCAGAGGTAAATTACTTTTTACTGCACTACATCTCAGAGGTACATATAGTACTTTTTACTGTACTACATCTCGGAGGTATTTATATTACTTTTTACTGCACTACATCTCAGAGGTACATATAGTATTTTATACTGTACTACATCTCAGAGGTACATATTGTACTTTCTACTAAACTACATCTCAGGAGTAAATGTACTTTATACTGTATTACATCTCAGAGGTACTTAGATTACTTTTTACTGCACTACATCTCAGAAGTACATGTTGTACTTTTTACTGTACTACATTTCAGAGGTACTTATATTACTTTTTACTGCACTACATCTCAGAGGTACATATAGTACTTTTTACTGTACTACATCTCGGAGGTATTTATATTACTTTTTACTGCACTACATCTCAGAGGTACATATAGTATTTTATACTGTACTACATCTCAGAGGTACATATTGTACTTTCTACTAAACTACATCTCAGGAGTAAATGTACTTTTTACTGTACTCCATCTCAGAGGTAGGTATTGTACTTTTTACTGTACCTTATCCTCAGAGGTACATATTGTACTTTTTACTGACTCCATCTCAGAGGTACATATTGTACTTTTTCCTCCAAACGTCTCTTCTTATTTTGACTCCCATTCAAACTTCCCTCGCCTGTTCTCTCCCTCCTTTCATCCTCCTCTCCCACGAGAGACTTGAGTCAGCCATCAACATCCTCATCATCATCCTCATCCATTTCCTGGTTTTCCTCCCGAACCCGGTCCCCAACCAGTTCATGCCAACCGCCACCTCAGAATCCAAAGAGTCGTCGTCTCGTCACGGTTCAGCCATGTGGCAGCTTTAGTTGGTGTCTCATCTCATCCATTACTTTGGGCTCAGATGTGTTCTCGCCATATCTTCATTAATTTTGTCCCTGATGATTGTTTTCATTTTGGAAGAATCTAGAAGAAAATACAGACGCTCAGATGTTTTGAAGTGTGGCTGTAAAACTCCAGTGAAAGTGGAAAATAATGTGAATAAATAGTATTTTTACAGCAGTTTAAGGAATAGACTGTCACCCCATAGACACTACTACACGTTACATGAACGCACATCTTTGGATGAATCTTTGGCACAAACTGCACAGATCTTTCATCTTAAAAATAGTATTTTTTTCATATTTTATTATATTTATTTCTATTCTGTATTCATGTTTCTTGACTTTTGGAGTACTTGATTCAACTTTTATTTTATAATTTATCGTACTGCACTGAAACACCAACTCATCTGTAAATATACCAGACTGTGATTGTGGTTCCGAACTGATCACATGACCAGAGTCTGAGAGATGAGTTGTTGGTCCAGCATGATGACGAAGCTCAGTGTCAGCACACAGACATACAACATGATACATGTTTAGAAAACATATTGTCTGTTGCTACATATGTTTAACCAGTTTTATAGGTTATGATTCTATGGAAAGCTCCAGATCCAGAGGAACATGGAGCTGATGTTTTTGTTCTTTACACAGAAAGCTCTTCTAGATTCATGCTCTTGATTTAAACATGAAGATAATGCAGCAACATTTTGAACAAAACTCATTTTTAATTCAACATGTTCAAGCCGAGAGAGACGCTCATAAACACATCATGTTAATAAGATGATGTGTGTGAGCTCACAAACACATACACACTTCTACATGAACTCAGCTGATTTCCTGTATATGAAGAGGGGCGGAGCCACAGTGACCATGTGATCCAGGTACATGATAAGAGGTAGTGGACCTTGATGTGTTGAGTCATAAAGTCCAGACTCCATTTAGAGTGGACGCAGCAGGAGGAGAGAAGCTGAAGGCTGAAGCAGGGTGAGTGTTAATCCAACATTTAAGAGTTTACTGTCAAAGTCTGAGAGTCATGAAACCTGCTGGAAACTCATTATTTACCTATTATACTGTGTGTGTGTGTGTGTGTGTGTGTGTGTGTGTGTGTGTGTTACTTCCTGTTCTCTCCGTGTGATTCTTGTGTTGTGAGCTCTCAGTCAGTGTTACTGTTTATCTCTCAGACTGACCTCAGATCAGAAGATGAGTGGTTGTGAGGAGGAAGAGGAGGACAGAGCAGAGTCTCTGGTCTCCGGCTGTCTGTCTATGAAGAGTGATTGGTCCAGAGATCATCCTCCATTCTTCAGTAATGAACCTGGACCCTCAGACCCAAAGTAAGAGACTGGTTTACTGTCAGCTGACCTGATGAAGATGATGCATTGAGGATGAAGACAAAATGTTCTGCTCAAAGATTCATATTCCTGATGCAGAACTATTAGTGCAGATCCTGTTTCAGACTAAGATGGATCCTCGTCTGGGTTTTAGAGCCACAAACTACTGAAGTTTATTTCTGGAACAAAACACCTGAGAACCTCCATTTCACAAGTTCCACTTCAACACAATACTCAGATATTTCTGCTCAGACTCTGAAGTCACTTTTCAAAATGAGGAAGAATGTGCTTCAAATGTGTGAATGATTTCCTCCCATTGACTCCAATCAGCTGTTCAGACCGACCAGGTGCTTCTTGAGTCAGTGCTCATCATCACTGAGCAACATGTGGTGAAGAAGCATTGGTAGAAAAGCTTTGCTCTCCTTGGTTCTGTGTTGATGTTGGACTTTGTTCTTTAACTACTTGTGTCAAATATGGAGAAGAAAGATGAAGCTCAAAGGGTCACTGACTAAAGAGTCAGAGCTTTCAGTTGAAAGCTTCAAATCCTGAGTAAGTGGACCTTTGAGTTTAGATTCTCTCCTCCAGATGTTGATCCTGAAGGTCCAGAACAAACACGTGGGCAGAAGTGATGTCAAAGTGATCTGCTGACACAAACAGGACAGGAAGTGGTCAACTGTACATCTGGACCACTTGTGTTTTATCATATTTGAGTTCATGCCTTCATTTGATGGTTGACAGTAGAAAGAGACAGAAAACAGACTGAAGAAGGAAAGAGTGTGGACTTGAACCTGAGACTCCACTGTTCCATGCTGAGTGTCAGACTGTTGGTCCACCACAACATCTCCACACTTCTAACCTCAGTTCAAACATAACTCAAGCTAAGCTGCTCAGAGACACTGGGACACAGTAAAGGACACAAGCAGCTCTCTTTGCTTTAGTAATAAAGAAATGTCTCCACAGAAAGAGGAAGAGGAGTCCTGTTCCTGAGGAGGAGCTGATGTCCAGATCCAGAACCAGATCCAGATCCATAGCTGGACTCCAGACAGCCAGTGAGACCAGCACTGTACAAAGTAAGACGGCTCTGCTGATGTCTTCATGTCCTGAAACAGGACGTGTTGTTTTCATACAGGGACACAATGATGGAGACACACTGAGGCAAAAGGTCTCATGGATTCATTCTCAACCTGCACACATACACACATTTTATTACACGTTAGTATTTCTAGATCCTCAGGGACTTCAAGAACAAAGAGATCAAGTTAAAGGACCTGTATTTAACAATGAGATTATATATTAATTATTATATATGAATTGACGTCTTATCAACAACTATAATCTCTGAAAAGATATCGAGGAGTAAAGTCCACCTGAGCAGAGAATGAAGTCTTGTTATCTACATCACAGGAGAAATGCTGAGCACAGGCAGGCCAGACATAAATCCATGTAGCGCCCTGCTAATTTGTTAATATGTGTTTTGTTGTCATTTCTGTTAAACAGTACAGTGGCTTTTGTGTTCTTGGGCCGAGAAGTATAGTTTAGAAAAGTATTTAAGTGTCCTACAGTTTTAAGTTGCCCTTGAACCTCTCGTGTCCCTACCTGTTGGTTGCTCAGGTGTCAAAATGGTTGGCAGCCAATCAGAACAAGTACAAAGAACTTTTGGGTAACCTACCGGGTTCTTAGAGGGGCGGGACTGAGGAGAGAGAGGGGCGGGACTGAGGAGAGAGAGGGGCGGGACTGAGGAGAGAGAGGGGCGGGACTGAGGAGAGAGAGGGGCGGGAAAAAAGAAAAGAGGAAGAGCGAGGAGGAGAAGGACCGTGCAGTACAGTGAAAGACAAGAGGGATGTGGTTTTAACCTGCAATAACAGGGTTTGTTATTGGAGGGAAAACTACAACCAAGACAGTGAGCCGTGGTGGAAGCCGTGCGGGTCGGAATGCTGAGGTCATTGCCCGACTGGTGTTAGCGGCTAACAAGCTAGCGGCTAACAAGCTAGCGGTTTTCAGTGAGGACTGCACCGCCGGCGAGGGACAGAGACGCAGGATGGAGTCTCCTGTCATCCCAGCGCCTCCGGCTGGACACAAGGATTTGGGGGTTTTAGGGTATTACTTACTACACTGTGAAACTGAGTGAATGTATTCACAGTCCCAACGAACACTCACTGCATCCATGTTGTTATCTGTCTGAGGTTTCATAACTGGCCTGGCAAACTAAAACCAAGCAGAGATTACCTTGTACTTGTCCTTCAGGTTGTTCCATTTCTTTTTGGCCTGTTTCACAGTTAACGCCAGGCCAGAAGTGGTAACAAAGTCCCTGGGCAAAACAAAATCAAACCACAGTGCCACTTCAATAAGATATTAATTATTTCAGATGGAGACTGCACAAGGCTCCAACACTTACCTATACATACACAGAATGATAAAAGCACTCAAAATCAATACTCACTCCCATCCAGTCTTGCTGGAGTTTCGCCGGCCTGTGAAAAGGCTCTCGTTGGCCGCCCGCCAGTCAATAAGGACCCGGGTTTCCTCAGTTGTCCCTTTTATTAATAGATTGCTTAAATGTTAGTTATAATGCACAATGATAACTAGTACAACAAGCCTGCACAATATGGATAAAGACAAGCAAACAATTCGGCCAAACGTAAAAAGACAGCGCTCTAGTTCAACGTTAAAGTTAAATTAAAATATTAAGTTATAAATCTTAACCTTGCCCTCAGTCAAACTGATTTAATGTTACCTGGGAAAAAAATAATAAACTCTGAGACCACTTATTGCTAGTTAGATCCTACAAACCGAATTATGTCTCATGTTTAAATACTTCAGAGACATCAGAGCCAGCGAATCATTTCTAAAAGTGCCGCCGGCGTGCACCGTAAGCGCTGATCTCCCGCTGCTGGCAAGGCTTCCCGGTCCCACTAGCTAGGAGGACCTCACATCTCCGAAACCGTCGGAGTATATTTATAAGCAGGCTGAATCTTAACAAACCGACCACATATTTAACGTTTAAACAACTAACTTCTTGCCTAAAACAATCCTAAAATTACATTTCGTGACTCAACAACAGTAGTATTTAGAAAGTTTCAACTTACAGTTGTGCGTTCTCTCCTCCGTCATTGTTCGCGGTTGCTGGTGCGAAATGCATTCTGGGATATTTGGCTGTCCAAAGTACGGACAAGTCACCTGTGATGCATCCCCGGTGAAATGGGCGGAGCCAGTCACATCCGGGCATTTTAACCTTTCTTGGATCGATGCGAACTTTTGAATTGGAACAGGACTTGGGCCGCGACTGATGACGTTTCACAAGTTCACGAGAACACGAGTCCACACAAGAACGCATATTGAGAAACGGCCACTGTCATAATCGCTCTCTAAGGAACAGTGAGTACTGACCACTCTTTTCTGGTGGAGGATTTGAATGAGCTCCGACAAGCGCGCCAACGTATGGTACCATCGCACGGACTATTAAATCCGGGGTATTATTGTGTTTTTTTCTTTTTACAATCTGTGGGTTACTGTTATGTGTTATAATAAATGTTGACTGTGTTGTATTCAATATGTGTGGTTGAAACTAATGTGTTCAAGTAATGCTATTTTTTACTTAAGAAAATAAGGGTTTGAAACAGGGCTATGTATAAATGCATGGGAGTTTGAGCTCACACGGAGAGTATAGCTGTATTTTAAGATAACCAGGCCTCTCGGCACTTTAGTCAGAATTATACAATTAAATTGGGCTAGTTTTAGACACATTCTTAAAATCTATATTTTAGTAGACCCTCTCCAATTCACCTCCCATGCAACAGGGATGAGGACCCTGACTAGAACTGAAATTGAGAAGGTGGGCTACATCCATATATGGATAAGAGTTGACCCTACTGGGCCAACCAGATACACAGGACATGGGTCAACCAGGACATGGGTCAACCAGGACATGGGTCAACAAGGACATAGGTCAACTAGGTCATGGGTCAACCAGATAACCAGGACATGAGTCAACTAGGACATAGGTCAACTAGGTCATGGGTCAACCAGATAACCAGGACATGGGTCAACCAGGACATGGGTCAACTAGGGAATGGGTCAACTAGGACATAGGTCAACCAGATAACCAGGACATGGGTCAACCAGGACATGGGTCAACCAGGACATGGGTCAACCAGGACATGGGTCAACCAGGATACACTTGTTCAATCAGAGTGCTTCCGGTCACACAGAGTTCATCTGTGTATGTCATTTTACAACAAAGCTTGAAATACATACCAATAAGTTCTGTTGAGATGCTCATACGCTGCTATAATATCAAATACAATGTTATCAATCCCAACATGTAAATACAGGAGATATAAAATATCACAGGACAGGACCTTTGAATTCCTTTTCATCTGTTCATCAATAAGTTGCTGTGAGACTTAAAGCCAATTGATAAGTGATAGTTTGTTTTATAATATAATCTTTTCATAATTTAATATTTACTGCTGATGAAGACTCAACATTTCTTGCTGCTTCTGCTTCAAATAAGAGTTTTCTACCAGCAGAAGGATTTTATTTTGAAGCAGCTCCAGGAAATGCAGTGTGTTTGTCAGTGAGATCTGCTGTTTTTTGTTGGTGGTGCTGAGCCATAAAAACAGGTCTCCACAATAGGACATAAACACAATAGTTTGATTGGTGGATCAGTTTAAAATATGACAGGGAGGAAGGAACAGCCACAGTGAGCTGTTCAGATGAAGAGCTGCAGACGAGCAGCTGAGACTCCTCTGCTGTCAATCAAACATGAACCCCGACACACAGTCAGAGAGAAAGAGCTTGGTCCTCAAACTCCTGCTTTTCTTCCATTTAGTCATAAAAACTATGAACAATTAATGTAAACATCACTTTGAAGTTATTTCTGACTTCAGGAAGTGATGACGACTTTCTAACCTTTACTTCTTCATCTGTTCTCTCTTGTTCCTCTGGTCCAGCAGATGGTGGTCTGCAGGAGGTTTTAGATGAACATAAGATCAGTCTGAAGGAGAGATGTGAACGTGTGACTGAAGGAAGTGAAACAGGAAGTGGAACCCTCCTCAACAGGATCTACACTGAGCTCTACATCACAGAGGGACAGAGTGAAGAGGTTAATACCCAACATGAGGTGAGGCAGCTGGAGTCAGCCTCCAAGAAGAAGACCCTCCATGACACTCCCATCAAGTGCCACGACATCTTTAAAGCCTCAGCTGACCAGCGGAGACGCATCAGAGTCGTTCTGACCAACGGCGTCGCTGGCGTTGGAAAAACCTTCTTGGTGCAGAAGTTCACTCTGGACTGGGCCGAGGGTTTGGAGAACCAAGATGTCGGTCTGGTGGTTGTGCTTTCGTTCAGGGAGCTGAACTTGATCAAAGATGAGCAGTACAGTCTTCTCAAGCTGCTCCATGTTTTCCATCCAACATTACAGAAGGTCCCAGCAGAGAAGCTCTCTGTCTGGAAAGTTCTCTTCATCTTTGATGGTCTGGATGAAAGCAGACTTTCTTTGGATTTCATCAACAATGAGGTCGTGTGTGATGTCACACAGAAGGCATCGGTCAACGTGCTGCTGACCAACCTCATCGAGGGGAAGCTGCTTCCCTCGGCTCTCGTCTGGATAACTTCCAGACCTGCAGCAGCCAATCAGATCCCTCCTACACGTGTTGACAGGCTAACAGAAGTACGAGGCTTCACCGACCCCCAGAAGGACGAGTACTTCAGGAGGAGATTCAGTGATGAAGAGCTGTACAGCACCATCATCTCACACATCAAGACATCCAGGAGCCTCCACATCATGTGTCTGATCCCAGTCTTCTGCTGGATCACTGCTACAGTTCTGGACCACATGTGGACCACAGACCAGAGAGGAGAGCTGCCCAAGACCCTGACCGACATGTACTCACACTTCCTGCTGGTCCAGACAAAGAGGAAGAAGCAGAAGTACCATGAGGGACATGAGACGAGTCCTCAGGAGCTGACGGAGGCTGACGGGGAAGTTCTTCTGAAGCTGGGGAGGCTGGCGTTTGAACATCTGGAGAAAGGAAACATCATGTTCTACCAAGAAGACCTGGAGCAGTGTGGTCTTGATGTCACAGAAGCCTCGGTGTTCTCAGGAGTTTGTACAGAGATCTTCAGAAGAGAGAGTGTGATCTTCCAGAAAACAGTCTACTGCTTTGTTCATCTGAGTGTTCAAGAGTTTCTGGCTGCCGTCTACATGTTCCACTGTTTCATACACAGGAAGACAGAGGTACTGGAGGACTTCATGGGAGAAGACTACAAGTATTCGTCTCTGGAGGACTTCCTGAAGAGAGCCATGGAGAAATCCCTCCAAAGTACAAATGGCCACCTGGACCTGTTTGTCCGCTTCCTTCATGGCCTCTCTCTGGAGTCCAACCAGAGACTCTTAGGAGGCCTGCTGGGTCAGACAGACAACAGTCCAGAAACCATCCAGAGAGCCATCAACAACCTGAAGGAGATGAACAGTTATAATATCGCTCCTGACAGAAGCATCAACATCTTCCACTGTCTGATGGAGATGAAGGAGCTCTCAGTACATCAGGAGATCCAGGAGTTCATGAAGTCAGGGAACAGATCAGAGAAGAAGCTCTCAGAGATCCACTGCTCAGCTCTGTGCTACATGCTGCAGATGTCAGAGGTTCTGGAGGAGTTGGACCTGGAGAAGTACAACGCATCATATGAGGGACGATGGAGACTGATTCCAGCTGTGAGGAACTGCAGAAAGGCTCGGTGAGTCCAGATGTGATTAACTTCATGAATCAGTGTAGATCAGTAGTTTAGTTCTTCAAATATAGAAACTATGAAATTGATATAATTCTTAAATAGTGTTCCAGTTGTTTGATACAAAGTTCTAAGTCAGTTGTATTCAGTCACAGATGTTCTTGTTGTTTCAAAAGCTGTGAGTGAAAACATGTTGATGTTTCAGTTGGTTGTTTTCACTGTCAACTTAATGAACAGTTCTTCTATTTATTTCTCCTGATTGTTGTGTTTGATATTGATCTAATTCTTCCTCTACTCATCTTCCTCTGGGTGATGGAGGCGACATGTAAACCTGATAAAACACATGAAGGACTTTAGAGGTTGTGTTTGAGGTTTTATCACAGCAGCATTTGATCACAACATAGATCAGTATTTTACTGTCATCACTTCATGTGCTTTAGTTATTATTACATGAGGAGCTTCTGCAATGTGTCTGACATCATCACACTTACAGGTAATACCTGATTATTTTAAGAGTTCAAATCAGATCTGTATCAGGCCACACCCCCTTCTTAAAAACAGGACCAGAAAACAAAAACAAACCAACTTGAATTCAGGGTTCTACCTTTAGATTGTTGAGATACATTTAGATGAATAGGATTTTAATGTAAATGTTCTTCCCTACCATCCCCCCTCCCCTAAACTAAACACACAAATAACAATAGAATCCAATGAAGTAAGATGTGAGGTCCTAAAGCCTGTTAATAAAGTTAATAAGACAACATGTAGGAGACAATAAGAGCACAGGAGGACCAATGTTCATACTACTTCATAGCCAGTGGGCTGTAATGATGGTAGTACTGAGGCCAGAAAAGAGTCCCACATGTTTTCATACGTTGCTGCTTTCCTCCTCAAACTATTCCAGATGTTTTCAGGTGAACTGCAGGATGTTGATTCTTTGAACCGTTGCCTCCATGAAGGAGTTCACATTTCCACTTTAGTAGAATACACCTTTACCCAGCTGAGTAATATGAAGTATTCTTATTATGTTCACATGAAGTCCTCGTATGTCTCCCAAGATCCAGACCCTATAGGGTCAGACGAAATGTGATGTACTTCTACTTCAGAGGAAAACTTGTAGTACTACATGTACCTGACAGAGAAATATTACTGGTTATGTTGAAGATTCACATTTGATTGACAAAATATATAATAATTAAAATATGAAGCATTATTATTTATTAAACTATCCAGCATCATGTCAGAATAATACAGGATGTTTACTGATTTGTATTCATAGTTTTATTATTAATCGTTAACAGTTTTACTTAATAAACATGTTTTAGTATTTCTTCTTCTTCTTCTGACAAAACCAACATTCCCAGTTATTGTAGAATTCAGACTTTTACAAAGATTTTATAAACATATTATGTTTTTAATGCTGATACCCTGATTACATATTTTGATGACTTCATGTTGAAATTAATGAAGTTGAAAATAATGCAGCCTGCTTGGTTTATTAATTGTGTTTAAGACATTTTTTAGATGCTCAGAAAAGAACGTTAATGACAAAATGTCATAAAAATATATAATTATATTAATATTTAATCATGAACATGAACAAATATTATCTAACAGTGTGTTTCACTGAATTTCCCCGTTGATGGAGGTGAACCTGACAGCAGCAGGTAGCTATATCTGGACAAATGTTTTAGTCATGAAGAAGGCCTCATGCTAACTTTGTGGAGACAGACCTGGGATCAGATCACACTGACAGACTGGACATTATGGACGCCTCAATGTAACGACACTTTGTCTCCCTTCATCTGCACCATTCAAGAAAAACACAGATTAAAAGTCTGCAGGTACGAGAGACAGTGATGAGTTCTTGTTTCATGTGGAACACAGTGAGATAAGATCAGCTGAACCACTGATGTGAAGAGCTCATGTTCATCAACACAGGAAGCAGGAAGTACATATTAAATGTCCTCTTTCATAATAATGTTTTGTAATATTTGTGTCATTACAGATTTTCTGACTGTTGGCTCTCAGAGACTCACTGTGAAGTTGTGGCCTCAGCTCTGAAGTCCAACCCCTCCCATCTGAGAGAACTGGACCTGAGTCAAAACAACGACCTGCAGGATTCAGGAGTGGAGCTGCTGTCTGCAGGACTGGAGAGTCCACACTGTCGACTGGAGGCTCTGAGGTCAGTTCACTGACTGGAAGGTTTTCAACAGCTGCTGTTCTTAAAGGGCCGGTTCATATTGGTTCAGGTCTTTCTCAACACAATACTCACGAGTCCAAATGTCCATTCAAGAGTTCTTGGTGTCTGTAATGTGTCCAGACTGTCTGTGATGTTCCAGGACTAAATCCAGTCTAGTTCTGTGGAGAACAGACTTGTAAAGTGGATCTGAACTAATGTGAGGCTTCACATGTATCAAGTCAGTCTGTTGTGTTTGACAGTGGCTGTATTTGAAGCCTCCTCCTATTCTAGCACTTTGGACTGATTTGAGCCAAATGTAGCATGTGCTAGCATGTGCTAGCTAAATCTACAGTCTACAGAAATACCTGGATGTTGTACTGATTCAGAAAAGATCTCCGGTATGTATGGGACCAGTCTACCTCTCCTTCTGTATCCCACAATGCAAAGCGCTGGAACGACACAGTCTATGGTCACAACACCAGCGGCCACAAACGTCTTTGTGTTCTATTTCATCACTAAATTCACTAATGACGACTTCTGAGGAGAGAAATCAACAATGTGGATTCAAATATTAACAGTTACATTGATGTTGAATCAATAATTTGAAGGTAAAAATCAAGGTTTTCAAGTGGAGAAGCTCCACAAACTGGCTTCATCAAACTAGCGCCTGCTAGCCGCTAGCTAGCCAGCCGTCCAATCAGCTCACAGAGCGACTGTCAGCTGACTGGAGCAGTAGAGTGATGTCAGCAGGGCGTTCCTCGGCTGGAGCTCTCAAGAGACCGGTCTCAGAGACAAGAGGCTTTTATTTCCCTGTTGATGGATGCTTTGTTTAAAGATCACAGCACAAATGTTTGAACATTAGCTGTAAACGGACTGAAAGTAAACACTCTCTAATATTTGGAGGGAAATCTTTCCACTGTTGTGTTGCTGGAGATGAAACATCAGCTGGAGAACATTTAGTCCAGAGATGTTTTCTATTTACAGTCTCCACTCGTTGATGTCTGATTTCAACATGAGCTGTTAGAATCACTTGTTTAAGGGCTGTGGAGCTAAACCATGAAGTATCTAATAAAGTAAACAGACACTGGGCATCAACACCATCGTATTTATAATAATATAATAATATTACAACAGAGGTATGAGTTAGTTTTCTGTTCAGTGCTTTAAGAGCTGCTTTAAAGGCTAAAGTCTGATGAAGCATACTGCGAAATAAACCAGTTCAGCTTCATCCTACTGAAGAGCATTGTGTACTGTGTACTGTGTACTATATACCGTTTACTGTATACTGTAGACTGTGTACTGTGTCCCGTGTACCGTGTACTATATACTGTGTACTGTATACTGTAGACTGTGTACTGTGTACTGTGTACTACCTTCCTCACTAGTATGCAGTGTGTACCGTGTACTATATAACGTGTCCCGTGTACTATACACCGTGTCCCGTGTACTATGTACCCTGTCCCGTGTACTATACGCCGTGTCCCGTGTACTATACGCCGTGTCCCGTGTACTATGTACCCTGTCCCTTGTACTATACGCCGTGTCCCGTGTACTATGCGCCGTGTCCCGTATACTATACACCGTGTCCCGTGTACTATACACCGTGTCCCGTGTACTATACACCCTGTCCCGTGTACTATACGCCGTGTCCCGTGTACTATACGCCGTGTCCCGTGTACTATACGCCGTGTCCCGTGTACTATACACCTTGTCCCGTGTACTATGTACCCTGTCCCGTGTACTATACGCCGTGTCCCGTGTACTATACGCCGTGTCCCGTGTACTATACGCCGTGTCCCGTGTACTATACGCCGTGTACCGTGTACTACCTTCCTCCCCAGCAGACAGCAGCATCCAGTGTCTCCTTGTTGAGCTGCAGTGGAGGAAGAGGAACTCAAAGAGGGAATCTGCTCCTCAATAGTCTGTAACTTTGGTTGGTCTGACTCCGACTGCTGAAGCTTCATATTAGTTTCAGCTGAACTTGTGAAGTGATTTCTTCCAGTGTAGTTGTGTTCTGAAGGGACCACTTCACACTCAGTATGACAGGAGGAATGATTACTGCCACCAATAACTCTTGTAATGGACAGATGACATGTGGCTGTTGTTGAAGACACACCTGAACACATGTGGACCTCTGCTGTTAAAGACATGAAGCTACTAAGCTAGCAGAGACACAAAGAAGAAGCTCATGGAATAAAGGAGTCCAACATGTCTGATCTGATACTGATCCTCTAGTTCCAGACCTGATGAGACCAGCAGCATGGTCTTCATCTGTGTGGACATCAATAGGTGTATGAATGTTGTGCTGACATGTGGATGATGTCTGTAGAAGGCTGACATGATGATGATCCACAAGAACACAATGACAAAGAGAAAAGCTCATTGATGAGGACATAGTCATGTTGAGCTACACATTTAAACCTCAACACATCTGATTGGGTTATGAATGGATTATAATCTTCATCTTTTATTATTTATTCAGGTTGAGGAGCTGCAGGTTGTCAGAGATCAGCTGTTCTTCTCTGGCCTCAGCTCTGAAGTCCAACCCCTCCAGTCTGAGAGAACTGGATCTGAGTGTAAACAAGCTGATGGATTCAGGAGTGAAGCTGCTGTCTGCTGGACTGGAGAGTCAGCACTGGAGACTGGAGACTCTGAGGTCAGTTCACTGACTCTCTGTTACTATTATAGATATTATATATTTATGTTTAAACATAACCTAAATCCATAAAGTTGAATTTTTATTTTGGTTTATATTTTACATTTCTTGAACTAAATTTAGTCTGCAGTCTCAAAAGATTTGTTTTTTCAAGAATCTGTAGAAAAGTTTCTTTGTTAGATGTTAAAGTAAATTAATGTTTATGATTTTTGGTAAATGGTCAAATCTATTTACAGAAGATCCTCTGAACTAATATTTGTTACATATTTATAACGTTTACTTGATGAAATAGAAATATTTATCTGGTTTCTGTTCATTTAAATGTGATTTAAAAAATATTGTCTGATCATTGATATTAATCTTTAAGAACACACACAGAGATCAAGTCATATTTCCAAAAGCAGCTGTTTAAAGGATCAATATAGTGTTGATCCTGTAGTTCCAGACCTGATGAGACCAGCAGCATGGTCTTCATCTGTGTGGACATCAATAGGTGTATGAATGTTGTGCTGACATGTGGATGATGTCTGTAGAAGGCTGACATGATGATGATCCACAAGAACACAATGACAAAGAGAAAAGCTCATTGATGAGGACATAGTCATGTTGAGCTACACATTTAAACCTCAACACATCTGATTGGGTTATGAATGGATTATAATCTTCATCTTTAATTCTTTATTCAGGTTGAGGAGCTGCAGGTTGTCAGAGATCAGCTGTTCTTCTCTGGCCTCAGCTCTGAAGTCCAACCCCTCCAGTCTGAGAGAACTGGACCTGAGTTACAACATCCTGCAGGATTCAGGAGTGAAGCTGCTGTCTGCTGGACTGGAGAGTCCACACTGTCGACTGGAGGCTCTGAGGTCAGTTCACTGACCGGGAGGTTTCAGGATGTCCCTGAAAACAAAAGCAGAATATTCGTTAGAGGAACAGAACGTAGAGAAATGAAGTGATTGACAGGAGAGTTTTTAGCTTCCAGACTCACATTGTGGTCCATCAGTCAGTGAAGGTGATGTCAGTCCTGATGAGGCTGGAGAGTGTGTGAGGGAGATGAAGGAGGAGGATGAAGATCTGATGACAGCAGATAGAAAAGACTTGAATGCAAAGCTCCATGAAGGTGAAGTTGTGAACTGTGATGATCTTCATGCCATCAGAAGCTGATGAGGCTGCTACAGAGACAACCCACACAGCTGCTGTGGTGAGATGAAAGCAGAGCTCAGAGTAATAACCAGCAGCCTAACACCGGCCCAAAGGTCTCAACAAAGCAGGCTTTTAGAAAACAAGCTGGAGAAGACAAAGGTCTCTGTTGTAATGACTAGAACAAGATGTCAGCTGAGAGCAGTCATAGTGCTAGTGGCTCTTCAACAAGTGATGCTTATGAATGACATCATCAAAGTAGAGATGTAGAAGGTTCTAACTTATTTAACTTAATGTTGCACACTTGGTTTTAGTCGACTGAATGGAACAAGCGTAACGCTCCCTTCGCTTCCTTCCCAAAGGACCCCTGAGCTGACTGAAGTGTTTGTATGAGCTTTACTCATTTTAACCAAACAATAACCTCCTACACCATTTCAGTTTCTATTGCAGATGAACATATGCCAGGTGAATATACAAAACAATTAAACAATACAAATAATAAATAAATGAGAATATGGGGGGGTTTTATGTCCAGTTCCTATTATTGTGTCCAACATTACTGTGGGCCCCACACTGTCCCCTCCAAATTGAATGTCGACCTGACATTACAGATTTCCCAGAGTACTTGAGTCTTCAACTGGTGAGTTATGGCAGTAGGCTCTATGGGAGTCAGTCTTTCGAGATACTTTCTGCATAACAACAGTCTTTGACATGACATTCATCTCCCGCTTATGTCACGTGTTAGCAGCAGACACCACTGGCCAGGTGATATCTAAGGTACTATTCCGCTCCTCATGCGGCTATGTATCCTTGACTGAAAGGTTTTGACTTTATTTCTATCCCATAACCCATCACACAGACCCACATGCAATACTGTATATTTCATATACTGTATATCCTAGTATTATTCTCCAATGTAAGTGGTCTGAGTTCTAGTACTCTCCTTATTGACTCTCATGGACTTAGGTACTCTGATGTATTAACTTCCCCATTTTTGAACTTATGAACACTTGTCTCCCTTTTAACTATCACAACTAATGAACCAAACATGTCACTACAAACTTGTTTTTTTTCTGTACTCGTGTCTGTGTATGACTGATGGTTGACATAATCTGTTGTATGAGTGTTTTGGGTGGATTTCTTTGTCGTAAAGGATATTTTCTGGTGGAAGCTGATGGACACTCAGAATCGCTCTCGTCTGCTTCATCAGATGACTCGTCTTGCTCAGCTCCCTCTTTTTCTCCATGCTCCATCACCAAGAAGGCTCAGCAGAGGATGTTCTTCCTGAGGCAGCTGAAGGAGTTCAACCTGCCAAATACAATGATGGTGCACTTCTACACTGCCGTCATTGAGTCCATCCTCTGCTCCTCCGTCATTGAGTCCATCCTCTGCTCCTCCGTCATTGAGTCCATCCTCTGCTCCTCCGTCATTGAGTCCATCCTCACCTCCTCCATCAGCATATGGTCCATCAGGTCCATCAGGACCAAGACCTCACGCCACAAGAACAGTTTCTTTGCAGCTGCAGTCGGGTTCATCAACAAAGCCCGGGGCCCCTGCTAACTGACTCTGACATCCCTAGGACAATTTCCTTGAACACCCTTTAACATATTTTCTTTTCTTAGAGTTCTTCCAATCTGACTTTGCTTCCTCTGTCAGGTTTCTGAGCATAGAAAGGAATGTTTGATTAAACCTCTCCACCTGACTGTTTCCAGCTGGGTGATAGGGTGTTGTGCGTGAACCTTGGATGCCACAGTATTCGTCGAGCTTAGAAAACAGTTTATTCTCAAATTCCCTGACCTGGTCATGATGCAACTTGGCAGGAAATCCAAACTTGACTTGGAAATCCAAATCTGACTTGAGTCGCCAAATCTCTTTTCAGCTGCAGTTTTTGCTGACTTGTTGGTGCATGCATAGGCATGTGCAAAACGCGTGAAGGGATCCTTCCTTACAGCTTTCCAGATGCAGGTAGTCTATGGAGACCATCTCAAAAGGGTATGTGGTCACTATATTAACCGGCGGTGCTCTGGTTGGCTTGTTCGGACGCTTCCATTTGAGGCAGCTGCACACATTGGTCACATAGTGCGCCACATCTTTTTGCATATGAGGCCAATAGAATCGATCTCGGATCAGGCTGAGTGTCCATTCCACGCCGAGATGCCCCATTTCCTCATGTAGCTCCCTATAGATCAGCCGATGGAACGCTGCAGGTAACACTAGTTGAGCTCAAGCCACTGACTTTCTAGACAGGATACCATCTTCATTGAGCTTGTTTTTCTTCCTCACTAGAACAGAGATGTCATTACGTCTGTCTCTTCCTCCCAGATGAGGCCGCTGTCCCGTGATGACATACTCTCTCACCTTGCCAATGACTGGATCATCCTCTTGTGCTTTCATTAGGTTTTCAATGGACACTTCTGCCACTGGGGATGTTACTCATTCTTTTCCTATGTCATTGCACGCTGCAGTGATGGTGACTGGACACATCCAGGGCTCATGCTCGTGGAATTCCAATTGTAGTGTCTGTGTGATAGTTGTTATCACCTCGGGCTCCATTTCCTGTGTGCATGTGTGGATGTACTGCTCCATGTCAAGCGGCATCCGCGACAAGCTGTCAGCGTCTCCATTGGCTTTTCAAGGCCAATATTTGATTGAGAACCCTGATGCTGCGGACTGGTCTGCATTTCTGTCTGTAGTTCATTCACTTTTGGCATTTGCTGCTAATGTTCCTCCTTTGTTTAGACTTTCTCTCTGATTCTACACTAACTGCTTCATTCATCCTGTCGATGAGTATATCATCTGTTTCGCTCTTTTCATCAAGATAAGGCTTAAGCTGAAACATAATGTGGTCGCTTCACAATCCAGTGCTCACTGACCTCAAGAATTTCTTCTGGATGAGCTCAAGACTGTATTGTTCTTCTGACTCTCCCTCTCTTGAAGAAAGTAAAAGCCTTTCTTTCAACTCAATGGCTCTAAAGAGGAAGTTTTGAGGGTACTCGCAACTCTCTTGTGTTATATTTACTATCTGGTGATAGGGGTCAGTAGAGCTGTCCTCTTTAAAGTGCCCCTTTTAAAATCGATTTCAACTGTAGCAGGGTAAGGTCACTTTTAATCTCAAGCATATCTTAAATACTCAAACCTGGATTGATTGACTTGATCACAGCCTCCATGACTTCAGCCTCATTGTGTCATCTGCTCAGGCCTCTCTCAATCTGGTACATCAGGGTCACTCCCCTGCCTTCCATGTGTGTGTCTCCTGATTTGTCATTCCCTACACCTGCTTTCAATCACCTGCCCCTGGTTTTTCCCTCTGCCAACCCCACACTTATATACTCCCCTGCTTTCGCTGTTCGGGTGCCAGATTGTCTTTGTTTCTCTTCGTGTGTGCATCGCTTTCCAGCTTTTTTGTCCCCCCATCAGCGTATATGGTTTTTGACCCTGTATTCCACCGTTTTCGTTATTCCTTGCCTGCTCCCTGACGGATTTTTTGCCTCTCCGGACTGACCCTGGCTGTACGATACCACTGCCAGTACATGCAAAATAGAAGTGGCCGATGTTAAGTTGAACAATGCTGCAATGCTAACTAGTCAGTCCTCATTGACAAGAAAACAGGAAAGACCAGCAAAGTTAGTGGGATGCAAAAGTATTGTCCAGTGTAACCTTGGTGGAGTTCAGACTACAGTGTTATGGGATACAGGATCCCAAGTGTCTATTGTTTACATGGACTGGAAAAAGACACTCTTACCAGATGCTGAGATATTGAAACCATGTCAGGAAACAACAGTCGAAAGTTTTAATGAAAGTAAACCTGAAAAGCAACTCTGGAACCCACCTATCAATATTTCCCACCTAACATCAGAGCAGCAACGCAAAGTGAGACCGATGCTGAGGGAAGAGAGTGAAGTTTTCGCAAGGGATGATTGGGACACTGGATGTATTCCTGATCTGCAGATGAAAATACATTTGAAGGATGACATCCCAGTGACAAAGACATACAATTCCATCCCACATCACCTGTATGAGGAAGTGAAAAAACACACAAGACCTCCTCAGCAGAAGACGGATCCAGAAGTCAACCTCGTCCTACTCATCACCGATCGTGATTGTGAGGAAAAAGGACTCTACTATCAGACTATAGACAGCTAAATGAAAAAACATACCCTGATTGACACCCCATCCCAAGAATCCTGGAAATATTGGAAAATCTTGGAGGAAACTCGTGGTTGACAGTACTTGATCAAGGTAAAGTCTACCATCAGGGCTTTGTCAGTGAAGAGAGCTGCACATGCACCGCCTTCATCACTCCCTAGGGATTATATGAATGGCTCAGGATCCCCTTTGGATTGACAAATGCTCCTGCTGCTTTCTAGCGGTACATGGAGGGTTGCCTCGGAGACCTGACGGATAGGTTATGCGTGCCTTACCTTGATGACACCTTGGTGTTTAGTAAGAACTTTGACCTCCATGTAGAGAATGTGAGGAAGGTGCTGCAAAGGCAAAAGGACTGTGGAATCAAACTCAGACCAAAAAAATGTGACTTCTTTAAAAGGAAGTTTGCTACGTGGGACGTGTTATTTCAGAGGAGGGATATAGAATGAACCTGACAGAGGTAGAGGCTGTTCAAGCTCTGAAAAAAGGAAACCAAAAACAGTAAGAGAGGTGAGCTCACTGGTTAGCTTCTTGGGCTACTACAGGTCATTCCTTGCTGATTTTTCCAGGATTGCCAAGCCTCTTTATGAGCTGCTGTCCCACCCAAAGACTGAGAAGAAACAGATAAAGAAGGGTCGAGGCTGTCGTTCTTCCCAGCTGCTTCCATCTTAGCCAGTGGAGTGGACAGCACTACATCAGCAGATGTTGGACAGACTGGTTGACACATTGTCAAATCCAGTAATGGCATATCCTGATCTTGAGAAGCCATTGGTGCTACATGTTGATGCATCTGAGGAAGGGCTTGGAGCCATTTTGTATCAGCGTCAAGAAGGAACATTGAGAGTGATAGGATATGGATCCCGAACGCTCACTCCCACAAAAAATAACTACAGACTCCATTCAGGGAAGCTGGAATTCTTAGCTCTCAAATGGGATGTAACTGAGCGATTCTGCTATTATCTCTTTCATGCTCCTCACTTTACCGTGTACGGCGATAATAATGCCCTGACGCACATAATGAAGACAGCAAAACTAAATGCTGTGGGACATCGCTGGGTGTCAGTTAGCAGATTTCTGCTTCACTCTGAAATACAGACCAGGAACTGTCAACTGTGATGCAGAGTTATTATCCCGTCAACCAGCAGAAATGGACAAGATCATGAAAGAATGCCCAGAGGAGTGTAAACCAGATGACATTGATACAGTTGAAGAAGGACTGCGAGCTCAGAACAAAGGTGACACTGATTGGATTTCAGCCATCACATGTAATGTAGATGTGCTACCTGAACTGACCACTACATGTGAAACTACTGTCAAACCAATACCAGTTGAAGAAATTCAGGCAAGTCAAAGAGAGGATGAAGCGATAAGCAGAGTCATCACTCTAAAACAACAGAACGAAGAGAAGATCAAAGAGTCAATGACAAAGAAATGCCTCTTGAGGGGTGGCCTCGTCTTCACTTGGATAAGGATGGAATCCTGCGACGAAATACAAACTCTTGAATCCAGCTTGTGGTTCCTGAAAAGCTCAAGTCACTGATATATCAGCAACTAATGAGGAAATGGGACATTTAGAAGCTGACAGGACTATATTGTTAGCCAGATAGATTATTTTGGCCAAAAATGAGAGAAGAAATTGAACATTATGTGACAAAAGTGTGGTACTTGAAACAGAAAAGGCCAAACAGAAAAACAAGAATACCTCTGCAAAGTATAACAACAGCACTT
>JACSYO010001659.1:30000-38323 GCA_016806645.1 Ophiodon elongatus | reverse complement strand
TCTGAATACAGGTCCTGGTCCTCAGAGTCCTGGTCCTGACAGAATCCTGGTCCTCTGAAAACAGGTCCTGGTCCTCAGAGTCCTGGTCCTCAGAGTCCTGGTCCTGGTCCTCTGAGTCCTGATCCTCAGAGTCCTGGTCCTCTGAATACAGGTCCTGGTCTTCAGAGTCCTGGTCCTGGTCCTCTGAGTCCTGGTCCTCAGAGTCCTGGTCCTCTGAATACAGGTCCTGGTCTTCAGAGTCCTGGTCCTGGTCCTCTGAGTCTCTTCTTTTATGGATTTGAGTCAAAATGACGCAGAGAGGAAGTTTTGGCGCAAACTGGAAACAAACGTGTCTTTGATGTGAGACACTGGTTCAACACGGGATGGTCATAATAATAATAATAATCATAATAATCATCATAATCATAATAATAATCATAATAATAATAATAATAATAATAATAATACATAATAATAATAATCATCATAATCATAATAATAATAATAATCATAATCATAATAATCATAATAATAATCATAATCATAATAATCATAATAATAATAATCATAATAATAATAATCATAATAATCATAATAATCATCATAATCATAATAATCATAATAATAATAATAATGATAATAATAATAATCATAATCATAATAATAATCATAATAATAATAATAATAATCATAATAATAATAATCATCATCATAATAATAATAATGATAATAATAATAATCATAATAATCATAATCATAATAATAATCATAATAATCATAATAATAATCATCATCATAATCATAATAATCATAATAATCATAATAATCATAATAATAATAATCATAATAATAATAATCATCATAATCATAATGATGATAATAATCATCATAATCATAATTATTATTATTATAATAATCATAATAATCATAATTATAATTATAATAACTTTTATAATAATAATTATTACTATTATTATAATAATTCTAATAATCATAATAATAATTATAATAATAATAATAATAATTATAATAATTATAATAATTATAATAATCATAACAATAATAATAATAATAATAATAATAATAATTAGAATAATCATAATAATTCTAATTCTAATCATTCTAATCATTATTATTAGTATTATTATTATAATAATAATAATGATGATGATGATGATAGTAATAATGATAATAATAATAATAACAATGATGATGATGATACAAATTATAATAATTATTATTATTATTATTATTATAATAATAATAATAATAATAATGATGATGACAGTAATGATAATGACATTAATGATAGTAATAAAGAGTTCATATCTATAATAAGCATCCTGCACACTGTGTGTGGTGAAGCTGAATCCTCACAGAAGACTGGATTCTGGATCTGGTCTCTCTGACACCATGCAGACTGGTTCCAGTGGTCTGCTCCCAGCGGGGGGATAAACGTTATAAACATGTGTTTATGAGATAATCAGTTATTACAGACTGATATTTTGTCTGTTATGTTTTAATAAAACATTCATCACACTGAGTGTGATATTAGTAAATATTAATAAATAGTTTGTCAAAGTACAATTCATACCGATTCAATTAGAACTAAACTTATTGGTTAATTAACCAAAATCTAAATTGGCAGCTGTTTTTATTATTAATTTATCGTTTAGATAATTAGACCAAAAATAAATGTCCTTCATTCTGTGTCGTTTTACATTTTAGTAAACTCAAAGTTTTGTTTTTGTTTTGGACTGAAGTGTGATCCTGACAAAGTTGATGGATATTGATTAATAATGTGCAGTGAGACATGCAGTGAGACAGGCAGTGAGACACGCAGTGAGACGTGCAGTGAGACAGGCAGTGAGACAGGCAGTGAGACAGGCAGTGAGACACGCAGTGAGACACGCAGTGAGACAGGCAGTGAGACACGCAGTGAGACACGCAGTGAGACAGGCAGTGAGACAGGCAGTGAGACACGCAGTGAGACAGGCAGTGAGACACGCAGTGAGACGTGCAGTGAGACAGGCAGTGAGACAGGCAGTGAGACAGGCAGTGAGACACGCAGTGAGACAGGCAGTGAGACACGCAGTGAGACACGCAGTGAGACACGCAGTGAGACACGTAGTGAGACACGCAGTGAGACGTTTACATGCAACATCCTGTCGAGAGGAAACTCAGCTTCCTGTTACAGCTGAAGCTTCACAGTAACCCTTTGCTGCGTTCTAACATTAATAGAACCAGACTACATCAATAGAACCAGACTACATCAATAGAACCAGACTACATCAATAGAACCAGACTACATCAATAGAACCAGACTTCTTCAATAGAACCAGACTACATCAATAGAACCAGACTACATTAATAGAACCAGACTACATTAATAGAACCAGACTACATCAATAGAACCAGACTACATTCATAGAACCAGACTACATTAATAGAACCAGACTACATTCATAGAACCAGACTACATCAATAGAACCAGACTACATCAATAGAACCAGACTACATTAATAGAACCAGACTACATTCATAGAACCAGACTACATCAATAGAACCAGACTACATCAATAGAACCAGACTTCATCAATAGAACCAGACTACATTAATAGAACCAGACTTCATCAATATAACCAGACTACATTAATAGAACCAGACTACATTAATAGAACCAGACTTCATCAATAGAACCAGACTACATTAATAGAACCAGACTACATCAATAGAACCAGACTACATCAATAGAACCAGACTACATTAATAGAACCAGACTACATCAATAGAACCAGACTACATTAATAGAACCAGACTTCATCAATAGAACCAGACTACATTAATAGAACCAGACTACATTAATAGAACCAGACTACATTAATAGAACCAGACTTCATCAATAGAACCAGACTTCATCAATAGAACCAGACTACATTAATAGAACCAGACTACATCAATAGAACCAGACTACATTAATAGAACCAGACTACATTAATAGAACCAGACTTCTTCAATAGAACCAGACTACATTAATAGAACCAGACTTCTTCAATAGAACCAGACTACATCAATAGAACCAGACTTCATCAATAGAACCAGACTACATTAATAGAACCAGACTACACCAATAGAACCAGACTACATTAATAGAACCAGACTACATTAATAGAACCAGACTTCTTCAATAGAACCAGACTACATCAATAGAACCAGACTACATTAATAGAACCAGACTACATTAATATAACAGACTACATTAATAGAACCAGACTACATCAATAGAACCAGACTACATTAATAGAACCAGACTACATCAATAGAACCAGACTACATTAATAGAACCAGACTTCATCAATAGAACCAGACTACATCAATAGAACCAGACTACATTAATAGAACCAGACTACATCAATAGAACCAGACTTCATCAATAGAACCAGACTACATTAATAGAACCAGACTTCATCAATAGAACCAGACTACATTAATAGAACCAGACTACATCAATAGAACCAGACTTCATCAATAGAACCAGACTACATTAATAGAACCAGACTTCATCAATATAACCAGACTACATTAATAGAACCAGACTACATTAATAGAACCAGACTTCATCAATAGAACCAGACTACATTAATAGAACCAGACTACATCAATAGAACCAGACTACATTAATAGAACCAGACTACATCAATAGAACCAGACTACATTAATAGAACCAGACTTCATCAATAGAACCAGACTACATTAATAGAACCAGACTTCATCAATAGAACCAGACTACATTAATAGAACCAGACTACATTAATAGAACCAGGCTTCATCAATAGAACCAGACTTCATCAATAGAACCAGACTACATTAATAGAACCAGACTACATCAATAGAACCAGACTACATTAATAGAACCAGACTACATTAATAGAACCAGACTTCTTCAATAGAACCAGACTACATTAATAGAACCAGACTTCTTCAATAGAACCAGACTACATCAATAGAACCAGACTTCATCAATAGAACCAGACTACATTAATAGAACCAGACTACACCAATAGAACCAGACTACATTAATAGAACCAGACTACATTAATAGAACCAGACTTCTTCAATAGAACCAGACTACATCAATAGAACCAGACTACATTAATAGAACCAGACTACATTAATATAACAGACTACATTAATAGAACCAGACTACATCAATAGAACCAGACTACATTAATAGAACCAGACTACATCAATAGAACCAGACTACATTAATAGAACCAGACTTCATCAATAGAACCAGACTACATCAATAGAACCAGACTACATTAATAGAACCAGACTACATCAATAGAACCAGACTTCATCAATAGAACCAGACTACATTAATAGAACCAGACTTCATCAATAGAACCAGACTACATTAATAGAACCAGACTTCATCAATAGAACCAGACTACATTAATAGAACCAGACTTCATCAATAGAACCAGACTACATTAATAGAACCAGACTACATCAATAGAACCAGACTACATTAATAGAACCAGACTACATCCATAGAACCAGACTACATTAATAGAACCAGACTACATCAATAGAACCAGACTACATTAATAGAACCAGACTACATCAATAGAACCAGACTACATCCATAGAACCAGACTACATTAATAGAACCAGACTACATCAATAGAACCAGACTACATTAATAGAACCAGACTACATCAATGGAACCAGACTACATTAATAGAACCAGACTTCTTCAATAGAACCAGACTACATCAATAGAACCAGACTTCTTCAATAGAACCAGACTACATCAATAGAACCAGACTACATTAATAGAACCAGACTACATTAATAGAACCAGACTACATCAATAGAACCAGACTACATTCATAGAACCAGACTACATTAATAGAACCAGACTACATTCATAGAACCAGACTACATCAATAGAACCAGACTACATTAATAGAACCAGACTACATCAATAGAACCAGACTACATTAATAGAACCAGACTACATTCATAGAACCAGACTACATCAATAGAACCAGACTACATCAATAGAACCAGACTTCATCAATAGAACCAGACTACATTAATAGAACCAGACTTCATCAATATAACCAGACTACATTAATAGAACCAGACTACATTAATAGAACCAGACTTCATCAATAGAACCAGACTACATTAATAGAACCAGACTACATCAATAGAACCAGACTACATTAATAGAACCAGACTACATCAATAGAACCAGACTACATTAATAGAACCAGACTTCATCAATAGAACCAGACTACATTAATAGAACCAGACTTCATCAATAGAACCAGACTACATTAATAGAACCAGACTACATTAATAGAACCAGGCTTCATCAATAGAACCAGACTTCATCAATAGAACCAGACTACATTAATAGAACCAGACTACATCAATAGAACCAGACTACATTAATAGAACCAGACTTCTTCAATAGAACCAGACTACATTAATAGAACCAGACTTCTTCAATAGAACCAGACTACATCAATAGAACCAGACTTCATCAATAGAACCAGACTACATTAATAGAACCAGACTACACCAATAGAACCAGACTACATTAATAGAACCAGACTACATTAATAGAACCAGACTTCTTCAATAGAACCAGACTACATCAATAGAACCAGACTACATTAATAGAACCAGACTACATTAATATAACAGACTACATTAATAGAACCAGACTACATCAATAGAACCAGACTACATTAATAGAACCAGACTACATCAATAGAACCAGACTTCATCAATAGAACCAGACTACATTAATAGAACCAGACTTCATCAATAGAACCAGACTACATTAATAGAACCAGACTTCATCAATAGAACCAGACTACATTAATAGAACCAGACTTCATCAATAGAACCAGACTACATTAATAGAACCAGACTACATCAATAGAACCAGACTACATTAATAGAACCAGACTACATCAATAGAACCAGACTACATTAATAGAACCAGACTACATCAATAGAACCAGACTACATTAATAGAACCAGACTACATCCATAGAACCAGACTACATTAATAGAACCAGACTACATCAATAGAACCAGACTACATTAATAGAACCAGACTACATCAATAGAACCAGACTACATCCATAGAACCAGACTACATTAATAGAACCAGACTACATCAATAGAACCAGACTACATTAATAGAACCAGACTACATCAATAGAACCAGACTACATTAATAGAACCAGACTTCTTCAATAGAACCAGACTACATCAATAGAACCAGACTACATTAATAGAACCAGACTACATTAATAGAACCAGACTACATCAATAGAACCAGACTACATTCATAGAACCAGACTACATCAATAGAACCAGACTACATCAATAGAACCAGACTACATTAATAGAACCAGACTACATCAATAGAACCAGACTTCTTCAATAGAACCAGACTACATTAATAGAACCAGACTACATCAATAGAACCAGACTACATTCATAGAACCAGACTACATCAATAGAACCAGACTACATTAATAGAACCAGACTACATTCATAGAACCAGACTACATCAATAGAACCAGACTACATCAATAGAACCAGACTACATTAATAGAACCAGACTACATTAATAGAACCAGGCTTCATCAATAGAACCAGACTTCATCAATAGAACCAGACTACATTAATAGAACCAGACTACATTAATAGAACCAGACTACATCAATAGAACCAGACTACATTAATAGAACCAGACTACATCAATAGAACCAGACTACATTAATAGAACCAGACTTCATCAATAGAACCAGACTACATTAATAGAACCAGACTTCATCAATAGAACCAGACTACATTAATAGAACCAGACTACATTAATAGAACCAGGCTTCATCAATAGAACCAGACTTCATCAATAGAACCAGACTACATTAATAGAACCAGACTACATCAATAGAACCAGACTACATTAATAGAACCAGACTACATCAATAGAACCAGACTACATCAATAGAACCAGACTACATTAATAGAACCAGACTACATCACTGTGGTGATGTCACTGTGGTGATGTCATTGATGTGATGTCACTGATGTGATGTCATTGATGTGATGTCACTGTGGTGATGTCACTGATGTGATGTCATTGATGTGATGTCATTGATGTGATGTCACTGTGGTGATGTCCCTGATGTGATGTCATTGATGTGATGTCACTGATGTGATGTCATTGATGTGATGTCACTGTGGTGATGTCCCTGATGTGATGTCATTGATGTGATGTCACTGTGGTGATGTCACTGATGTGGTGTCACTGTGGTGATGTCACTGTGGTGATGTCACTGTGGTGATGTCACTGATGTGTCAGTTGGACCTGCCTGAAGTTCACCTGTTCAGGTATTCAGGTGTTCATCACCCCTCTGTCAGTTCACATCATATCCAGTCCAACAACAGCAGCTGATTGGGGGGTCAGATCCCAGGGAGGGTCCTGGAGGAGGGTCTGATCCCAGGGAGGGTCCTGGAGGAGGGTCTGATCCCAGGGAGGGTCCTGGAGGAGGGTCTGATCCCAGGGAGGGTCTGATCCCAGGGAGGGTCCTGGGGGAGGGTCTGATCCCAGGGAGGGTCCTGGAGCAGGGTCTGATCCCAGGGAGGGTCTGATCCCAGGGAGGGTCCTGGAGGAGGGTCTGATCCCAGGGAGGGTCTGATCCCAGGGAGGGTCCTGGAGGAGGGTCTGATCCCAGGGAGGGTCTGATCCCAGGGAGAGGGTCCTGGAGGAGGGTCTGATCCCAGAGAGGGTCCTGAAGGAGGGTCTGATCCCAGGGAGGGTCTGATCCCAGGAGGGTCTGATCCCAGGAGGGGGTCCTGGAGGAGGGTCTGATCCCAGGAGGGGGTCCTGGGGGACCCTGACTACACCGGTTAGATCTTTTTGAGGAAGTTTCATTCAGCTTTTCTGTGATACTTTAAAATGAGCACAACAGTATGTGAATGGTGACATGACTACTGTTCACAGAGTTCCTAGAGTTCTCACTCTTACCCAGAGTTCCTAGAGTTCTCACTCTTACCCAGAGTTCCTAGAGTTCTCACTCTTACCCAGAGTTCCTAGAGTTCTCACTCTTACCCAGAGTTCCCAGAGTTCTCACTCTTACCCAGAGTTCCCAGAGTTCTCACTCTTACCCAGAGTTCCTAGAGTTCTCACTCTTACCCAGAGTTCCTAGAGTTCTCACTCTTACCCAGAGTTCCTAGTGTGGTTCCAGCTCTGTAACAATCAACCCTCTGTTGGACACAATAGAGACTCTCTGTTATTATACTGCCT
>JACSYO010001659.1:20000-25000 GCA_016806645.1 Ophiodon elongatus | reverse complement strand
GTGTCCGTCACTAAATGGTGTTTCCAAACCGCCCCTCCCCTCCCCCTGGTAACCTCCGGTGCTGTCTGTACAGAGGTCAAAGGTCATCCTGCTGCAGACGCTGAGAAACAATTGCGCGGCTGTGTCCGCCCGCTGACATCATGCTTTGTTCTGGCTCTGTGGTTTTAGTTGGCTGGGAGGGGCGGTCGTGATCTCCAGGGGGTCAAAGGTCACGGGGATGTGGTCTCAGATCTCAGTGCAGTAAAAGCTGTCAGATGAAGCTGGAGTTTACAGTTCCACCCTTTTCATTATATTTATTATACATTATTAGATATCTATGTTATATTATTATCAGAACAGGAAAGTTTACACTCACAGAAAAAACGTTGCATTCTGGGTGATGTATGCAAATTATTTATCTTTTTCCATTTCAAAGTGTCCATCGTCATAGAAACACAGGACTCTAAAGACTACAATACCCATGAGCCATCAGAGCAATCGTTCCTCTGCTTTTTAAAGGTTCAGCCTTTAACAGAATCACTTTGATATGAAAATCATGATCAGACTCATGACGTGTCGACACAAAGCTGCGATCATGAGGCAATTAATCAATTAGTCGACAGTTGAATCAATTTATTATTTTTCAACTAAAAATCACAAAAACCTTCTCGTTCTATCTTCTCAAATGTGCAGCTTTGAAGCTTTTCTTTGATTTGAATGTCAGTTTCCTGATTTCATGTGATGTGAATGTTGTGTTGGTTTCACTGATCGTCCTCGTGTCCTCCAGATGGACAGCTGCCGTCTGTCCCGGCTCTAGGTCCGTGATGGACGTGGGGTTTCCTGGACGTGGAGGAGACCGAGTCAGATCCAGACCCCATGTTGGTCGTCATGGCCTCGCTGGATGGGAACACGACGGTTGAGACGCTTCTGGCAGCGATCCACCTGGAGAGGTCAGAGGTCAAACTGATGATTTAACTATTAAAACCTGTCACTGTGTTAATCAACAATCACAAAACTCATGTCTGCTTTGTTTTAGAACAAATGCGTTAGCATGGAGCGTCTAACATAGGCAGGGTGGGCTAAGGTGTTAGCATGGAGCGTCTAACATAGGCAGGGTGGGCTAAGGTGTTAGCATGGAGCGTCTAACATAGGCAGGGTGGGCTAAGGTGTTAGCATGGAGCGTCTAACATAGGCAGGGTGGGCTAAGGTGTTAGCATGGAGCGTCTAACATAGGCAGGGTGGGCTAAGGTGTTAGCATGGAGCGTCTAACATAGGCAGGGTGGGCTAAGGCGTTAGCATGGAGCGTCTAACATAGGCAGGGTGGGCTAAGGAGTTAGCATGGAGCGTCTAACATAGGCAGGGTGGGCTAAGGCGTTAGCATGGAGCGTCTAACATAGGCAGGGTGGGCTAAAGCGTTAGCATGGAGCGTCTAACAGAGGCAGGGTGGGCTAAGGTGTTAGCATGGAGCGTCTAACATAGACAGGGTGGGCTAAGGAGTTAGCATGGAGCATCTAACATAGGCAGGGTGGGCTAAGGTGTTAGCATGGAGCGTCTAACATAGGCAGGGTGGGCTAAGGAGTTAGCATGGAGCGTCTAATATAGGCAGGGTGGGCTAAGGCGTTAGCATGGAGCGTCTAACATAGGCAGGGTGGGCTAAGGCGTTAGCATGGAGCGTCTAACATAGGCAGGGTGGGCTAAGGCGTTAGCATGGGGCGTCTAACAGAGGCAGGGTGGGCTAAGGTGTTAGCATGGAGCGTCTAACATAGACAGGGTGGGCTAAGGAGTTAGCATGGAGCATCTAACATAGGCAGGGTGGGCTAAGGAGTTAGCATGGAGCGTCTAACATAGGCAGGGTGGGCTAAGGCGTTAGCATGGAGCGTCTAACATAGGCAGGGTGGGCTAAAGCGTTAGCATGGAGCGTCTAACAGAGGCAGGGTGGGCTAAGGTGTTAGCATGGAGCGTCTAACATAGGCAGGGTGGGCTAAGGAGTTAGCATGGAGCGTCTAACATAGGCAGGGTGGGCTAAGGTATTAGCATGGAGCAATGGAGCCTTCGTGGCCCTGCAGCTTGTCTCCGGTTGCAGACAGAACTGCAAAGTGAAATTGAGGCTTATAAGGAACCAATCCAAACACCAATGTCATTATTCTGTAGACATTGTGCAATCAACATTCACTTCATGATAAGTTAAAGCAAAAAAAATGTGCCTCTTAAAGTTTAATTTAGTTTTTTGACTGCAGGTACCTGGACACCTTCCATCGAGCCGGTCTCCTGTTGGCTCGAGACTTCACACACCTGGACCACGATGCCTTTGTCAGTCTGGGAATAACCGCCACAGGACACAGGAAGAGAATCCTACGATTGGTCAATCACGTTCAGAGGATGGAGAGTCAAAGAGCCAATCAGAAAGCAAATCTCCCACGTGACCGCTGTCAGTCTGTGACGGACATTTCCTCATCAGAGCGAGGTCACAGTGCTGCATTGCTCTGTCAGTCGCCAGGACCTGTAAACTTTGAGGCGTTCAGGAACAGCTCGGCTCCGAACCTCTGCGCCATGCTGACCAACTCTGAGGGCAGCAGACCTGTGGTGAAGCCGGTTCCCAAACCCAGAACGGTCTTCAACCGCCGTAGGACAGCACCTATCCACTTCTGTCCAACACCAGACCCTGCACCGCCCCCATCCAGGAGGCTTTCCCAGGATTCCATCTGTTTTACTGTGTTAGAGGGTTTGACCTCAGGGGACACGCCCACATCTGATGACCGGTTGACCTCTGAGCTCAGCGACAAGTCGACCACGTCTAGCCGAAGACCGAGTCAGACGGAGAGGAGGAGGCCGAGTCGTAGCTTGTCTCTGTCAGACACTGGACGGTTGTTACCTCCAGTTCCTCCGAGACTGACCCGTGGGATCCCCTCCGCCATGTCCCAGGGGTCCCCACCCTCCTCTTCCTCTTCTTCACCTGTACGGACAGAGCAGAACCAGACGCCTCCTGTAACTTCCTGTCCCGGTAGTCTTGACAACAGCAGGCTCTCTGGATCCCCTGGTTCACCCGGAGGTGGTGGGATCGAGATGGTCTCCAACGAGATCTACTGGGGGACTTCACCTGGTTCTACTGCCCCGAGTGGAGGGAGGAGTTACTGGAGCCAGCAGTCAGCTCCTCCGACTCCACCCAGGCAAACACCTGAGAGGAACCCTGAGAGGAATAGGTAGGTCCCTCTCAACTTGTTTCTAGACCAGAGTCCAAATAACGAGGTTTATTCACTTTCTTTTTTGATGCGCTAAGCTAAATGTTGAGATACCTCCATGCTATCAGCCTAAATACGTTCTACCAACCTTTGATCGACCAACCGTCTGAGGCCTCCCAAGGATTTATCTACCTACCTACCTCAGGGTTGTGGTTACAGGAGGCTCATGGGGTCAGTATGTTTCAAATGTGGTGATCGTTGGATCTTTGAACAGCATCTGAACCCTCACCCACCCACACCATCCGGACGGTGACAGTGGGAGGGCTGCATTTCAGGGGTCAGAACTGCTTCAACACTTGTAGGATTAAGAACAACTTTATTGTCAGGTCAACGACAGTAAAGTTAGATTGGGATATATACTGGAGCTTGCCTTTAAATCAGTTACTGAATGCTTATTGTTTGTCTATGTGTGTTTTCAGTGGCAGCACTTTAAGTAACAACTCTTCAGGATCAGCTAGAGGTGAGTACAGACGTGACGAGAAACATGATGCATAGTCGAATGCAGACATTTACAAGAACAACCATTTACATCTGGATCCTGTTTATTTTGGCCTTTATTGGTTTGCCACATGTTTGATCACCGGTCTGTTTGTGTGTTTAATAAGCAAAGCAGGGTCACGCTGGCTGAGTTTGGGGTTACGTTGCCATCCATGCTGCAGTTCACAGTTAACTCAGGTTTCTGTTCCACAGCTTCAACAGACGACCCCGAGGAGGAGATCAGCCCCTACTGTGAAACCGTGTTCCAAAGCAGAAGAAATCCACATCCCTGGGAGGTGAGACAGAAGATACATAGCTCAATCTTATCCTCCCCTTCGCCCTTCTTTCTTTTAGCCTCATCACAAAAGACACTGGCTGATGAAGCCCAGGTGGAGAAAGATCAGCTCCCAAATGGTCACAGTTACAGGTTTAAAGTTCCATGCAGTACCACCACGTGGTGCCTCTTGTGGCGAGGAGGGCAAAAAGCCTGCCGTTTCTAACAGTCACGAATCCAGCAGGTGTTGGGATTAAACTTGTTGTATGTTGAGTCTGTGATGAGAGAAATGTGCTCTTTGAATGTTTGATGCTGCAGAATGAAAGAAGCAGAGCGGAGGACAGAGACACGAGGACGGGGGAGGACCGACATGCAGAGGATCATGGGTAAGACATGGCTACTCTGAGGTTGTTTTAGCTTTGTATGCCCATAAAGTGATTACTGCATGACAACAAAATAATAAGAATTACACATAGAAAGGATGGAGTTAAACAGACAACATAAGAGAAATAAAGTTTAAAAGACAAAGTAAATAATTTTTTTTAATAATGTGTAATTTGTAGATAGAAATAAGACACACAAGGTTTATATGACTTAATTATTCCCACTGAGAGAGCAATAAAACACATTTATCACAATATAACTACCAGTTATACTACCAGACCGATTGTTGTAGGACAAATATATAAAATTGTATCATCTGCATATTGTCGGCACTCTGGAAGGCCCCAAGGCTTTGTACCTGGCCCACCTTTATTCTGTAGAGCTTCTCTTTAGAACGACTTCTTAAACTGCAGTGTGTTTAGCATCTAGCAGTCCCAACTAGTTATACTGAGGTTCAAAGGTCATTCTTCACCTGAGAAACACTCCATTGAAAGCTACAGAACAGCTACTAAATGGACCAGCTGAGAAGTAAAGAAAAGACATAAGATTTCACAGTGTGAATGTGTGAAGCAGATTATTCTCTTCTAAACTGTAGAGGTTAAGTTGTATTTCTACTTCAGGCTCCAGAAGTTCTCCTGGACGAGGCG
>JACSYO010001659.1:0-15000 GCA_016806645.1 Ophiodon elongatus | reverse complement strand
GTGTGTGTCTGCAGGGCAGCACAGAGGTCTAGGGACGATGGTCTCGAAGGTTCAGAGTCTGAAACTGGACACCAGCGTGTGGAGCAACGAGATCGTCCAGGTGAGACCAGAACCAGCCGGTCCGAGAGTTCATGGAACTGTAGTTACACTCGTAACTATTTCAGTGGTTTCAGCTCCTGTGTTTGTTTGTTTGTGTGCGTCAGCTGTTCATCATGCTGGGGAACGACCGGGCCAACGACTTCTGGGCGGCCCGGCTGTCTGTGTCAGAGGAACTGGACTGTGACGCCCCCCCAGACCAGAGGAGAGAGTTCATCTCCCAGAAGTACCGAGAGGGTCGATACCGCCTCCCTCACCCCGGATTCAGCAGCCAGGAAGAGCTTCTCAAGGTCGGATACCTCACTCATGACCTGTGTCCACGAGGTCAAGGTCACATACCTCATTCATGACCTGTGTCCACGAGGTCAAGGTCACATACCTCATTCATGACCTGTGTCCACGAGGGTTGAATGTGCTGCTTCATGCTGCAGCATTCTGGGTCAACTGGAGAGATTTAAGAGACGTATTAGAGCATTCTCATAATAAGGAGTATCAGTAGTCCAGTCTAGAAGTAACAAATGTGTGAACTCATGTTTCTGCATCACTGTGAGACAGGATGAGTCTGATTATTTAAATGTTACAGAGGTGAAAAAAGGCGTCCTTGAGATTTGTTTTACGTGAGAGAACAAGTCCTGATCAAAGACAACTGAGACTCTTTACGGTGGTGCTGGTTGTCAGGACGATGACATCAAGAGAAACTATATCATTAGATAGTTGAGTTCTAGAAGAATAACTTCAGTTTAGTCTGAGGTTAACATCAGGAAGCTGCAGGTCATCCAGGTTTAATTTCTTTAAGACTGCTGGAAGTATAGGGACCTGGTTGGTTTCGTCTGGCTTGATCGATAGATATAATAATAGATATAATAATAGATATAATAATGCCAGAGTCGCTATTGGACTTCTGTGCTAGCCACGGTTTGTCCATAACGAACACCATGTTGAACATAAGGTGGCTCATCAGTGGACCTGGTACCAGAAGACCTGGGGCTCATCACTGGACCTGGTACCAGAACACCTGAGGATCATCAGTGTACCTGGTACCAGAACACCTGAGGCCGGAGATCAATGATCCACTTAATCATATCATCTGATCTCCGTATGTCTTGGACACTCGGGTGAAGAGAGGAGCAGAGGGTCACCTGATCCCCACCTGGTGGTGAGGTGGATCAGATGGAGGTGGCTGGAAAGACCTGGAAGTCCAAACATGTAGTGAGGGTGAACTGGGAACGTCTGGAGGAGGATCCTGTCCGGGAGGTCTTCAACTCCCACCTCCGGAAGAACTTCTCACACATCCCGAGGGAGGCTGGGGACATGGAATCCCAGTGGACCATGTTCAAAGTCTCTATTGTGGACGCGGCCGCTAGGAGCTGATGTAAGAAAGTCACTGGTGCCTGTCCTGGAGACAACCCGAGAACCCGGTGCTGGACACCGGGGGTGAGGGAAGCCCTCAAGCTGAAGAAGGAGGCCTGGTTGGCTCAGGGGTCTCCTGAAGCAGCTGCGGTGGTCACGGACGCTAAAACTCGGGCATGGGAGGAGTTCGGGGAGGCCTCAAGGAGGGAGGCCTCAAGGAGGGAGGCCATGGAGAAGGACTTTCGGTTGGCCTCAAGGAGGTTCTGGCAAACCATCCGACGGCTCAGGAAGGGAAAGCAGGGCCGACCCCAGGCTGTGCTCAGCGGGGGGGGGCTGCTGACCTGGATGGGGACATTGTCGGGCGGTGGAAAGAGCACTTTGTGGAACTCCTAAACCCGGCCAACATGTCCTTTAGAGAGGAGGCAGCGCCTGAAGACTCGGGGGGGTCACATCCATATCCCTGGCAGAGGCTACTAAGGTAGTCAAACAGCTCCTTGCTGGCTCCGGGGAGATGAGATCTGCCCTGAGAGGCTGAAGGCGCTGGACATTGTTGGGCTGTCTTGGCTGACTCACCTCTTCATGTCTCATGGGAGTCAGGAACAGAGCCCATGGACTGGCAGACCGGGGTGGTGGCTCACTTTTCAAAAAAGGGGGACCGGAGAGTGTGCTCTCTATCGGGGTATCACACTACTCAGCCTCTCTATCGGGGTATCTCACTACTCAGCCTCTCTATCGGGGTATCACACTACTCAGCCTCTCTATCAGGGTATCACACTACTCAGCCTCTCTATCGGGGTATCACACTACTCAGCCTCTCTATCGGGGTATCTCACTACTCAGCCTCTCTATCGGGGTATCTCACTACTCAGCCTCTCTATCGGGGTATCTCACTACTCATCCTCTCTATCGGGGTATCTCACTACTCATCCTCTCTATCGGGGTATCTCACTACTCAGCCTCTCTATCGGGGTATCACACTACTCAGCCTCTCTATCGGGGTATCTCACTACTCATCCTCTCTATCGGGGTATCTCACTACTCAGCCTCTCTATCGGGGTATCACACTACTCAGCCTCCCGGGGAAAGCTTATGCAGGGTGCTGGAGAGGAGCTCCGACCGATTGTGGAACCTCAGATTCAAGAGGAGCAGTGCGTATTCCGTCCCGGTCGTGGAACAGTAGACCAGCTCTTTACCCTCAGACTGCTGGACTTACCCAACCAGTCTACATGTGCTTTGTGGACCTGGAGAGGCTTTCTACCGGGTCCCTCTGAGGTTTTGTGGGGGGTGCTGCGGGAGTACGGGGTGCCGGACCCGTTGCAACAGGCCATCCAGTCTCTGTACGACCGCAGTAGGAGCTGTGTTCGTATCCCGGTGGGTGTTGGCCTCCGCCAGGGCTGCCCTTCATCACCGGTCCTGTTCCTGACTTTCATGGACAGGATATCTAGGAGCAGCCGGGAGGAGAACGTCAGGTTCAGGGTCTCAGGATCGCCTCTCTGCTGTTTGCAGATGATGTGGTCCTATTGGCCTCTTCGGACCATGACCTCCAGCTTCACTGGGGCGGTTTGCAGCCGAGTGTGAAGCGGTGGGGATGAGGGTAAGCACCTCCAGATCTGAGGCCATGGTGCTCTGCTGGAAACCGGTGGATTGCTCCTCCAGGTGGGACGGAGTGCTACCTCAAGAGAAGGAGTTCAAATATCTCGGTGTCTTGTTCACGAGTGAGAGTAAGATGGAGCGGGAGATCGACCGACGGATCGGTGAGGCTGCAGCAGTAAAACAAGCTGCACCGGACCGTCTGGTGAAGAGGGTCCGACCGCCCATTTTTACCATGTGGTCTACGTTCCAACCCTCACCTATGGTCACGAACTTTGGGTTGTGACCGAAAGAACGAGGTCTCAGATACAAGCAGCCGAAATGAGTTTCCTCTGTAGGGTGGCCGGGCTCAGCCCAGCCTTAGAGATAGGGTAAGGAGATGAGTTTCCTCTGTAGGGCTCAGCCTTAGAGACAGGGTAAGGAGATGAGTTTCCTCTGTAGGGCTCAGCCTTAGAGACAGGGTAAGGAGATGAGTTTCCTCTGTAGGGCTCAGCCTTAGAGATAGGGTAAGGAGATGAGTTTCCTCTGTAAGAGATAGGGTAAGGAGATGAGTTTCCTCTGTAGGGCTCAGCCTTAGAGACAGGGTAAGGAGATGAGTTTCCTCTGTAGGGCTCAGCCTTAGAGACAGGGTAAGGAGATGAGTTTCCTCTGTAGGGCTCAGCCTTAGAGATAGGGTAAGGAGATGAGTTTCCTCTGTAGGGCTCAGCCTTAGAGATAGGGTAAGGAGATGAGTTTCCTCTGTAGGGCTCAGCCTTAGAGATAGGGTAAGGAGATGAGTTTCCTCTGTAGGGCTCAGCCTTAGAGATAGGGTAAGGAGATGAGTTTCCTCTGTAGGGCTCAGCCTTAGAGATAGGGTAAGGAGATGAGTTTCCTCTGTAGGGCTCAGCCTTAGAGATAGGGTAAGGAGATGAGTTTCCTCTGTAGGGCTCAGCCTTAGAGATAGGGTAAGGAGATGAGTTTCTCTGTAGGGCTCAGCCTTAGAGATAGGGTAAGGAGATGAGTTTCCTCTGTAGGGCTCAGCCTTAGAGATAGGGTAAGGAGATGAGTTTCCTCTGTAGGGCTCAGCCTTAGAGATAGGGTAAGGAGATGAGTTTCCTCTGTAGGGCTCAGCCTTAGAGATAGGCTAAGGAGATGACGATCCCCCAGAATGAGCTGGAACATGTTGCGGGTGAGAGGGAAGTCTGGGTCAGCCTGCTGGGCTGCTGCCACCGAGACCCGACCCCGGATGAGAGGATGAAAATGGATGGATGGATATATATAATAATAGATATAATAAAAGATATAATAATAGCTAATAATAGATATCATAATAGATATAAGTGAGTATCATCTGCATAACAATGTATGGAGTGTTTTCTGATAATATTGCCTAAAGGAAGCATAAGGTGAATAAAATTGGTCCAAGCAGAGAACCTTATGGAACTCCATGCTCCATTCTCTCAGTACATGTCTCTCTCTCTCTGTCTGTCTCTCAGTACATGTCTCTCTCTCTCTGTCTGTCTCTCAGTACATGTCTCTCTCTCTCTGTCTGTCTCTCAGTACATGTCTCTGTCTCTCTGTCTGTCTCTCAGTACATGTCTCTCTCTCTCTGTCTGTCTCTCAGTACATGTCTCTCTCTCTCTGTCTGTCTCTCAGTACATGTCTCTGTCTCTCTGTCTGTCTCTCAGTACATGTCTCTCTCTCTCTGTCTGTCTCTCAGTACATGTCTCTCTCTCTCTGTCTGTCTCTCAGTACATGTCTCTCTCTCTCTGTCTGTCTCTCAGTACATGTCTCTCTCTCTCTGTCTGTCTCTCAGTACATGTCTCTGTCTCTCTGTCTGTCTCTCAGTACATGTCTCTCTCTCTCTGTCTGTCTCTCAGTACATGTCTCTCTCTCTCTGTCTGTCTCTCAGTACATGTCTCTCTCTCTCTGTCTGTCTCTCAGTACATGTCTCTGTCTCTCTGTCTGTCTCTCAGTACATGTCTCTCTCTCTCTGTCTGTCTCTCAGTACATGTCTCTCTCTCTCTGTCTGTCTCTCAGTACATGTCTCTCTCTCACCACCAGGTCTTGTGCTCGGCGGTCTCTGAACAGACTCTTCTAAAAACTGTCACTCACATTTTCTCGGAGGCGGAGTCAGCTCACCTCACAGACGACTCCACGCTCTACCAACGGCATCATCACCTGCTGGATCGTTGCACCGCATCAGGTCTGGTCTCTACTGGTCTCTACTGTACTCTGCATCAGGTCTGGTCTCTACTGGTCTCTACTGGTCTCTACTGTACTCTGCATCAGGTCTGGTCTCTACTGGTCTCTACTGTACTCTGCATCAGGTCTGGTCTCTACTGGTCTCTACTGGTCTCTACTGTACTCTGCATCAAGTCTGGTCTCTACTGGTCTCTACTGGTCTCTACTGTACTCTGCATCAGATCTGGTCTCTACTGGTCTCTACTGTACTCTGCATCAGGTCTGGTCTCTACTGGTCTCTACTGGTCTCTACTGTACTCTGCATCAAGTCTGGTCTCTACTGGTCTCTACTGGTCTCTACTGTACTCTGCATCAGGTCTGGTCTCTACTGGTCTCTACTGTACTCTGCATCAGGTCTGGTCTCTACTGGTCTCTACTGGTCTCTACTGTACTCTGCATCAGGTCTGGTCTCTACTGGTCTCTACTGGTCTCTACTGTACTCTGCATCAAGTCTGGTCTCTACTGGTCTCTACTGGTCTCTACTGTACTCTGCATCAGGTCTGGTCTCTACTGTACTCTGCATGAGGTCTGGTCTCTACTGTACTGGTCTTTACTATACTCTGTACTTTATAGTCTTGAAGTACAGGTCAGTAGTGATTGAGGTCAGTAGTGATTAAGGTCAGTAGTGATTAAGGTCAGTAGTGATTGAGGTCAGTAGTGATTGAGGTCAGTAGTGATTAAGGTCAGTAGTGATTAAGGTCAGTAGTGATTAAGGTCAGTAGTGATTGAGGTCAGTAGTGATTAAGGTCAGTAGTGATTAAGGTCAGTAGTGATTGAGGTCAGTAGTGATTAAGGTCAGTAGTGATTAAGGTCAGTAGTGATTAAGGTCAGTAGTGATTGAGGTCAGTAGTGATTAAGGTCAGTAGTGATTAAGGTCAGTAGTGATTAAGGTCAGTAGTGATTAAGGTCAGTAGTGATTGAGGTCAGTAGCTCTTTGTTATCAGTCCTTTTATCTTGTTACAGTTTCTTCAGTTAGAGAAACTCAGACTGTCACAGACTTTTATTCTACTGAGTCAGTCAAGACCAGCACCAGGACTAGGACCAGCACCAGCACCAGGACCAGGACCAGGACCAGGACCAGGACCAGAATCAACACTCACTCTGATGTTTTTGTTGTTCTGAAGATGATTTGTATGATGGTGGTTGTGTTTGTTGTGTTTCTCCGTCAGACCCCGGTGTGTATGACGAGATCAGGCAGCCCGTCCTCCACTCAGGGTTCCTCTACAAGTCAAGCTCCGCCCACCGGGGGACGCTGTCCAGGAAAACCAGAGAAGGTGGGAGGATGGGGGGAGGAGGGGGGAGGGAAGAGGGGAGAAGGGGGGAGGGAAGAGGGGAGGGAGGGGAGGAGGGGGGAGAGAAGAGGGGAGAAGGGGGGAGGGAAGAGGGGAGGGAGGGGAGGAGGGGGGAGAGAAGAGGGGAGGAGGGAGGAGGTGGGGAGGAAG
Organism: Ophiodon elongatus; assembly: GCA_016806645.1. Classification (NCBI taxonomy): domain Eukaryota; kingdom Metazoa; phylum Chordata; class Actinopteri; order Perciformes; family Hexagrammidae; genus Ophiodon; species Ophiodon elongatus. The sequence goes on along the minus strand of JACSYO010001659.1, from coordinate 8,299 downwards.
AGGAGCAGGAGGAAGAGGAGAGGAGGAGGGTCATCTCAGGGTTTGAGGACAGAAGACAGAAGACACTGTGTCTCCTGTGAGTGAACCTCCGTGTCTCCGTCAGACTTCCAGAAGTTCTGGGGCTCCGTGGATCGCTCGCTGCTGCTCTACGAGTCGGACCGCTCCGCCGAGCCCTGCCTGCAGATCAGCATCAGAGACGTGGTGTGTCTGGGCGTCAGTCGCCCCGACGCCGCCAACAACAGCAACGGCTTCATCGACAGGTTTGTCCTCCAGACGTCCTCACGCCGCCAGCGCTCCTTGTTTTATGTCCACGTGGAGACACTCTGTCCCTCCGTCTGTCCTCAGGTTCCGCTACACCTTCGAGTTGTATTTGACTTCAGAGAAACTTTACCAGTTTGGTTTGGAGACAGCCGACGCTCTGCACAGCTGGACCAGGTCCATCGGGCAGGTCTGACTCTGAGACCCTCTGTCCTAACGTCCCCGTGTCCCCGTGTCCCACTTCCTGTCCTCTTGGGTTGAAGCTTCCAATGTGATGTGTTTATTCTGCTCCACCCGTCTCCACCAGGCCTCCACCCCCCTGAGCTGCCACTGCCTGCTGACCCGGGAGTTTGAGCGGGTCGGCCTGCTGCGCTACAGAGCCATGCTGGACCCGCAGCGGTGGAAGGAGGCCTTCTTCGTCCTGCAGAAGTCCAACCTCTTCATCTGTCCCCGCAACGACGGGGCAGCGGAGGACATCATCAACCTGAACCGTCTGCAGGAGCTCAGTGAGTCCCGGTCCTGGTCTACGAGCACACCGGGTCTGTCGGCTTGATTTAGAACTTAAAACCGTCTCTGTTTGCGTTGAAGGTATCGCCTCCGAGACGGAGAACCACGAGAAGAAGGACATCTTGGTTTTAGTCGAGAAAGGAAGGTGAGGTGAAGGTTCCTCTGCTGACCCCAGATCATCTGATCCCGCTGGCTCCCTCACGGTCTGGGTTCCTGTCTCCCTCAGGACTCTCCACCTGCAGGGCCTCGGACGCACAGACTTCTCTCTGTGGTACTCGGACATCCAGCGAGCAGCCGGCGGGAAGGGAAACGCTCTGAGGGAGCAGCAGCTGAGCAGGAGCGACATCCCCATCATCGTAGACAGCTGCATCGCCTTCATCACTCAGTACGGTGAGGAAGACTACGGACGCTGAGTCATCACTCTGACAGGGACCGTAGAGAGAGTCATCTAGCTGCTCCTAGGTCTTTCTGAGGCAGCTGAGCTCTTCTTCAGTCCGTTAGAATGAGGCTGTAACTCATCTTCTTCACTCAAAGTCCAGACCTGGTCCTGTGCAGGTTAGAAGGATTGAGACCGTGGTTGTAACGTCGGCCCTCCTGAACTCCTCGGGGTTCAGGAACGCCTGCAACAGAAGGTGTTCCTAAACTCCTCGGGGTTCAGGAACACCTCCAACAGAAGGTGTTCCTAAACTCCTCGGGGTTCAGGAACACCTCCAACAGAAGGTGTTCCTAAACTCCTCGGGGTTCAGGAACACCTCCAACAGAAGGTGTTCCTAAACTCCTCGGGGTTCAGGAACACCTCCAACAGAAGGTGTTCCTAAACTCCTCGGGGTTCAGGAACACCTCCAACAGAAGGTGTTCCTAAACTCCTCGGGGTTCAGGAACACCTCCAACAGAAGGTGTTCCTAAACTCCTCGGGGTTCAGGAACACCTCCAACAGAAGGTGTTCCTAAACTCCTCGGGGTTCAGGAACACGGCAACAGAAGGTGCAGGAAATGTCTCAAAGTACTTTTAGTTTCTTTGCCTTCATGTCCAAAAGTATTTATTATAAAAGGACAAACAGCAAGTGTCCTCAGCGTGAGCCGAGCTTCACAAACACTGAATTCAATCTATTGACGTTAAAGAAGCAACTATATTTACAATGATGTGAGTCCCTGATCTGAGACTTGTTCAGGTGCCGGTACCGGTTCAGGGTCAGGGTCAGGTGCCGGTACCGGTACCGGTTCAGGTTCAGGGTCAGGTGCCGGTACCGGTACCGGTTTAGGCTCAGGGTCAGGTGCCGTTACCGGTAACGGTTCAGGTTCAGGTGCAGGCTCAGGTTCAGGTTCAGGTTCAGTGTTGTGACGGTCTGAGCATGCTCTGTAGGTCTGGGCCACGAGGGGATCTACAGGAAGAACGGGGCCAATTCCAGAATCAAACTCCTGATGGAAGAGTTCCGTAAAGACGCCCGAAACGTCAAACTGCGGATCGGAGACCACTTCATCGAGGACGTGACGGACGTCCTGAAGAGGTTCTTCAGGGAGGTCGACGACCCCGTCTTCATGGCCGACCTTCACCCACTGTGGCAGGGGGCCGCCAGTGAGTCCACTTCACTTCAGACCAGAGTTCAGTCTGAGGGCTGGACTCAGTAAGGGACCAGGTGTTGATCCCTGGTTCTCCAGGGCTTTACTGGGATGTGGTTCCTCCTTTAAGGGTTCTCACTGTTCTTCTCAAAGGTCTCAGAGCCTCACTGCTGTTTCATGTACAATAATTATCCCAAAAAATATTTTTAAATACTTTTTCTTCTGACCTTTAATATTTGATAAAAAATCAACATGTAGTGAAGTAGCAAACATTTCCTTTGACTTTAAATGAAGGTGATAAAATACAGAATCAATAATACTATTTCAAAAATATTTCACCGTTTATATGTTTTATTGGCTATTTATGGACAAATATACATTCCTGTAGTTTGTGGGGTTTATGAAGTGAGTAAGATATGATATGAGTTATGAGATATGATATATGAGTTATGAGATATGAGTTATGAGTTATGATATATGATATATGATATATGAGTTATGAGATATGAGTTATGATATATGAGTTATGAGATATGATATATGAGTTATGATATATGAGTTATGAGTTATGATATATCATATATGAGTTATGAGTTATGAGATATGAGTTATGATATATGATATATGAGTTATGAGATATGATATATGAGTTATGATATATGATATATGAGATATGAGATATGAGTTATGAGATATGAGTTATGATTGGTTTGTTGGTTTGGTTATGATATATGAGTTATGAGTTATGATTATATTATGAGTTATGAGTTATGAGTATGAGTTATGATTATGATTATGAGTTATGAGTATGAGTTATGATATATGATATATGAGTATGAATATGAGTTATGATATATGAGTTATGAGATATGAGTTATGATCTATGAGTTATGAGATATGAGTTATGATATATGAGTTATGAAATATGAGTTATGAGATATGAGTTATGATATATGAGTTATGAGATATGAGTTATGATATATGAGATATATGAGTTGTATATGATATATGAGTTATGATATATGAGTTATGATATGATATATGAGTTATATATGAGTTGTATATGATATATGAGTTATGAGATATGAGTTATGATATGATATATGAGTTATATATGAGTTGTATATGATATATGAGTTATGAGATATGAAATATGAGACATGAGTTATGAGATATAAGTTATGAGATATGATATATGAGATATGAGTTATGAAATATGAGTTATGAGATATGAGTTATATATGAGTTGTATATGATATATGAGTTATGATATATGAGATATGATATATGAGTTATGAGTTATGAAATATGAGTTATGAGTTATGAAATATGAGTTATGATTTGTGAGTTATGAAATATGAGTTATGAGATATGATATATGAGTTATGAGTTATGAAATATGAGTTATGAGATATGATATATGAGATATGAGTTATGAGTTATGAAATATGAGTTATGAGTTATGATATATGAGATATGATATATGAGTTATGAGATATGAGCTATGAGGTGTTTGTAGATCTCAGGTTTAAAGCCGGTCCTGTGTCCTCAGAGATTCCTCAGAAGAGCCAGAGGTTGGACCGCTACAAAGAGATCATCCGGAGTCTTCCTCGGGTCAACCGGACCACCCTGGCTGCTCTCATCGGTCACCTGTACAGGTGAGCTCACACTAACTCACTCACCCGTACAGGTGAGCTCACACTAACTCAGCAGTACAGGTGAGCTCACACTAACTCACTCACCCGTACAGGTGAGCTCACACTAACTCACTCACCCGTACAGGTGAGCTCACACTAACTCAGCAGTACAGGTGAGCTCACACTAACTCACTCACAGTACAGGTGAGCTCACACTAACTCACCAGTACAGGTGAGCTCACACTAACTCACCCGTACAGGTGAGCTCACACTAACTCACCAGTACAGGTGAGCTCACACTAACTCACCCGTACAGGTGAGCTCACACTAACTCACTCACCAGTACAGGTGAGCTCACGCTAACTCACCCGTACAGGTGAGCTCACACTAACTCACCCGTACAGGTGAGCTCACACTAACTCACCAGTACAGGTGAGCTCACACTAACTCACCCGTACAGGTGAGCTCACACTAACTCACTCACCAGTACAGGTGAGCTCACGCTAACTCACCCGTACAGGTGAGCTCACACTAACTCACCCGTACAGGTGAGCTCACACTCACTAACTCACCCGTACATGTGAGCTCACCCTAACTCACCAGTACAGGTGAGCTCACGCTAACTCACCCGTACAGGTGAGCTCCCGCTAACTCACCCGTACAGGTGAGCTCACCCTAACTCACCCGTACAGGTGAGCTCACGCTAACCCACCCGTACAGGTGAGCTCACCCTAACTCACCCGTACAGGTGAGCTCACGCTAACTCACCAGTACAGGTGAGCTCACACTAACTCACTCACCCGTACAGGTGAGCTCACGCTAACTCATCCGTACAGGTGAGCTCACGCTAACTCACCCGTACAGGTGAGCTCACCCTAACTCACCCGTACAGGTGAGCTCACGCTAACCCACCAGTACAGGTGAGCTCACCCTAACACACCCGTACAGGTGAGCTCACACTAACTCACCAGTACAGGTGAGCTCACACTAACTCACTCACCCATACAGGTGAGCTCACACTAACTCACCAGTACAGGTGAGCTCACGCTAACTCATCCGTACAGGTGAGCTCACGCTAACTCACCCGTACAGGTGAGCTCACGCTAACTCACCCGTACAGGTGAGCTCACGCTAACTCACCCGTACAGGTGAGCTCACACTCACTAACTCACCCGTACAGGTGAGCTCACCCTAACTCACCCATACAGGTGAGCTCACGCTAACTCACTCGTACAGGTGAACTCACCCTAACTTACCCGTACAGGTGAGCTCACCCTAACTCACCCGTACAGGTGAGCTCACGCTAACTCACTCGTACAGGTGAGCTCACGCTAACTCACCCGTACAGGTGAGCTCACCCTAACTCACCCATACAGGTGAGCTCACGCTAACTCACCCGTACAGGTGAGCTCACACTCACTAACTCACCCGTACATGTGAGCTCACCCTAACTCACCAGTACAGGTGAGCTCACGCTAACTCACCCGTACAGGTGAGCTCACCCTAACTCACCCGTACAGGTGAGCTCACGCTAACCCACCAGTACAGGTGAGCTCACACTAACTCACTCACCCGTACAGGTGAGCTCACACTAACTCACCAGTACAGGTGAGCTCACGCTAACTCATCCGTACAGGTGAGCTCACGCTAACTCACCCGTACAGGTGAGCTCACGCTAACTCACCCGTACAGGTGAGCTCACACTCACTAACTCACCCGTACAGGTGAGCTCACCCTAACTCACATGAGCTCAGCTACTCACTGTACAGGTGAGCTCACCCTAACTCACCCGTACAGGTGAGCTCACGCTAACTCACCCGTACAGGTGAGCTCACCTAACTCACCCGTACAGGTGAGCTCACACTAACTCACCAGTACAGGTGAGCTCACGCTAACTCATCCGTACAGGTGAGCTCACGCTAACTCACCCGTACAGGTGAGCTCACGCTAACTCACCCGTACAGGTGAGCTCACGCTAACTCACCCGTACAGGTGAGCTCACACTCACTAACTCACCCGTACAGGTGAGCTCACCCTAACTCACCCATACAGGTGAGCTCACGCTAACTCACTCGTACAGGTGAGCTCACCCTAACTCACCCGTACAGGTGAGCTCACCCTAACTCACCCGTACAGGTGAGCTCACGCTAACTCACTCGTACAGGTGAGCTCACCCTAACTCACCCGTACAGGTGAGCTCACCCTAACTCACCCGTACAGGTGAGCTCACCCTAACTCACCCGTACAGGTGAGCTCACGCTAACTCACTCGTACAGGTGAGCTCACGCTAACTCACCCGTACAGGTGAGCTCACCCTAACTCACCCGTGCAGGTGAGCTCACCCTAACTCACCTGCAGCTCCGGACCCAGCCGGCTGCTCGTTGAATAACCGGGTTCTCTTCGTCCGTCCAGAGTCCAGAAGTGTGCCGATCTGAACCAGATGTGCACCAAGAACCTGTCGCTGCTGTTCGCCCCCAGCCTGTTCCAGACCGACGGGAAGGGGGAGCACGAGGTGAAGGTGGTGGAGGATCTGATAGACAACTACCTGGACGTGTTCGACGTGAGTACAGCGCTGAGGCCCCTGTGACCTGAGAACTCAACCAACCCTGAAGTTCTGGTCCCCTTTCAGATCGACGAGGAGCACCAGACCCAGATCGAGCTGGAGATCAGCCTCATCACCACCTGGAAGGACACTCAGGTACTTTACTGAGGCCATGACACATGGTTATTAATACATACTAACTAAATAATAGTTTATTTTAAGGCATCAAATAACATATAGACTGACTGCTTTCAGGACAAAACTTTAATCCAGTCTGGTTTTAAAATGTCAGTAATAACTGTGTAGTATATTTAATCACTTAATCATTAACGACTTCAGTTAGAAGTAATATGTTGACATTAAGTTTGTAAGAAGTGTGTAAGAAAGAGTAGTAATAAGTTGTTAATATGTTAATGATAAGTTAATAATACGTTGTTAATAGGTTAATGATAAGTTAGTAATAAGTTGTTAATATGTTAATGATAAGTTAATAATACGTTGTTAATAGGTTAATGATAAGTTAGTAATAAGTTGTTAATATGTTAATGATAAGTTAATAATACGTTGTTAATAGGTTAATGATAAGTTAGTAATAAGTTGTTAATATGTTAATGATAAGTTAATAATACGTTGTTAATAGGTTAATGATAAGTTAGTAATAAGTTGTTAATATGTTAATGATAAGTTAATAATACGTTGTTAATAGGTTAATGATAAGTTAGTAATAAGTTGTTAATATGTTAATGATAAGTTAATAATACGTTGTTAATAGGTTAATGATAAGTTAGTAATAAGTTGTTAATATTGTTGTGTTAATGATAAGTTAATGTAATACGTTGTTAGTTAATGATAAGTTAGTAATAAGTTGTTAATGTTAATATAGTTAGTAATAGTTAGTAATAAGTTGTAATAAATTAGTAATAAGTTTTATAGGTTATGATAAGTTAATAATGTTGTTAATGTTAATTAGTTAAGTTAGTAATATAAAGTAATAGTTTTTAATAGGTTAATGATAAGTTAGTAATAAGTTGTTAATAGGTTAATGATAGTTAGTAATAAATTAGTAATAAGTTAGTAATAAGTTTTTAATAGGTTAATGATAAGTTAGTAATAAGTTGTTAATGTTAATGATAAGTTAGTAATAAGTTAGTAATTAGTTGTTAATAGGTTAATGATAAGTTAGTAATAAGTTGTTAATAGGTTAATGATAAGTTAGTAATAAGTTTTAATACGTTGTTAATAGGTTAATGATAAGTTAGTAATAAATTAGTAATAAGTTGTTAATAGGTTAATGATAAGTTAGTAATAAATTAGTAATAAGTTTTTAATAGGTTAATGATAAGTTAGTAATAAGTTTTTAATAGGTTAATGATAAGTTAGTAATAAGTTGTTAATGTTAATGATAAGTTAGTAATAAGTTAGTAATAAGTTAGTAATAAATTAGTAATAAGTTTTTAATAGGTTAATGATAAGTTAGTAATAAGTTGTTAATGTTAATGATAAGTTAGTAATAAGTTAGTAATAAATTAGTAATAAGTTTTTAATGGTTAATGATAAGTTAGTAATAAGTTGTTAATAGGTTAATGATAAGTTAGTAATAAGTTAGTAATAAGTTAGTAATAAGTTAGTAATACGTTTTTAATAGGTTAATGATAAGTTAGTAATAAGTTGTTAATGTTAATGATAAGTTAGTAATAAGTTAGTAATTAGTTGTTAATAGGTTAATGATAAGTTAGTAATAAGTTGTTAATAGGTTAATGATAAGTTAGTAATAAGTTAGTAATAGTTTGATAATA
>JACSYO010001658.1:95000-115790 GCA_016806645.1 Ophiodon elongatus | reverse complement strand
ACACACACACACACACACAGACACACAGACCCACACACACACACACACACACACACACACCCACACCCACACACACACACACACACACACAGACACACACACCCACACAGACCCACATACACACACAGACCCACACACACACACACAGACACACACACACACACACACACACACACACACACACACACACACACACACACACACACACACACACACACACACACACACACACACACACCATTTCTTCATCAATCAGCTGTGATCGATTGTGACTCAGGAATCAAAGGGCTACACAGGATGAATTATAAAAACACTAAATAATAACAGGAACATTTGCTCCTGCCTGAACTGGGTCTTCTTTCATTCATGCCAGGAAAATTCATTTTTAATTTATTTTAAAAAAATGAGGGAAACTAAACAAATTACAGCAAATCTGAATACGGTATATAAACGGTTTCTTTCTGTCTTTCTGCTAAACTACAAACTCATGTTCTGCCCTGAACATTATTTGGACAATGTGCCATGTGTGTATGACGTAGAGACGGCGTATACTCGACCTGTCAATCACCTTGTAGCCCCGCCCCTAAACCATCCCCTCTTTATGGTCTGTTTGACTCTAAATGGACCATAATTTACTAAATGAACATCATGCTGTATTGAAGAAGACTTGAAACTAGAGATTGAGACATAAACTCATGTTTACAATGTTTACTGAGGGAATAAATCAAGAGAGAAGTAGAGTCATTTTCTATAGACTTCTATACAGCCAGAGGAGTCGCCCCCTGGTGGTCAGGAGAGAGAATGCAGCTTTAACACATGAAGCTTTGACTTCTATACAACCAGAGGAGTCGCCCCCTGGTGGTCAGGAGAGAGAATGCAGCTTTAACACATGAAGCTTTGACTTCTATACAACCAGAGGAGTCGCCCCTGGTGGTCAGGAGAGAGAATGCAGCTTTAACACATGAAGCTTTGACTTCTATACAACCTGCAGTAAACATGACCTCCACTTGGTCTCTGCAGGATGACGTCTGCAAACTTTTCCACAACTTCAGATAAAAGTAAATCTGCGTATCAGAATGGAAGCGTCGTGTTCATGTGTCGGTCTGGGTGTCGAACTACGTTCATTTATCAGTGTTTGTACATTTGGGACCAACACAGTATCCTCTCAAGGCTCTCAGGTCCATACTGTGATGGTCGGGGAGCTTCAGCAGGAAGCGGCTGTGAGCCGGATGTCTTGTAGCCGGCGGTGCACGGCCCTGCTTGCTCGGTGGCCCTGGAGGAGATGTCCCTTCGTGATGTTAATCTGAAAGCACGACTGTTCCTGTGATGGAAGAGATTCATTCAATGACTGCACTCGAGTGAAAGCGGCTCGTTTGTGGTGGATGCAGAGAGAATTATGAGCAGTCTGCAGGTCTGAGGAGCCTTTTGGCCTCTTTGTTGTTCACTATTTGGGTTTAGTGGCCTGAACCTTTGAGTCTGAGCCGCGTTTCGACCTCGGCATGCAGCTGTTTGCAGTGAAAAGGCTCTGATGAATCCACGGTGCACCGCATGCACAGAAACAAAGAGCCAGGAAACGTTATCAGATCAGGACCGTGGAGCAACAAGCAGCTAAACACCAACACGTTCTCAGGAGACAGAACCGGAGCTGAATATTTACCACATGTTGCTGTATTTAGTCATTTATTTGCTGACCTGGTATTTACAGCAGCTTTACCAGGTGTTATGGTGGTGCTTGTGTATTGTATGGTGTTGTACTCAGTTTATTCATTGGTTTCTATTTTATTTTAATTATTTTACAGTTTGATGTTGTGTTACCTGTGTGACCTGTTTTCTTAAAAGTTAATTATTTATGATGCCCACTGGCAGTGACGGAAGAAGTACTCTGATCTTTTACTTAAGTAAAAATATTATTATATTTTTCAATATTATAATTAGAATAATAATAATTATTGCTGGTATTGTTATTATTATTAAAAAATAGTATTATTATTTGTATTATTATTTATTTATTTAGTGTGTGGGGCATACACTAAATAAATAAATAATAATACAAATAATAATACTATTTTTTAATAATAATAACAATACCAGCAATAATTATTATTATTATTATTATTATACACCAAGTCAAATTACTTTTATGTGAAAAACCTACTTAGCAATAACTCCTATTCAGATGTGTAGGTGTCTAATTAGGGGAATCTGAAGATTGTGGGCCCTGATTGTAAATTATCGTGAACATATTGATGAACACGTTGCATCTACAATACAAAACAAAAACAAAAACACTAGAAATCGTCAGGATTAATAATCTCGCCTCACAGGTTTCCATGGATACTGGTTCTATCTGGACCCTGGTCCTGGTTCTATCTATCTATGCATATGCATTGAATGTGTTGTAACTTCATCATGCTACTACTCTCATTATATGAATCATTATGTCATATGCATTGAATGTGTTGTAACTTCATCATGCTACTACTCTCATTATATGAATCATTATGTCATATGCATTGAATGTGTTGTAACTGTTATGATGTTCATTCTGATCACATGACCTCTATTGTCCTTCTCTCCTCCTGATGGAGGATCCTCCTCTGTGTCTCTACAGAAGGTTTCTTCCCTTTTTCTCCCCTTAAAGGAGTTTTTGGGGGAGTTTTTCCTGTTTTAATGTGAGGGTCAAAGGTCAGAGGATGTGAGGGTCAAAGGTCAGAGGATGTGAGGGTCAAAGGTCAGAGGATGTCGTATGTGTACAGATTGTAAAGCCCTCTGAGGCTAATTTGTAATTTGTGATTTGTGGCAGTACAAGATAAACTGAATTGACCAGTAACCGCTCATTATCTAAGCGGACCGTTCCTTCCCTTCGCTCAGCCTGTTGTTTCCCGTCGGACAGTTATCGGCGCCGGACAAATTCCGTTGACATTGCCGAGGAGGCGGAGCAGGAGACCGGACGCGACTGGCGAGACCAAAACCCCGCAAGCTTTCACCGGAGGGAGCCGCGAGTCAGTGGCAGCCCGCTTCTCACCGCACACCGGGACCGGAGAGAGTCATGTACCGGCGGCCGCTGCAGTCCGCCGTGAGGGCGGCGTCCAGGGCCGCGCACGGAGCCGCGCACGGAGCCGCGCACGGGAAGGTAACGCGCCCGCGTTAGCTCAGCCGGTGTCACGGTGTAACAGGGCCGCCCGTTGAGTAATCATAATAATAATAATTAAATAGTTAAATAAACTTCACAACTACCAATTTAGAGAATTGTTTCTTCAAACTTAAAATGACAAAGACATGTTTAACAGGGTTGTCTGTTAAATAATACAAATACAAATAAAATAAACTTTCTTTATAAACACAGCAAACAGCACACTGGAGGCGGTGTGTGTGTGTGTGTGTGTGTGTGTGTGTGTGTGTGTGTGTGTGTGTGTGTGTGTGTGTGTGTGTGTGTGTGTGTGTGTGTGTGTGTGTGTGTGTGTGTGTGTGTGTGTGTGTGTGTGTGTCGAACCACAACTCCACCAACTCTCACAGCTGCTAGTTTAAAGAGATTAAGGGTTACCTGTGAGGGTCGGTCAGCTGGTTAGTGGAGGTGAACTTGACCGGGCAGGTTAACTAAAGAATATTAATAATACATTTTATTTGCATAATGCTTTAAAAGGTACTCCGGGCACTTTACATGGTAAAAACAAACGATAGAAGCAATAACGATAAGAAACCAGCGTCACAGGTGACAGAGACTCTTTGAGGTCCACTGACCTGGTTTCACTCAAACCCCCAGACGGTTCACACTCTGTGTTTAACAAAGTATAGTACATTAAAAAAACTGCTGTATTTGGGCCCAGTTATATAAATTAATAACCTTTCGAGGGAGAGGCAGGACTAGAAATCATAACGATGGTTTTAGATGTCTAGAGCTGATGTGAGCGGTTGAAAATTAAAAGGTACAATATCACAAATGTTCTTCAAGGGGTTTAATAATCTGCACAGATTACGACTACCCTTGAGATGAAGACACACACACACACACACACACACACACACACAGGACTAGTCAGGACTACAGCGTTATACGTGTGAACATAGAAGAAGAATACGGATCCAGAGTCTGAAGATATTCCAGGTAGAAGTCGTTCTACCTGGAATGTGAATGACTGAAGAAGTTGAGTTTAATATTCTATAAAGCAGAAGAAAGAAGAGCATCCTCTCACTGTGGTTATTAGATCAGTGATGGACTGACCGTGTGTGATCCTCTCTCCGTCTGCGTGCAGGAAGCCTCCAGAGCCTCGGCAGCTTGCCGCCTGGCCAGAGTCTCGTCTCCCGGGCTCACGGCGTGCCGGACGCTGCACACCGCCACGCAGGTAACGAGCACGCTCACGGGGAAACGGGTAAGAACACCGGCGTCGGGGCTTAAGAGGAGATTTATTTTAGCACGAGACACGTTGAACTCTCCATACGAGTGAATGCTCCTTGACATGTTGTGTGAAAGTAGCCCAACTTTTATCAGTCAACAAGTTGCTTTTACACACTGGACTCACTGGGGTAAAGCAATCGGCCTTGAGATGCGTCGTCGACAGTAAAAACACAGAATATTAAACCTCTTTAAAGGCCTTTGCCCAGCGCGGCGTTAGTTTCACGTCTGTGTTCTTTGAAAATGTCATTTTAGTCGTGACAGAATATTAAAAATATGCTTCTTTTTTTTCCTGGAGCACAGTTGATATTTCTGAGCTTTTCGCACCACTAATAAAAAAAGGCGTCAACCAATCACGTCGCGAGGAACTTTATTCGAAGCGTCCAACAACACGAAGGCTACGCAGTCCGAACGAAGTCGACCAACTTTATTACTCCTTTCAACCTCGACAAAGACGGTGCAGGCCAGTTCCATTCTTACCTTTCACAATAAAAGCCCTAGACGTGTACACTGCATAACTGTTTCCTGGAGGGAACTCACTCGGGGTATTTTATTATGAAGGAACTCTGTAAACTCTGACGCTGCTCAGGGTCTAAAGGATCCTGATCGCTGACGGTATTAATAATAATAATAATAATAATAAAGGTAAGTTAAGTACAAGTTAGGGCCTTTAATCACCGGCGACGTGACGATTAACGACAAAAGAAATATGCAAAAGACTCTTTCTATATGTCTCGAGCTTTTATTGTGAAAGGTAAGAAGAGAAGGAGTTGACCTGTGCCTCCTTCGTGAAGGTTGAAAGGAGTAATAAAGTTTGTGGTTGTTCTGTGATGCTCTTTAGCCGCATTATATTTGAGTTTTTGTGTGAAAGTGCTCACGACGTTAAAAATGTATCGACATAAGAATCAATCACACGGCAAACTTTAAGGAGTCGTGTTTTACCTCCTCACCTTCAAAACACCTTTCGTCTCCTCCTCCTCTTCTTCCTCTTCCTCTTCCTCTTCCTCTTCCTCTTCCTCTTCTCCCTCCTCCTCTTCCTCTTCCTCTTCTCCCTCCTCCTCTTCCTCTTCTTCCTCTTCTTCCTCTTCCTCTTCTTCCTCTTCCTCCTCCTCCTCCTCTCCCACATTTCTTCTCTTTCTTCCCTTTATTTTATTTTTTAATCCTCCCCTCTTTCCCTCCTCCTCCGTCAGCTCTGCAACGTGAAGGAGACGCAGCAGCACATGGAGGAAGAGGTCGGGGCCTTCACCAAGCTCATCGAGGCCATGGGCTTCACCGGACCACTCAAATACAACAAATGGGTGAGTGAGGGGGAAGGGAAGGAGGAAGGGAAGGGGGAAGGGGGAAGGGAAGGAGGAAGCATGAAGGGAAGGAGGAAGAAGGGAAGGAGGAAGAAGCGTGAAGGGAAGGAGGAAGAAGCGTGAAGGGAAGGAGGAAGAAGCGTGAAGGGAAGGAGGAAGAAGCGTGAAGGGAAGGAGGAAGAAGCGTGAAGGGAAGGAGGAGGAAGTATGAAGGGAAGAAGTATGAAGGGGAGGAGGAAGTATGAAGGGAAGGAGGAGGAAGTATGAAGGGAAGGAGGAAGTATGAAGGGAAGGAGGAGGAAGTATGAAGGGAAGGAGGAGGAAGTATGAAGGGAAGGAGGAGGAAGGGAAGGAGGAGGAAGTATGAAGGGGAGGAGGAAGTATGAAGGGAAGGAGGAGGAAGTATGAAGGGAAGGAGGAGGAAGTATGAAGGGAAGGAGGAGGAAGTATGAAGGGAAGAAGCGTGAAGGGAAGGAGACGCCAAGGGAGGAGAGCGAGGCTGAGGAGTCAGGGTGAGGAACACGAGGGGACGAGAGGGTTCAGGTCTTAGAAGTCTCAGAACAATGGAGGAGGTCTCCGGTAGGACTTGAGTCCAAGAAGAGGAAGAAGTCAGAGTTGTGAGTGGTGATGATGATGATGGTGGTGGTGGTGATGATGATGATGATGATGATGATGATGATGATGATGAAAGGCCTTCAGGCGTCTCTCCTGTCGGCTTCACCAACAAGCAGCTAAACGTCGACTCAGAGGGCTCGAGGCCGGACGATGACTTCAACTCACTCAGTTACACACTGTGTGTGTGTGTGTGTGTGTGTGTGTGTGTGTGTGTGTGTGTGTGTGTGTGTGTGTGTGTGTGTGTGTGTGTGTGTGTGTGTGTGTGTGTGTGTGTGTGTGTGTGTGTGTGTGTACTCATAAGTCACATCACTACTCTCACTGCTGCTTTTAGAAGTACATGTTATACAACTGTTACTGTTTCTAAAGGTCACGAGTTCAGAGGGATTCATTTAGTTCTCCAGTGTGAGCTTCATTTAACCCGGCGGTTAAAAAACAAATTATATATACATTCATGTATTTGTATATATATTTATGTATTCATAGATATGTATTCATATATATTTATTTATGTATTAATATATTTATTTATTTATATATTCATGGATTTATATATATATATATTTATGTATGTATATATATATTTATTTATTCATGTATATATTTATTTGTATTTATGTATATATATTTATTTGTATTTATGTATATATATTTATTTGTATTCATTTATATGTATGTATTTATTTATATTCATTTATATATTTATATATAAATTACCTGTTTAATTGTTGACACTAAAATAATGTATTTTTCCGTTAAAGATGTTTTTGATGTTACTCATTTCCTCCTTTTTGTCTTCACAGAAAATAAAGATCGCTGCCTTGCGCATGTACACGTGCTGCGTGGAGAGAATCAACTACGACGACTTCTTTGACCGTAAGCGTTGAACCACAACTCAGTTATTATGACATCATGCATGAAAAAAAGAATAATGCATAAATTATTTTACAAAGATTGGAAAACATTTAAATCCATATATCCAACATTCTTCATGTGTTCCCAATGTTGAGGCTTCACGTACTTTAAATATTGAGCGATTCACATTTTTACAGATTTGTTGTCACATGACTGTTGGTCTCAGGTGAATCATTCATGTCTTCATAGTTTCACTGACGAGCTCAGAATTTAATGTTTTTTACAGAATCTGGTTTAAACTCACGGTTTATTTTAAATGACACACATGGAGTCGAATATTTCTGATGAAAACAAAATCACAATTTCAAGCTTCGTTTTTATTGTTTTTTCCGAAGGAGGAGTTCATGACATACGATGTGTTCAAGGCCCGTCGGAAAGAGGAAAATCTGACGACAATGATTTATTTTTTTTGCAGCTTCTGGTTCGTTTGGGTCAGAGGGTTAACCGCACACACAAAAAGAGTTGCTTTGAGACTCAACAATAAATAACAACACAATAATATCTAATATTTAACCGCGTTGACGTCTCCTGTAGGAAGATAAACGATCTTCGTTCGTGTTCTTCGTCTGATTGGCTGACGCGCTTTGAGCCGTGTCTTCCAGCCCGGTTGTGTTTCCTGGACGTTGAAAGCCGCTTGGAGACGCTGAACAGGCCCCTGAAGTATCTGGAGCCCAGTTCTCACCAACTGAAGGCAGCCAACATGAACACTGAAGGAAAAAGAAAAAGAAAATAGGATGAAAAAGAAAGAAAGAGAAAGTCTTGTTGATGATGCTGAATACACACGATGAGAAAATCTGGAAAATCCTTTATTTGAAATGGCACAGAGTCCCGATCCAAACGGACACTTTACTAGCTGGCGCTCGGAGACGGACACGGACACGGACACGGACACACTCTCTAATATTACTCACTCGCTCGCTGTCCTCTGATTGGTTGAGACGTGGGCGTTGAGTTCATTAGTGCTTCAACCTGCAGATTCTTCTGTAAAATATTAACCTGGAGCTCAGGATGGTTTGAACCGTCTGAGAAGACGTCGTCAAAAACTGTTTGGAAAAGGGCAGACGCGTTTAACAAATACATGGCAGGTGATTGGACGAACCACCTGTCAATCAAACGGAGAAGAGAGAAAATGCATTGTTAAGAGCCGTCTTTAACAGCTCTTCAACTGATGTTAGCGAACCTCTTAAGGAGCCCTCGTTTATAACACACACACACACACACACACACACACACACACACACACACACACACACACACACCTAAGCCACACCCCCTAGCTGCCTGCAGCTCCTCACTCGATGCTGATTGGTCGTTGCTCATTACTTGAAGCCTGATACGTGAGAATAGATTAATAGATTTATAGTTGCAGCTGTTTAAATACTGTTAATGTGTTTGTTGTGTAAATAAAGTGTTTCTAACGCTGGTTCTCGCTGTGTGTTTCAGAATGCTCACTCCCGGACACACTCAACTCCTGGTTCCTGGTGGCACAGCTGCACGTGTGGTGAGACACACACACACACAGAGACACACACACACACACACACACACACACACACACAGAGACACACACACACACACACACAGAGACACACACACACACACACAGAGACACACACACACACACACACAGAGACACACACATACACACACACACACAGACACACAGAGACACAGACACACACACACACACACACACACACACACACACACACAGAGACACACACACACACACACACACACACACACACACAGAGACACACACACACACACACACACACACACACAGAGACACACACACACACACAGAGACACACACACACACACACAGAGACACACACACACACAGACACACAGAGACACAGACACACACACACACACACACACACACACACACACAGAGACACACACACACACACACACACAGAGACACACACACACACACACACACACACACACACACACCCCTCTCACGCCGTGTGCTCTGCAGGATGTGTTTGGTGCGGATGCGTCAGGAGGGCAGAGAAGGAAAGTACATGTGTCGTTACATCGTCCACTCCATGTGGGAGGACGTGGAGCAGAGGAGCAAGATCATGGGGGTGAGTTCAGAGTGAGAGTACTCTGATCAGTACTCTGATCAGTACTCTGATCAGTACTCTGATCAGTACTCTGATCAGTACTCTGATCAGTACTCAGTAGTAGATGATGACGTCACTACGTTACCTGATGTAATATTTGTTGATCTGCTAGGTTTCCCTTCAGGCTTTCCAGCTGAGCGGTAGTCGTTATGATGTCGTCATGGTGACGTGAGGCTAGAGATCGTCTCATAATGTTGTCTCTTCCTGGTTTTGAAGGCAGCGTGACAGTAAAGTGATGCTGCATCATTATCATCGGCCCACCTTTGAGTGAGGGCTTGTTTTTACAGGAGGGCCCTGAACGCCTCGAACGGCAGAAGAGCTGCTTCCTGTCCTCATGGTGGACTTTAGCCTGAGACCTGGAGCTACGGGACCCCAACAGACAGGCAGAGATAACTCATCAACAAATCATATCGCGTAAACGTTTAGTAAAACCGAGTCAATATCCAGGTGTTCTGTAAAAACAACCTGAAACCTCAACTCCCTTTAATTTATTTATTTGTATTAATCTGCTGCCGTTTCCTCTCGTCTGATTGTCTGTAAAACATCAGAAACCTGTGAGAAACCATCGAAGTTCACGACTTCAAATGACCAACAGTCTGTTTGCGATCTCTCAGAACGCGGCTGTGAATGTGTCCACGGTGTTTGTGTGTGAATTAAAATATATGAAGCGTGAAAACCAAATGCATTAGGGGCTGCATTAATAGATAGATAGATAAATACTTTATTAATCCCGCAAGGGGAAATTTTTCCGGTACAGCAGCATTTTTACATAAGAAAAGAACAATATGGACAAAAATATAATATAATAATAAGAAGAAACTAAGAAAAATGCACAATATATACAACAAATAGAATAATAATATTAAATTAACTAACAAAACAGATATCAAGATATCCTGACGTCACACAGAAACCCCGTCGTTTCCAGCGACCTGATTGGTCGGCCGAGCCGGGTCTCTGCCCGGCAACAGACCGAGCGTCCTCCCGTTGAGTAAATATTCATTACTTCTGAAACGTTTCCGCTTCGGGCTGATGCAACAGCGCATTAAGTTCTACCCGTGCCACGGAACTCAGCGGAGGATGCAGGTTGTGTTTGTTCAGGGTTTTACTTCGGGGGGGCGTGATTGTGCCAGCGGTTCTCAACCGGAGAGCGAAGCCTGGCCGCGGCCGCCGTGCCCACAGAGCTGTTCCTCTATTCTCTCTCAGTGGAGCAGCTCCAGGAAGTGTCGCTCATTGACATCACAGACTTAAATCCTGGCTCCGCTCACTCGTAGCTTTCAGAAGGACGTTCTCGTGCTCCGGTTCTCCTGGAATTAACTCCCAGAGTTCATGAGGGGGGAAATACTTTTTAACGTTTGATTGTTTAAGAGCTGCGGCTGAGATAAATAAAGATAAATGTACCGATGGACGCTAAACAGTTGATGCTCTTAACTATCAAAGATCACAGTAACTTCTTTTGAGGAAAAATTAAGGTCAAAATCAGTGATCGGTGTATTCCAGCTGCCTCAGTCCAGGTATTTGTTCCACCAGAGTTTCATAATGAGAATATCTTTAGTCCGGACACAACCTCCAGTTCTGAGGAGTGAAGTCAAAGCTTCATGTGTTAAAGCTGCATTCTCTCTCCTGACCACCAGGGGGCGACTCCTCTGGTTGTATAGAAGTCAAAACTTCATGTGTTAAAGCTGCATTCTCTCTCCTGACCACCAGGGGGCGACTCCTCTGGTTGTATAGAAGTCTATAGAAAATGACTCTACTTCTCTCTTGATTTATTCCCTCAAATCTTTACAAATTTTTCCATTTTTTCGAGTCGATAGATGAGATTATTGACTGCAGTCGGCCGTTGAAATGATGAAACTGATGCAGTTTGTTTTCGGGGTCAAAAGGTCAAGTTTGCCCTCTGCATGTATGACGGAGGTCTTTAGTTTGACTCATCGTGTGACAGAAAGAGGTCGGAGATGAGAAATTACAGTGTGGTTTGTGAGGTCACCCCTGGTGTGTGTGCATGCATGCATTAGGTGTGTGTGTGTGTGTGTGAGAGAGAGAGAGAGAGAGAGGGGGGGGGGGGTGTTATGTATGTATGTATGTATGTATGTATGTGTGTATGTTTTCACAGCTGCGTATGTGAACTTTTGTTGTGTACATCCACTCGTGTGTTTCCCTACATGTTGGCACCGGCCTGCACACGTGACCTAAACTCTGATTTATTTCTGATTTCTCAACCGATGTCAGACAGAACCACCAGAGAAGATAAGTCCAAATTAAAATAGCAAAATAAATGGAGAGTGAGATAAAACTAAATTCTAAAAACAAAATGAAAATAATTTTTTTATAACCTTTTTTATTTTATTTTAATAAACATGTATCTGGAGGAAAAACCAAGCGTGTAAAGTTTCACCAGAGAGACCATAAGCCTTCTTCAATACAGCATTTAGACCAGAAAGCAGGGGATGCTTTAGGGGTGGGGCTACAGGGTGATTGACAGGTCTCTACGTCCTCCTCAGTCCGTATATGGTCACTTCCTGGTTACTGGTTGATTAAAAGCGTGTGTGTGTGTGTGTGTGTGTGTGTGTGTGTGTGTGTGTGTGTGTGTGTGTGTGTGTGTGTGTGTGTGTGTGTGTGTGTGTGTGTGTGTGTGTGTGTGTGTGTGTGTGTGTGTGTTTTATTATCGATTTACATAAAAAGCTTCAGGATTATTTGTTTCTTAAGACATGAAGAGATGAACGGAGACGCGTCACCGTACTGCCTCTTTAAATCTCGACGCACGCGAAGCAGATATAATATTTTTCGACAACCTCTCGTGGCCGTTTTAATTCAGTGTTCTTTGAAGAGGAAGAGGACGGAGAGAGAAAAGGGTCAAAACAGAAGGCTTGTGCTGAACCCGTTCCTCTCTCTCAGATCGACGCCAGCCACCGGAAGGAAGGAATGAAATCCATGACAGAGACGTTCTACGCGGCCATATTTGGATACGACGAGGTGAGAACCGCTTTTGTTTTACGCTGAAGAGCCGGAGGGCCGAGGGCCTCAGCGACGCGACGCGGGGATCGATGACGCGGCGTTTGTGTCCGTAGGGAATCCTGTCTGACGACTGCGTGCTGGCTGCAGCTCTGTGGAGGAACCTGTTCAACTGTGAGTGTGAGGACCCCAAGCAGCTGGAGCTCATGGTGGGATACGTACGCAAACAGGTGCGTCACAGCTCGCCGTCCTCTGCCGTTACTGTGTCCACCTTAAGAGCCTCCACCTTAAGAGCCTCCACCTTAAGAGCCAGTCCACCTTAAGAGCCTCCACCTTAAGAACCAGTCCACCTTAAGAGCCTCCACCTTAAGAACCAGTCCACCTTAAGAGCCTGTCCACCTTAAGAGCCAGTCCACCTTAAGAGCCTGTCCACCTTAAGAGTTTTGTAGTTTTAATATTCACCTCCGCCTTCTGCAGCATCTTCTCTTTTCTCTTTTTAACTCTCGTGAGTTCAGGAGCTGCTGAACTACACACACACACACACACACACACACACACACACACACACACACACGCACACACACGATGCAGGTGTGTCAAAGGTCATGGAAGCTGTGTCCAACTCAATCACCCAAGTGTGTGTGAGACAGTTTGAAGTCTTATGTCAGAAAACAAACAAATGACACACTCCTGTGTGTGCGTGTGTGTGTGTGCGTGCGTGCGTGCGTGCGTGCGTGCGTGCGTGTTATAAAATGACTTCTTCAACGTAACACGTTCACATTTCCAGGGAAAGTGAACCGGTTTGTCAGGTTAACTGTCGCGATGCCATCACACCATTAAACATGCCTCACACACACACAGATATACACACATATATATACACACAGATATACATACACACATATACATACACACACATATACATACACACATATACACACAGATATACACGCATATACATACACACACACATATACATATACACACACACACACACACACACACACACAGATACACACACACACATATATATATACACACACACACACACACACAGATACACACACACACATATATATATACACACACACACACACTCGTACGTACGTCATTCAGCGAGTTGAACAAAAACACTTGTTTTTTTAACTTTAGTCTCACGTCTCCGCTCTGACCTCTGACCTTTAAGACATTTGTTCTTTAACTTTCTTTAATTTATTCAGTGTTTTTATTTTAGTTTGTTTCTCATCGTTTCTCTTCTTCAGAAGCCAGAAACCGTTTTTACTGATTCTAAAGTGAGACGGCTGTGTGACAGGTGACTCGTTGGTCAGCTGATCTGCTGGTGGAGGTTTCACCTGAGCTGTGTTTCAGATGCAGTACGTGGACGCTCTGGACGGAGACGACCTGATCCTGACCGGAGAGGTGAAGTGGCGCCCTCTGGTGGAGGAGAACGCACAGAGCATCCTGAAGGTGGCCACGCCCACCTACAACGACACCGGGCTGTGAGACGAAGACCCCGTCTCCTCTTCCTCTGACCTCTTAGTGTCTTCTTCATCCTCACCCCCCCCCCTTCCTCTCTTCATCCTCACCCCCCCTCCTCTCTTCATCCTCACCCCCCCTCCTCTCTTCATCCTCACCCCCCCTCCTATCTTCACCCCCCTCCCCTCTCTTCTGTCATTAAAGGAGAGATTTTAAATCTGTAGCTTTCTCATCCACTCCATTTCCTTTCTATTCCTCTCCTTCCTCCTCTTCCTCTCCTTCCTCCTCTTCCTCTCCTTCCTCCTCTTCCTCTCCTTCCTCCTCTTCCTCTCCTTCCTCCTCTTTCTCTGGACGCTCAGTATAGACAGTCAGGGATATTATCTTTCTCTCACTCTCTCACACACACACACACACCGTCTCGTCATCAGCGAACCAGCCAATCCAACAGCAGGAACCGCCAATGCATCATCATCATCCTCCTCCTCCTCCTCCTCCTCTTCATCATCTTCATCCTCCTCTTCATCCTCCTCTTCATCGCTCTCCCGTCGGTTCTGAGATGCTTCCTTCCTTCCTCCAAACCTTCGAGCTGTGAAGAGAACAAGAAACTCTATTTATGTTGTTTTTTTCCCCGCATGAATGCTACGCTATATTTATAAAGTATGTATTTTGTATACCTCAATTTTTACACCCCCCCGCCCCCCCGCCCGCTAGCTAAGACCTCACCGCTCTCAACAGGTGAGGTCAGGTGACCTGACAATACTGGTTCTCGTAACCGAATGCGAATCCCCCTCCCCCCCCCTCTCCTCCTCTCCCCAGCCCCCCCCACCCCACCCCTCTCCCCCCGCGATGCTCTCAGACCGAACAGGAAGCCGAGCTCTCAAAGACGCCGTCGCTGCAATTTTAAAATACAAACCACGAGCTTTTGTTTTGATTTGTTTTGTTTGTTTTTAAGAAGTGAATAAATAAAATGTTATCTGGATGTATCAAACCACCGAGCCTCGCTTTTGTGACAAAGTGACAAAAAAAAAAAAAGCTTCTTTGCTTTTGAAAACGTCCTCTTTCCAGCTGGAATGTAAAGTTAATAACATGATACATAATACATAATACATAACCAGAGCTACAGCGCATTTAAACAGTTAAAGCATGTTTCCGTCCAAATTAAGGGCAAAGTTTTCAACAAATATAAAGAAAACTGGCAGAAGAGAATGTTGCGTAATGCTGTTTCTTCTTCCACAATGAACATGATGGAAATATGAAACATGAGTTTGTTTCACGTGTCGATGTGAGGAAGGTTTCAGCCTCCTCATCGTGTTCGGGTCACATGACTCCTGGAGTAGTGACTCAAAGATATGTTATTCATCCAGATGGAATAAAACCAGACGCTGAGCTCCAGAGAAACTGGAGAACTCTACGAGGACGACGCGTGCTCATCCGGCTGTTCGACCCACAATGCTTTGCAGCAGTTTTACGAGCGAGGTCATGAGGAAGTGGTTTGTCCAGCCGAACACTCGCTGCCTGCAACAGCATGTACGCAGTAAACACACCTCTCGACTTTAGGAGACAAACTTATATTATATACTAATACTCAAACCATAATCAGCTTAGGTTTTAACTAAATTGTAGCTTTGCTTCTATAAAGTGAGTCTCAGGACTGATTCCACTTCCTTCCAGCGTGCAGGCTCTGCTTCAGGCCTGCAGAGGGCGCCACCGCTCAGCAGCCGGCTGTCAACCTGTTTTATATTTCTTATTATTACTTATAACATGTGATCTCCAGTCAACTCATCATATGACTTCAGACGTCACATGATCACAGTGTATATATATATATATATATATATATATATATATATATATATATATATACGTATATACATATATATATAAACACATATACATATATATATATATATATATATATACGTATATATACATACATATATATACAGCTCTGTGCTGAGGCCTCCATCAGTCGGGCCTCCATCAGTGTGGTCTCCATCAGTCTGGTCTCCATGGCTGTGGTCTCCATCAGTGTGGTCTCCATGGCTGTGGTCTCCATGGCTGTGGCTCCCTCTGGGTTAATCTCAGCGCTGCACTCTTGACCCTCAGCAGCTGGACAGGAAGTCTCTGCTCCGGATATCTCCGTGTGCTTCCCCACAGAGCTCTGAAGCACATGGTCCTCTAAGCCTGAGACCCAGTGGACTCCAGTCTCATAAGTACCTGAGACCCAGTGGACTCCAGTCCCCTCAGTGGTGGACTCCAGTCCCCTCAGTGGTGGACTCCAGTCCCCTCAGTGGTGGACTCCAGTCCCCTCAGTGGTGGACTCCAGTCCCCTCAGTGGTGGACTCCAGTCCCCTCAGTGGTGGACGTGCTTTATGAAAAGCCTTTTCCCTCCAACAGGAGGGTTGTCTTTAGTCTATTTGACTCTAAAGCGTCGTGACAGGAGGATATTTATTGTGTTAACCTGCTAACTACTGAACCCATTCATAAGGAAACCAGTTTTACCAGAGCGACGGAGTTCTTCTGGCCTCGCTCTCTCCCCGGGCTCCTGACCCGCCTCGGGAACAGATCAGGTTCAATCCCATCAGAATTAATAAAGACTGGTTGAGATGTGAGCAGACGGACGTGTGGGCACAGGCCCGTGTGTTATATCAGCACATATACACATCAGTATCTTCACACATCAGTATCTTCACACATCAGTATCTTCATATATAAGTATCTTCACACATCAGTATCTTCACACATCAGTATCTTCACACATCAGTATCTTCACACATAAGTATCTTCATACATCAGTATCTTCACACATCAGTATCTTCACACATAAGTATCTTCACACATCAGTATCTTCACACATAAGTATCTTCATACATCAGTATCTTCATACATAAGTATCTTCATATATAAGTATCTTCACACATCAGTATCTTCACACATAAGTATCTTCACACATCAGTATCTTCATACATAAGTATCTTCATACATCAGTATCTTCACACATAAGTATCTTCATACATAAGTATCTTCACACATAAGTATCTTCATACATAAGTATCTTCATACATAAGTATCTTCATACATAAGTATCTTCATACATAAGTATCTTCACACACAACCAGAGTCTTTGCAGACGACGACCTGTTGTTCACTGACGATGTGATTCTTAACTCACATTCATTCTCAGTGACAATCTGCAACTGAGCTTGCAGTATCTGAATATTAATAATCAAAGACACGCCCTTAAGTATTTGCGCTTACAGCAGGGTGACACACCCCTTGCATCACAATGCATTACCGTCTCTTGTGCGCTGCAGAGGAAGAACCCGGGAGGCGTTTCCACACCTGACGACTAACCCTGTTATTCATCTTTGGTTTGGGATTCATTTTAAGAATCACTTGTGCAACAACAACAACAACTCTGTAGTTTAGTTGCCAACAGTTTAGCAAACTAGCATCTCTGTGAGCTAAATGCTAACACCAACATGCCCACAATAATGATGCTTAGCTTAGCATGTTACCATTCTAAGTAAAAACTTTGACTGGCTGGTGGTGCAACAGAAATAAAAAGTCAGCTATAATTCATCCTCTGGGATCTTGAATGTCTGCACAAGATTCCATCTCCATCCAACAGTTATCAGATATTTGCTTTGTTTAAAGAACTTGAGAACCAAAAGTTTAGCTCTGTTTGTGTGTCAGGACCTAAAGTGGGTCAGGAACCAGGTTTCATTATGGAGGATCCCAGGTTTCATTATGGAGGATCCCAGGTTTCATTATGGAGGATCCCAGAAGGGACCGAGTCCCTGACATCTGGGTCACAGAGCAGTCGTGACCTCGAACTTTGTTTTACTCTTTGAGCTTCATTTGTCTCTGAATGGTTTGAGGAAGTCAGTCAGTAACATGCTGGTGCATAATTATTCATAACACAAAGATGTGAGCTAGTTTTGGGCTAAATGAGGGCTGTAAATCAGCTGTTAGTTGGCTTATAGTTATGTTTGTGTGCATGGAAGACAAACATCCTGCAAGCTTTCTGACTTTAAATGATTTGAAAAAAAAAATAATAATAATATCATCAAACTGAAGGTGATGATAGTTGCATTTAAGACGAGAGTATTAAATTAAAATGTGTGAGCCTCCACAACGTGTTCCAACAGACGGAATAATAATGAGCCTGAAGAGTTGTGTCGCTCCGGGTGACACCTTCACACCCAAAACACTCCTCACATACCTCACATGCACGAAGGAGTCGCCCTCTGGAGACGGTTGGTCCTCCTCAGGGACGACGAGAGGACTTTGACTGACAGCGAACCTGCGTGAACAAGAATGCTGCAGGTCACGTGACACGTTTGTCTCTTAGTGCTGCATTTCTGTTTCCTGTGATGTAGTGGTAGTTATCGATGTCTTCCCATCAGCTTCAGCTGTGTGGGGGCAAATGTTATCATTCTAACACGCTGAAGTAAGATGGTAACCATGATAGCTGCTAAACATCAGCACGTTAACGTTGTCTCAGTGAGCTGCTAGCATGCTGCTGTTAGCATTTAGCTCAAAGCCTAAGAGCTGCTAGCACTCTGTCTTCTTTAAATGTTCTTTTTTTCATGCTTTGACCACCAATAACTTTCCTCCTTCAAAATCTGCACATTCGAAAATAAAACTATCTACAAGAGAAAATGTTTTATTGTAATTTTGGTGAATTTACCCGTTAAAATGAATATGAAAACCTGTGTTTTCCACCCAGCTACGGTCGCTCTGCAGGATGGAAACAGACCCTGAAGACATGAATATTTTCCAGCTGTAAAATCTGCATGTAAAAAAACGATTATGTGAAGTGAGCTGCTGTGATTCAACCATCTGCCAAATGACATTATTAAATATTATATGACTGTCTAAAATACAGGGTTTTATTTGACATGACAGCTGTCGGGCGAGCCGTGTTTGCTTATAGTGGTTTTAATATTCTCATCACATTCACACCGCTGGGACATTTTAAAGCACGCAGTGTTTTCATAAAGCAGCTGATGACTCAGTTTTCCACAGAGCTCCGGCCTCGTGGTTTGTGTTCAGCCTCGCTTATTTTGGTCTTCCGTTTGCTTCCATCTATTTGTTCTGTTTCGTCACCGTTATCTCTCACGGCCAGAGACGCCGTGACTCAGCGGTTAGCTTTGGGAGAGGCCGCCCCACGACTTGTAGGTGTGTTTGGTTCTTTGCCTTCTCACCTTTGGCCCTCACAACACAGACGCCTTCACTCGTCTCTATCATGTCGGGGACGATTCTGCAACACAGCAATGTCCCGAGTCAAAGTGGGAATCAATGTGCCTCTTCTGTGGCGAGGTGGGAAGTAGAGTCGGGGTGTGGAGGGAGCTGAACCGTGTCTGAATGTCCTGCCGGAGACGAAAGCTCGCACACGGAACAACAGCTGATGTCAGCTTTTGAGACTTGAGATGGAAAAGTTGGTCAGTTCTCTACTTTGGTCCAAAGCTTCACATGTTAAAGCTGCATTCTCTCTCCTGACCACCAGGGGGCGACTCCTCTGGTTGTATAGAAGTCAAAGCTTCATGTGTTAAAGCTGCATTCTCTCTCCTGACCACCAGGGGGCGACTCCTCTGGTTGTATAGAAGTCAAAGCTTCATGTGTTAAAGCTGCATTCTCTCTCCTGACCACCAGGGGCGACTCCTCTGGTTGTATAGAAGTCTATAGAAAATGACTCTACTTCTCTCTTGATTTATTCCCTCAGTAAACATTGTAAACATGAGTTTATGTCTCAATCTCTAGTTTCAAGTCTTCTTCAATACAGCATGATGTTCATTTAGTAAATTATGGTCCATTTAGAGTCAAACAGACCATAAAGCAGGGGATGCTTTAGGGGCGGGGCTACAGGGTGATTGACAGGTCTCTACGTCCTCCTCCTCAGTCCATATATGGTCACTTCCTGTTCACTGGTTGATAAAAAACAAAGATTCTCTGAATCTCACTCCTTCTGTCCGCCTCGCTTTTCTTTTCATTGTTTCTGTCTGTGTTCCTTTCGTTTGTTTCTCTACGCGTCACCGCCCACAACACCGTGATCTCGTCTCCCCGTGATGTGTCCCGGGATGCTCCTGAATTCACCCATGAGTCCTCTTGAGAGACTCTCTTGTGTCCCGGAGCGACCCCGTAGGCTTTATAACCTCTGAGTCTGGGCAGCCCCACAACAGATCCTCTGTGTTGTTCGTTTTAATTTCGACCTTTTAATTTTGGCCTTTCTCTTTTGTCAGAGAGAACAAATTGTCCTCTGACAACCCTCAAGTCTCACGCTGAGGCATGAGCCGCTAACCAGCGGACTTCATCAACGCCATCCTGTCAGAGTGTCGGAGCGGTGGGCGGAGAGAGAATCTGTTTGTTCTCCAGCAGAAGACTTTAACTCTCCTGGGGACGTCTCAGTCTGCAGATCATGACTATCGTCTTCAACGTGTTGGGAGACATCCCGTTTAGCTTAGCTTAGCATAAAGACCCAAACAAAATCCACCTCACGGCACATTCAAAGCTTCACACGTCACATATTTGTTTAATCTGACAAAACCCACAATGTAAGGGGGGATAACGTGCAGGACTACTTCCTGGAGTGTAGGCTGGGATTCTATAGTTCATTTCATACTGGTGTCCGAATGTATAGTGAGAAATATTATGACCTATATAGTGGATTAAAGGTATACCTCAATGCATCGTAAAGGTAGTGTACACCCGATGGCCACTCACGGAGCAATATAAACCTCTCTGGTCTCATCCGCCGTTCGTAGCAAAAACTACGGAAAACCCAAAATGTACACGTGTTGCTGGATTTTGTAGGAGAATGTACGAAAGACGAGGAGAAACGTTTTGTCTGGTATCATATGAGCCGTGTGTGAGGAGCTTTGTAGACCAGCACGCATCGCGTACAATATTTGTGTTGTGTTGTATCTACGAGTACATGAGCAGAGTATTGAGCCCGACAACAGTACTGGTGTCGGTGCATCCCTACTACCTTACATAATGTACTTAC
>JACSYO010001658.1:32500-90000 GCA_016806645.1 Ophiodon elongatus | reverse complement strand
TTATATGTGTGTATATATATATATATATATATATATATATATATATATATATACATACACATATATATCTATGTTATATAACATGCAGCGAGGCAACGTTTAAGCTTTACTTGTGGATGCAGAGGTTGAAACCAGTCCTTCCACTTCTCCGACTGCCTTCAGCGTAACGTTCCTTCACCTGCTTCATGTTGACTTGTTCTCCTTCTCAGTATTTGTGGATTTGCATCATGTTCCCGTGTGTTCATCCTCCAGCGGTGGGCAGATCATTACGTTCTGTACTTAAAGGCCCTATACGTCTCTGGAGTCGACCTGTCAATCACCCTGTAGCCCCGCCCCTAAAGCATCCCCTGCTTTATGGTCTGTTAGAGACCTGTCAATCACCCTGTAGCCCCGCCCTAAAGCATCCCCTCTTTATGGTCTGTTTGACTCCAAATGGACCATAATTTACTAAATGAACATCATGCTGTATTGAAGAAGACTTGAAACTAGAGATTGAGACATAAACTCATGTTTACAATGTTTACTGAGGGAATAAATCAGAGAGAAGTAGAGTCATTTTCTATAGACTTCTATACAACCAGAGGAGTCGCCCCCTGGTGGTCAGGAGAGAGAATGCAGCTTTAACACATGAAGCTTTGACTTCTATACAACCAGAGGAGTCGCCCCTGGTGGTCAGGAGAGAGAATGCAGCTTTAACACATGAAGCTTTGACTTCTATACAACCAGAGGAGTCGCCCCCTGGTGGTCAGGAGACAGAATGCAGCTTTAACACATGAAGCTTTGACTTCTATACAACCAGAGGAGTCGCCCCCTGGTGGTCAGGAGAGAGAATGCAGCTTTAACACATGAAGCTTTGACTTCTATACAACCAGAGGAGTCGCCCCCTGGTGGTCAGGAGACAGAATGCAGCTTTAACACATGAAGCTTTGACTTCTATACAACCAGAGGAGTCGCCCCCTGGTGGTCAGGAGACAGAATGCAGCTTTAACACATGAAGCTTTGACTTCTATACAACCAGAGTCCCCTAGGTTGGGTCCCAATGGACTAAACTAGTAAACTGTGTATAAATGAATTAAAGCAGCTCCACAGTAACATGCTGCTCTGACGTTGACGTTTTAGTATTTACTATCTAGAATCTGATATCAGCCGCAGGAGACATTTTACTACTTTAAGTACATCTTACTGATAATACTTTACTGCACTTTTATGTGTGGATTTTGAATGCAGGACTTTTACTTGTAAATACTCCATTTACATAAATCTATTGTTACTTACTCAACGAATAGATGATAATACTTCTTCATTCTACCAACTCGAGCACACAGTCATGACTCGCCGCTTTCTGCCAAACACTTGTTTCCATCATGACTCAGCCGAAGGTGACTTCCCCTGACTCACCTCAACCATGTGACCGCGAGTATCTAACGTTTACACCTGCAAACAGGAAGTCGCCGAGTCATTCCTAATAAGGGCACGCGCTTGTTTACAACTTCTTTTAATAGATTGATAATTGAGTTTAGCTTCTATGTAAGCAGATTATACGTGTGTGAATATAAATGCAGTGACTAGCGGAGACCTGTCGATCCCAAGAAAAAACGTCTGACTTGAAACACCCGGCGTCTGAGAGACGTGTGATCTTCAGGTCGGCTCGTGACATGACGGCCATCTTTTGTTTGCGCTGAAGCCGCAGAGATAACATTAAAAACTAGAACCACCAGTTTGACTGACTCTGCCACGGTCACAGGGAAAAAAGTCTGATTTAAAATCTATTGCGTGGAAGTTATGGAACACAGAGCGATCGAATCATCACTTTCTGTGGAAACCCAGTGAAACGAGAGCGGGCAGGTCTTTAGTTCTTTAGACCTCTGGACCTCTGGGCCTCTGGACCTCTGGACCTCTGGACCTCTCGACCTCTCGACCTCTCGACCTCTGGGCCTCTCGACCTCTCGACCTCTGGACCTCTGGGCCTCTGGACCTCTGGACCTCTGGACCTCTGGACCTCTGGGCCTCTGGACCTCTGGACCTCTGGACCTCTGGACCTCTGGGCCTCTCGACCTCTCGACCTCTGGGCCTCTGGGCCTCTGGACCTCTGGACCTCTGGACCTCTGGACCTCTGGGCCTCTCGACCTCTCGACCTCTGGGCCTCTGGACCTCTGGACCTCTGGGCCTCTGGGCCTCTCGACCTCTCGACCTCTCGACCTCTCGACCTCTCGACCTCTGGGCCTCTGGGCCTGCAGGTGGCTGCGTGTCGTGCTCTCAGGGTCGTGGATAATAGAATGAGCTGAACCTGTCTTTGTTCTGCTCACAGCGGCTTCTTCTAAAACAAACACGCAGAGCGACGACGTCCTTCACCCGCTGGGTCAATATTTAGTCGCCTCAACGTGGAACTCCTCGCGGATGTTGACGAGCGATGGCGGACGTCGTGACGTCGTGCCTGCAGGGAGAAACCACTCCTGTCTTCAGAT
The DNA here is from genome assembly GCA_016806645.1 of Ophiodon elongatus. Classification (NCBI taxonomy): domain Eukaryota; kingdom Metazoa; phylum Chordata; class Actinopteri; order Perciformes; family Hexagrammidae; genus Ophiodon; species Ophiodon elongatus. The sequence goes on along the minus strand of JACSYO010001658.1, from coordinate 87,535 downwards.
GAATCCTCTCTCCTTCGGATGAATCCTCTCTCCTTCGGATGAATCCTCTCTCCTTCGGATGAAGCCTCTCTCCTTCGGATGAATCCTCTCTCCTTCTGATGAATCCTCTCTCCTTCGGATGAAGCCTTTCTCCTTCGGATGAATCCTCTCTCCTTCAGATGAAGCCTCTCTCCTTCAGATGAATCCTCTCTCCTTTAGATGAATCCTCTCTCCTTCAGATGAATCCTCTCTCCTTTGGATGAATCCTCTCTCCTTCGGATGAATCCTCTCTCCTTCAGATGAATCCTCTCTCCTTCAGATGAATCCTCTCTCCTTCAGATGAATCCTCTCTCCTTAATACATAATGAAGTGTCTCACAGGGCGTTAATAAAAGGGCAGATGTCTTTCTCTAAAGGGGACACGTTAGATTCAGTCTGTATCTAAATCAAAGGTTTTCATGGAGATCATATATTATATATATATATATAATTAGTTTTTATAACCTTTCAGGTTATAAAAACTAATAAAAGCCGTCTGGTGGAGCTTCAGTCTGTTATCGAACGATAAGACCGGCTCAAGTATAATCATCCTGATTACTGCTTGAGCCCTGCATGGCAGATGGAGGAGTGTGTGTGTGTGTGTGTGTGTGTGTGTGTGTGTGTGTGTGTGTGTGTGTGTGTGTGTGTGTGTGTGTGTGTGCGTGCGTGCGTGTGTTGCAGGGGAACCTTTCTGCAAGTTCCATGTTTAAATTTCCCCACAAATCTTTATTATTCTTGATTATTAATCTATAATTCCTGATATAGATATCCGTGTGTTCGGTGGAAGGAAGGAAATAAAGAGATTTGTGTTTCCACGTTTATATCAACAAATAATCTTTCAGAGATTCATCTTGAGTGAGCTGACAGAACATAAGTGTTGGTGTTTATGTTTTTAGAGGGAGAAAAGACAGCCAGAGACTGAGAGGAAGTTAGGCAATGCTGCCTTCAAAATAAAAGCACATAAAAGACCCGCAAGTGGCGCAATTAACAAACAAAGAATTTTGAATTGTTACAAAATAAAAAGTTGGATTGACACTCATCGATTCATTAATTTTCATTGTAGATTATGATAAAAGTACAAAGACTATATCATAATGAAGAAGAGCCTTGTATCTTAAATTGAGTGAGATTACAGGAATTACCTGCATTTAATGTCTCAAGTCACAAAACATTCAAACAAGAATTGTCATTATCATGATTATTAATTATCATTAATTCAGTTGCGTTATCTTGACAAACTGACTTAAGATGCAACTACATTTAATTTAGTTTAGGACCAAATGCACCAATAAATAATTCATACAACTCTAAACTATGTAAATGATCAGGGTAGAACTTTATTTTGAAATCCCAGGATGTCCTTTTTGTACTTATTGTGATAAAAACAGACACAGTGTTCGATAGCAACACGAGTAATCTCTTTTAAATCACTTCTTAAAACTACAGACATGTTACTGCTTTATTTTATTATTGTTATAGTTATTTATTTATTTTATTTCTGACTTTGTTCTCTTCGTATTGATTGTTTTTATTGTACTGTTTTATCAGGGTTTGATTTTTGTTGATCTTTCTGTTGTTATATTAACTTTATTTGTCCGATAAATAATATTATGATGGAAAATAAAGTTTCTCATAAGGAATAAATGGTGAATTCTTATTAACTCGGGTTTAAATCGAGCTTTTATTTCAATACATTTATATTTTACTTATAGTAAGTACGAATTTACTAAATTATTATCAAATGACAGACCTGTAAAATAAAACACCATGAAGCCCAAACAGGTGTGCTCGTTGTCATGCGGCCTTTATTTTGAAATGCCTCACCAACCTGTCTGTTGTGAACTGAGGAGGAAGAGGAGGAGGAGGAGGAAGAGGGGGGAGGGGGGAGGAGCATGTCCCCGTTGGAGACCAATGACAGGACAGGTAGCAACAGGTGAGCCGAAAACACACACACACGCGCGCGCGCACGCACGCACACACACACAGGGAGCGCGAGGCTGCAGAGCTGAAGACGCTCCTGGCACCAGAGATCCTGTCTGACGGGACGAGGCACCAGAGGCGCGAGGACCACTTCAGGAACCGAGTCCGGGTCGTTTGGATTATTATTCCGAGAATAAAACCCGACTGGAAGAAAAGAAACAAGTAAAACATCCGTTAAAGGACTTCGTGGAGTTCGTGTGACTTCAGAGCCGAGTCGGTTAACGGGTTCACGGGAGCGGGGCCACCTGCCGCCGCACTGACGTGGAGCTCTGCCCCGCTAGACTTCATCCGGATACAAAGTCTCCTCCGCGGGGATGAGTCCGCGCAGCCTCCAGAGGAAGTAGTCCCGTCTCCGTAACATTGTATCACTACACCCGTCGTCCCCTGAGCCGCGGCCCGCACCATGCTCAGCTTGGAGGGCCTGCGCCCGGCCTCGTCCGGGAGGAAGCCGCTGGGGAAGCTCGCCTCCCGGCTGGAGGAGGTGAAGAACTCGTGGCGGCAGGTGTCCACGCTGGAGCTCAGCCACAACGAGGCGGCGCGCCTGGCCATGGACGCGCTGCTGGAGCACGGGGAGCAGGAGTACCGGCGCGTGCTCACCCAGGAGCGCGAGCTCAACTTTCTGTCCCCGCTGGAGGTGCGCTACATCACCGGGCAGGCGGCCAAGGCGGGCGGCCCCGAGAGCAACGGCGGCGGAGCCAACGACCGGGACTTCGGGGACGCGGACGCCGTGTCCGACCTGAACTCCGGGACGTACTTCCCGATGATGTCCGACGACGAGCCGCCGATGCTGGAGCTCGGCTGGCCGGACGCCCCGGCGCGCTACGGCCCGTCGGAGACGCAGATCTACTTCCAGAGGGACAAGTCCCACAACGTGAAGGACCTCATCAGGTCCCTGATCAACAAAGCCAAGAAGGTCTGTGCCGCACTTATTACATTCATACTTTATTCATCCGAGGGACTTTGTTTCAGTACAGCAGCATTTTTACATAAGAAAATACATTTCTTTACATAAAATAACAATATATACAACAAATAGAATAGAATAATACTAATATTAAATTAAATGAACTAATAAAACGAAACAGTAGTGCGATATGTAGCCAACAACGATCAGAGGTGCTACTGTTGGGAGTTTATTATTACATATTCACAATGTGGAAGAATTCATCTCAGTCCACACAAAACAACAAGACATTTAAGTATACAGTTTTATTTCATAGTTTTATGTTATAAATACATCATATTCGGGAGGAGGGATTTCCGGTTAAATAGAGGAAATTATTCCTTAAATCTGACTTTATGCTCAGAAACCATGTAATAAGTGTCTTGTTGAGACCCGTATTAGCTGAACACTCATCAGAGGAGCAGGAGGTCTGTGGGGGCCTGGAGGTCTGTGGGGGCCTGGAGGTCTGTGGGAGCCTGGAGGTCTGTGGGAGCCTGGAGGTCTGTGGGGACCTGGAGGTCTGTGGGGACCTGGAGGTCTGTGGGGACCTGGAGGTCTGTGGGGGCCTGGAGGTCTGTGGGGACCTGGAGGTCTGTGGGGACCTGGAGGTCTGTGGGGACCTGGTCCTCTATTTAACAAAACATTAGCTGGAAAACAGGCTTTTAATCAGAATGTAAGGGGTTCAATAGCGTTTCTATCGTTGTGTGTCCGTATTAACGTCCCCCTCCTTAAAAACATGATTATGTTATGATGACCTCCTCTCTGCTGATGGAGGATGTTTCTTTGTGCTCAACTTTGATCTCAGTTTCACAGATTTACGTATGAGATGCAACACCACGACTAGTTTGGAGCCAATCGTGGTGCAACATGCACAACTAGTGTGACGTGGAAACCTTCAGCCTTTATTCATGAGGCGGAACACGTTATTCATACAGGACCTTTCTCTCAGATCAGATAATCTGCTGATCATCTGATAATAAAACAGTTCAAGCTTTGACAGTAAAAGAACTTCAGACGGATGCAAATGAGACGATAAGAGGAAATGGAAAAACACGACATAATATGAAAACAATAGAAGAGACAGGTTTGGAAAATACATAGGAGACATCTTGTGCCAGTTAAACTTTAAGATGAGAACATTTGTATATTCAGTGGAGTGATGAGTGTTTCTGTCCTGACAAACAACACGATGCACAAATCTCCTCCCCGTAGGTTGGTGTTTCTTGTTTTTCATTATTACCACCTGAGTGCGTTGGTTTCTCCTCCTGTTGGTTTCTCCTCCTGTTGGTTTCTCCTGTTGGTTTCTCCTGTTGGTTTCTCCTCCCCCCTCCTCCTGTTGGTTTCTCCTCCTGTTGGTTTCTCCTCCTGTTGGTTTCTCCTCCTGGGGTTTCCACTTGTTGAGCAGCTGAGTCGTGGTTCAGCTCTTATCTCTCAGCACTAAGGTGTCACTGGTGTATCAGCTGACCTCGGTCCACGGATTGGAAAGGTCCAACTCTCTAATCACCGGCCATCAGCGGATTATGAGGCAGTGGACATGTAAAGTGTGTCTCTTTGTAGTTGTTTTGTCTCTTTGTAGTTGTTTTGTCTCTTTGTAGTTGTTTTGTCTCTTTGTAGTTGTTTTGTCTCTTTGTAGTTGTTTTGTGTCTCTATGTAGTTGTTTTGTTTCTCTTTGTAGTTCTTATTCGTGTGGTAGTTTGCGTCTCTTTGTAATTGTTTTGTTTCCTTTGTGGGTGTTTTGTGTCTCTAAGTTTTGTGTCTCTAAGTTTTGCACGTTTGATTTATTATTATTATTATTGATTATTATTATTATTATATTATTATTGATTTGTTTTTGTCTCTCTGTGTCTCTTTGTAGTTGTTTTTGTCTGTCTGTAGTTGTCTCTCTATAGTCAGTTTGTGTCTCTTTGTAGTTGTTTTGTCTCTTTGTAGTTGTTTTGTCTCTTTGTAGTTGTTTTGTCTCTTTGTAGTTGTTTTGTGTCTCTTTGTAGTTGTTTTGTGTCTCTTTGTAGTTGTTTTGTCTCTTTGTAGTTGTTTTGTCTCTTTGTAGTTGTTTTGTCTCTTTGTAGTTGTTTTGTGTCTCTTTGTAGTTGTTTTGTGTCTCTTTGTAGTAGTTTTGTCTCTTTGTAGTTGTTGTGTCTCTTTGTAGTAGTTTTGTGTGTCTTTGTAGTAGTTTTGGTCTGTCTGTAGTCATAGACAGTAGTCATATTGTGTCTCTTTGTAGTTGTTTTGTCTCTTTGTAGTTGTTTTGTCTCTTTGTAGTTGTTTTGTGTCTCTTTGTAGTTGTTTTGTCTCTTTGTAGTTGTTTTGTCTCTTTGTAGTTGTTTTGTCTCTTTGTAGTTGTTTTGTGTCTCTTTGTAGTTGTTTTGTCTCTTTGTAGTTGTTTTGTCTCTTTGTAGTTGTTTTGTGTCTCTTTGTAGTTGTTTTGTCTCTTTGTAGTTGTTTTGTGTCTCTTTGTAGTAGTTTTGTCTCTTTGTAGTTGTTTTGTGTCTCTTTGTAGTTGTTTTGTCTCTTTGTAGTTGTTTTGTCTCTTTGTAGTTGTTTTGTCTCTTTGTAGTTGTTTTGTCTCTTTGTAGTTGTTTTGTGTCTCTTTGTAGTTGTTTTGTCTCTTTGTAGTTGTTTTGTCTCTTTGTAGTTGTTTTGTGTCTCTTTGTAGTAGTTTTGTCTCTTTGTAGTTGTTTTGTGTCTCTTTGTAGTAGTTTTGTCTCTTTGTAGTTGTTTTGTGTCTTTGTAGTAGTTTTGTGTGTCTTTGTAGTAGTTTTGGTCTGTCTGTAGTCATAGACAGTAGTCATATTGTGTCTCTTTAAGGTTGTTGTGTCTCTCTGTAGTCGTTTTGCATCTTATGTGGTAGTTTCCAGCTCTTTGATTACGTTTTGTGTCTCTTTGTAGTAGTTGCTTCTCTTTGTAATTGTTTTGTTTTCTTTGTTTATGTTTTGTGTCTTTTGTTGTTTTGTGTCTCTCTGTAGTCACTTTGTATCTTATTGTGGTAGTGTGTCTCTTTGTAGTTGTTTTGCACATATTTCTATATTCCTGTTGTCTTATTGTGGTAGTGTGTCTCTTTGTAGTTGTTTTGCACATATTTCTATATTCCTGTTGTCTTATTGTGGTAGTGTGTCTCTTTGTAGTTGTTTTGTACATATTTCTATATTCCTGTTGTCTTATTGTGGTAGTGTGTCTCTTTGTAGTTGTTTTGCACATATTTCTATATTCCTGTTGTCTTATTGTGGTAGTGTGTCTCTCTTCGTAATTGAGTCTTTGAGGATGTTTTGTGCCTCTTTGTGGTAGTTTGGGACTGTGTCTTGGTACTTTTACATTTCTTTTTGTAGTTGCTTTTTGTCTCTCTGTAGCCGTTTGACTGTCCTACCCAATATGTAACTGTCACTTAAAGAGGTTCTGATCTAGCTGGGGACCTCAGACCCCCTGGACCTCAGACCCCCTGGGACCCTGGACCTCAGAACCCTTTGGCCCCTGGACCTCAGACCCCCTGGGACCCTGGGCCCAGTAGGTCCATTCAGTGATCCATCCAGGTTTCTTGGCAGTCTCTCTGGATGCTGTAATAAAATAAAAAATGAAAGCAACTAATGGATTGTGTTCACTGATTATCATCTCTGTGACACACACGCGTTGGTTGACTTGTGAGTTTACAGTGAATGTTGCCCAACGGTCTCCTGACCACTAAACTGACCACAGAGCAGCTAAATCAGACTCATGCTGCACACGAGTCACCTCCACACACACTTCCTGTTTCTCTACTATAAACAGACTGTTTTTAAAAGCATCATGTCTGAGTCTGCTAAAAGACTTTTAAACCTAACAGGAAACGTTCCACGACTCGTAGAGAAGCTGGTGCAACATCCAGCTCTCTCTGTGCTGAGTCCAGGTCACCAGTCAGACCAGGCAGCTGATCACTGATCTCCAGGTCACCAGTCAGACCAGGCAGCTGATCACTGATCTCCAGGTCACCAGTCAGACCAGGCAGCTGATCACTGATCTCCAGGTCACCAGTCAGACCAGGCAGCTGATCACTGATCTCCAGGTCACCAGTCAGACCAGGCAGCTGATCACTGATCTCCAGGTCACCCGTCAGACCAGGCAGCTGATCACTGATCTCCAGGTCACCAGTCAGACCAGGCAGCTGATCACTGATCTCCAGGTCACCAGTCAGACCAGGCAGCTGATCACTGATCTCCAGGTCACCAGTCAGACCAGGCAGCTGATCACTGCTCTTCACTGATCTCCAGGTCACGTGGTGCCTCATGAGAACAATAAAGGAGCTCTGGCTTCTGCCATGTAATCAGGTTCTAAGCTCAATGCGGTAAAGGATTATTCTTTATTTGCAAAAGAGATCGTTTTGTTGCTCTCACAATATGCAGGACTCCCTGTCCTTAAGAACAAATGTGTATTTTATGCACACGATGTTCACAATATTCATGTTTTACCTCCTCTGGATTTCCTCCGTACAGCATATTTTTGTTTCCGGAGAAAATGTCAAACTGCATCTGAAGTGCGTTCAATCATTTCAGGTATGCGCTGCTCGTTCGCACGCTCATGCGCTCATGTGCTCATGTGCGCAACGCCAGCGGGCATCGATGCGTCTGCACACGCAGCCAAACGCGCTCTTTGTGCGTGTGTTCATGTTGCGCAACACCTGCCGCGTGCAGGGTCCCTTCACTCCTTTATGTTAAATGAAGGTCCAGAACAGAAGCTCCAGGTCCCTCAGGCGGTGGAGGGAGTCTGAAGTGGAGCAGCAGCTCCACGACTCCGTCTCCTGAAGAGAACCTCTTCTTCTTAGAGACCCAGACCCGGTCCAACGGGCTCCTGTTTGTGAAGCAATAAATCATGGAAACATAAATATTACGAAGCTGTAATTAAACCCTCTCTTCAGTCATGTTGGGTCTTTTTCTTTGGTTTAAGTCTTATTTTGGTAGTTTGCGTCTCTTCGTAATGGTTTTGTCTCTTTGTTGTCTCTGTTTTAACAATGGTGTCCTCAGCCTCTCAGCAGCGGCCAATCAACGGTTCGATTCCAGCTGGTGATCGAATAGTGCTTATATCTATATAGATGTATATATCTATATATAGATATATACACATACAATAAATCAGAATGCATGGAAAGGTTTCAGAAATTAAACATTTTTCATTGTGCAAACTGCAAAAAAATGAAATCCACATTGCCAACAGCTTTAATATTGCTTCTTGTATTGAGCTACAGTCTGAAGTGAGAGCAGGTCTGTTGGAGAGGAGCGGGCGACGCGTCGTTGTTGGTTTAATGTCGGATGTTTGTCTGAAGAGTTTTCACCAGCAGGACTTAGTCATTGATCTTCCTCCACTTCATACACGGGGATGGTCCTCCATATGGATTGATATTTATCAATCCATATTTATTGCGTCCGCTTGATTTTTCCCATCAAAACCAAAGAACTCCCTAACAGCAGACACGTCTGTTCTCCGGTTACTCTTCATCTTCTTCGTCCTCTTCGTACTCTTCGTCCTCTTCGTACTCTTCATCCTCTTCATCTTCTTCGTCCTCTTCGTCCTCTTCATCCTCTTCATCTTCTTCGTCCTCTTCATCCTCTTCATCTTCTTCGTCCTCTTCATCCTCTTCGTCCTCTTCGTCCTCTTCATCCTCTTCGTCCTCTTCGTCTCTCTCTTCTGTTCTTGAATGTGCAGCAGACACACTGTTATGCTGCCAGCTATCAGCAATTGTTTAGTCTATAGAAAACTCAAGAAATATTAATATGCCCATCACAATTTCCACGAGCTCATGTTGACGTCCGTTTCAAAAACTCCCCAAAATGTTGACTCGCAGTGAGACTACCGGTCTGCCTCTGAGCTCAATATGAAATGTCGTGTGCCTGCAGGTCATCGCGCTGGTGATGGACGTGTTCACGGACGTGGATCTGCTCTGTGACCTCATGGAGGCGTCCAACAAGCGCAGAGTCCCCGTCTACATCCTGCTGGACGAGAACAACCTGGACTACTTCACAGACATGTGCTCCGCCCTCGACATCCAGAGCTCACACATGAGCGTAAGTACTCATATCACTCCGCCTGACCCCGAACGTATAGCTGGACCCCCCCACCCCCCACCTCCCCCACCCCTTCTCCCCCCAGAGGGAAGGGGGTGTATGCAGGAACTTTAACTTTAGTTAAAAAACCTTTGTCTAAATTCCTGCAAAACTGAAGACAAATACTTTGAGTTTACTGCTAATTAGCTAACATTAGCATGCTAACGTTAGCATGCTAACACACTGAACTAAGTCAACATGTGAGACTGACACTGATACAGTGGAGAGACGTACAAACAGGCGATTACAGGTTCTCGATCAGAAACAGACAGACCTCCGTCTGCTGTCTCTCTGTTTGGTGCCGGGTCATCGGTGTGAACGGGTCAAACGGAGACCGCTGCTCATTAACTTCTGCACGTCGGTATTTTAATCCGAACCACAATCTTTTCCTAAACATAACTCTGTTTATTCTGAAAGGACTGTTATCATGTAACGAGCACAAATTGACACGTGTTGTCGGCATTTCTCAGGACAAACGCACAAAACGGTAACTTGTTGTTCGTTTTTTCTTTCGCGGCGCCTGAACGCACCGCCCACATTCAGATCAATGGGAGGACTGAGGCGTGTGAATGCTGCCTTTGTGTCCTCGTTTTTACTGCTTTTATTTAAAGAGCCTCTCTGGTCCGTTGGAAGAGTGAACCGTCGTCTCCTCACTCGGCTCCTAGAAGTCACACCGCGGCGTCGGAGCGGAGGAACCTCAACCACCCGGTGACCTTTCTCCACCTTTTCCTCTTTCTACTGTGGCAGAAAAGATTCTGCTGAAGTGTCGTTGAGAAAGTGATGCCCACAGAATAACCCCCCCCCTTTAGAGGATAATAGAAGTCTCCTCTCCTCTCAGGACTCCACCAGGGTGGTGTTTCTGTGTTTCCTCCGCCTCCCTCTGTGATGTTCTTGGCCTGATGACACGTTCACAGCGATGAATCATCCGTCACTTGCAAATGTGAATTCTCTGCCTGTGGATTTTATTAGTGCACAGAAATGAACTGCAGCCTGAACTCTGAAACAGAAATGCAAATCATCAGCGTGTTTAAGAAAAACACGACTTTAACTCGGAGGAGAACTTTGTCGGAGTCGAGGCAAAAATATCTTAGAGCTCAGGCTGCTCGGAGCTCAGGGTTTGTAGATGGTAATCAGGGCTGCAACCATTTCTTTTATTTTTTTAACAATCTAAAAAAAAAAATTCCGTTTTGTATAATTGAAGTCGAAGGAAACCAACAACAAATATTCGTATTCAGGAAGCTGGAAACTGAGTTTTTGACATTTTGATAGAAACATGGAGCTGCTGCGTTAACAACAAAACTGCAGATAGTCAGTTTGACTTAAGAATTATAATCATAGTTAAAAGAATATAAAGACACGAACGACCTGTGATGATCCAAACATGTTACAAATCTACTCTCGCTCCTCATCGTGTGTGTGTGTGTGTGTGTGTGTGTGTGTGTGTGTGTGTGTGTGTGTGTGTGTGTGTGTGCGCAATGTGTGCGTCCGTCTCAGTAACTTGTGTGTGTGTGTGTGTGCGTGCAGAACATGCGGATCCGCAGCACGAGTGGTGACACGTACTGCACCAAGAGCGGCAAGAAGTTCACCGGCCAGGTACTGGAGAAGTTCATGATCATCGACTGTGAAGAGGTCATCGCCGGGTCATACAGGTGAGCCACACACACACACACACACACACACACACACACGTGCCAACCATGAAGTGTCTCTGGTTTAAATAATAACCCATCTCTCTCCTGCGTGTTGATGGAGCAGCTACGTGGTTAGCGTAGCCTGCGTGTTGATGGAGCAGCTACGTGGTTAGCGTAGCCTGCGTGTTGATGGAGCAGCTACGTGGTAGCGTAGCCTGCGTGTTGATGGAGCAGCTACGTGGTTAGCGTAGCCTGCGTGTTGATGGAGCAGCTACGTGGTTAGCGTAGCCTGCGTGTTGATGGAGCAGCTACGTGGCTAGCGTAGCCTGCGTGTTGATGGAGCAGCTACGTGGTTAGCGTAGCCTGCGTGTTGATGGAGCAGCTACGTGGTTAGCGTAGCCTGCGTGTTGATGGAGCAGCTACGTGGTTAGCGTAGCCGAGCCCTGATCCAGAGTTAGAAGAGGTCCGCTTGTCGTCTCGCGGTCGGACCTGACGAAGCCAAGGATTCAGACTTTTTACAAGTCTGCATCATTATGTTGTTATTCATAAGAACGTAATTATACTGGCGAGCCGCTGATGTTTCTTCATCAGTCGTTCCTCTAATTAACCGACCAATCAGCTGCTGACGGTGACGTTTAGGATTCCTGACATACTTCAGAGTTCATATCCACACATTCCTCGTGCCATCAGTCACCTGATGGGGGCGTCGCCTCCGCCCACTCAGGTGTGTGTGTGTGTGTGTGTGTGTGTGTGTGTGTGTGTGTGTGTGTGTGTGTGTGTGTGTGTGTGTGTGTTGTTGTGTGTGTTGTGTGTGTGTGTGTGTGTGTGTGTGTGTGTAGTCAGGCCGCGGCCGACGGCCAGCAAACCGGCTGGCGGTGGAATGAAGGGCGAGGTCCTCCAGAGGCAAATGTTTTCTTATCGCCTGAGCGCCGCGGTCCCTCCCTCCTACGCTCCCTCCCTCCTACGCTCCTTCCCTCCTCCCTCCTGCATCCTCATTCCTCTGATGTTGAAACCATTAAAATGCTGTATCACACTTTGATACCTGAGGAGTTTCCCGCTCCAGTTTGTTTGAGAAGCAAATAAATAAACTCTGATTCACTGATGTTTAATCCAAAAGAAAGGAACATTTCTTCATATTTCTACGTAGATAATAATTACATTCATGGAAAGATAAAGCCTTAACTTAAACTTGATCCCTTCCTATTTAGTGTTTATAAGCAATATATTATTATAATATTAATCAACGTTTACTTCACGATGACGAGTTGAAGTCACAGGAAGCAGCTGGTCGTGACGACCCAGAGGTCGATGAGGAGGAACTTTGTGATGTAGGGTCATCTGAGGGCCTGCTGTGGTCAGGCATCAGGAGGTTCTCCTGAGGTTCTCCTGAGGTTCTCCTGAGGTGAGAGTGATTTATGATCATCACTGGGGAAAGCTGTGCTGCAGGTTCTGTCTTCACCTCGGATGCCTCCAAATGTCTGCGGTGTCTCTGCGTGGATTATTAAGAGTCCTTTCATTTTTAGAGTTCAGTTCCAACACATTCTCAGCGTGGTGACTCATCGTCACCCAGGAAAATGTAAATGATTTGATCTGCAGGTTTATCAGCTGGAGGTGAACACAGATGATTTACACAAAGACGGCTGAAGTCACATTTTGCGTTTCATAATTTCCAGTTTAGCATGAGAGTCATTTCATTAATTAATTATTCCTTCCCGGTAAACAGAGTTATATCTGGGTTCTTTGATTTTGGCCGTCGCCATCCGTTTTTTTTTGTTACCAGTGAACAGGAAGTGACCATATTAGGACTGAGGAGGACGTAAAGACGCCGTATACATCTCTGGTGTCGACCTGTCAATCACCTTGAAGCCCCGCCCTAAAGCATCCCCTCTTTATGGTCTGTTTGACTCTAAATGGACCATAATTTACTAAATGAACATCATGCTGTATTGAAGAAGACTTGAAACTAGAGATTGAGACATAAACTCATGTTTACAATGTTTACTGAGGAATAAATCAAGAGAGAAGTAGAGTCATTTTCTATAGACTTCTATACAACCAGAGGAGTCGCCCCCTGGTGGTCAGGAGAGAGAATGCAGCTTTAACACATGAAGCTTTGACTTCTATACAACCAGAGGAGTCGCCCCCTGGTGGTCAGGAGAGAGGTTGCTGCCTGGTTACTCACCGTGTAGTGAGCCTGATGCACCTGGACCCTGGGTCCGCCTATTAGTGACCCCTGCCCTGATGCTACACAGCTAAAAACACAGCTTTACTAAGATTTCCCAGGTCATGGTCTTACTGGTCTCTCCTATTGTGTCTCCTCTCCAGTTTCACCTGGCTGTCGGCTCAGGTGCACAGCAACATGATGATGCATTTCTCAGGTCGCATCACGGACAGCTTCGACCGGGAGTTCCGCTGCCTGTACGCCGACTCTCAGATCATCGACTGCTTCTTCAACCCAGAGGATGAGGGGCAGCCCTACTACCAGCCGTACCAAGCCATGATGACGCCCGGCGGCATGGGGCTCGGCCCGGTCATGGGGCTCGGCCCGGTCATGGGGCTCGGCCCGGTCACGGGGCTGGATTTACTCTCCGACAGGTACCAAGCTGGAGGCCTCATCTTATCAAATATGATTTCTTGTTTTCATACGTTTCCAGAACAAATATCTGAACATTAGATAAAGCCAGGTTTCATTTTGTTGACATGTTAGAGTCAAATGTTTACAGAAGGAACTGTGGATGTTTCCTTGTATCACTTCATGAATCAGAAAATACTGTCAAAGTCCATAAGAAGAAAAAAAATGTCTCCATCTTTCTAGTAATAAGATGTTGTATAAATCCGTCTATGAATGATACATGAACACACGCAAACAGACAAAGTAGTAAAATAAATGTTTTCTTTCCACGAGTCTGAAAGAAGACGAGTTATGGAGGAAAAATAGAATCTAATAATAAAATCTCTAAACCAACCAGTGGATGAGAAACATAAACGCGTTCATGTTTTCATATCTGAAATAGTATTTTCATACATGAAATGGCCAAAAAGCACATATAATGTCAATTTATGTTTTTTTGTTGTTTTTTAATAGATACTCAACTAAATAAAATCTGGCAAATAAAAGCAAAGTAAAATTGAATAAAATAACACAAACCATATTGGAAACGTGCTGATGTATTAGTCAGGCTCCAGTAATACTTATTTTATTTGCTGTAGTTCTTTGGAGTTTGTTCTCTAAAGAAACAGTTTATTTTGTATTTTGCTGGTACTTCTACTGTAGGAAATACAGACGGTATCAAACAATAGTTGGTGTACTGATCTTTACTCCTCCCCCCCTCCCCCCCGCCCCTCCAGCAGGCAGAGGGACCGGGTGTGCTCTGACCACTCCAGCAGCCAATCAAGTAACAGCGTGTCCAGTGTGAAGGCTGCACCCGGGATGACCGCCAACACCGTCTACAAGGTCACTCAAGGTCACGACAGGAAGGAGTCCACCAACAACCCCCACCTCAGCCCCGAGAGGCGAGGCGGGGGACAAACGCCGACGCCTCAGAGTCACGTGACAGCAGCATCACGGGTCTCGGCTAACGGAGGAATCAACCACGGCCCGGCCAAGGACCGCTCGCCGCCACCCTACGGCCAGTCCACGGGCGGCGAGTGGAACAAGTCCAAGCCGCCGGACGCCATGCGGTCCAATGTAGGCGGCGCCTCCTCCAAGTTCCAGGCGTTGGGGTTGTACGACCACAAACCCGGCATGTTCCACGGCGCCGGGCTCGCCGCGGGCGCCCCCAGCTCCAACCCCAACCCCAACCCCAAGGCCCAGACGGCCTCCCCGGTCAACGACGGCAAGCTCAGCCACCGGCAGAGGGCTCCCTCCAACCAGTTCCTCAACAAGCTCTCGGACATCTTCCTGCCCTCCTCCGGCAAAGACACCTACAGCTACCGGAGGTCGCCGTCCCCTCACGGCACCGTGCCCTGGGGGGGGCCGGAACTCTCCAAAGCGGAGTCGGAGAGCCAGCAGGGCCCGCCGCCGCCGCCGCTCTCCCCCACCGGGCTGATGAACCGGCAGGACCAGAAGCGCATGACTCTGGGCCACAGCAAGCTGGACCTGGTGAACCAATACAACCAGATGAAATCCAAACAGGTGTACAGCCGCTTTGAGCTGAAGACCTCGAACTGAACCGGGTCCAGACTGAACCGGGTCCAGACTCTATTACCTCCCTTGTTTTTACCTTGGTCTCCGGTTCAGTGGTTCCTGGTGGTGATGCCGCCGTGCGTCCCTCCGGCGTTCTTGAAGCCGGTTTGCCTCGTTGACCACGCGAGGAGCCGTTGGCTAAGAGACGCGACTCTTTGTGGCGTCGACGTTTACTCGCGAGGGAAAAGATTTAAAAATGTATCTGTGACAATCGCCCGTCAATTCATTTTGCAACAACTCATTTTCAAAAGGTATGAAAACGAGATTGTGGCTAAAAGAAGTCGGACAAAAGGTTTCAATAAACCGGTGTTGAAAATGTAATTTGTTTTGCACAAATATGAAAAAAAAGGTTAAGACTGGAAATGTTTTTCATTGGAGCGACACGGTGCTTTTTCTATGAAACAGGAAGTTAAATGATTTTTCGAGCTGTAACTTAATTTACAAGTCAAACTGAAATTTATATTATTACCTAAAAACTATTGCTTATTATGTAAGGAAATATTACTGTTTTTGGACATAATGTGAAAACAGAGCCTCCGGGTGGACGTGTCGTTGTCTGGCGTCTGAGGGGGCGTGGCGGTGGTTATGGCTCAAAGTGAAAGCTAATCCAGCGTGACGGTTAGCGTGCAAACATTAGCATAGATTCCCACTACACGTTGCTTTTCTTTTGCGACATTAAACATTAATTTTTCCCTCTTTTTTTGCTCGTGCGTGCAGCACACTGTAAGAGTTTAGAGATGTCCCGATACAATTTTGTATTACAATCTTCCCGATGCCGAAATCTTGCGCGTCGGCCGTTACCAAGTACCGATCCGATACCGGTGCGTCAAAACGACATCGTCGTGTTACTGGTGGGATTTTCCACTGTGAAATATTGCTGACACATGACTGCTAACTAGCTAACTAGCTAACTGGCTAACCGCTAGCCCGACCGTCACTGAGCTCGTGCAGGTTGTCAACAGATTTTAGATGCACGGAATCGTTTGAGTGAGACGTCTGTCTTCTTCCTCTCCGTTGAGAGCTGCACGTGTGCAGCAGCGATCAGGCAGGATGCTCGGACCGGCAGCAGTTCCATATCGGAAATTCTGTTACTGGTATCGGAATCGGAGCAAATCTATAAATGTTGAACAATGGCAGACAGAAAAAGACGAATTCCTCAAAACTTCAGGAAATAATTTAAATGTGACAGAGAGAGAAAACGTATGTGGTTTAAAACCTCAGTCTGTCAGTACAAACTCTCTGAACCCTTCTTCTTCTTCTTCTTCTTCTTCTTCTTCTTCTCTTCTTCTACGCTGCCACGCCGTGTTGCTCTCTGTAACGGTGTGTGGCTCTCAGCGCTGATCTCTGTTAATTGGACTGTTTTTGAAATGAGGCTCATGCATATTACTTAATTTAAACATGCAAAAATATGCAATCCTTTTGTGAATTCGCCCCTCAGTGTTGTGTTCATCCCACATTGTAGAAAGGAACTAGTGTCTGTTTCTTTATTGAGACGACAATCTCTGATTAGAGATCCTAGTGGCCACTCGCGGTACTGCAGCAACAAAAACCTGACCTCGTCCTGTAGAACAGGATGCCTCAAAATGTTAAAAAAAGGTAAATTATTATCTTTTGTGTTATGAAGTTTGAATCCAATAATGTTTTTTATATTTGTAAAACTTTTCCAGAGCCTGGAGAAGTTGTTTTTATTTGCGTGGCATCAATAGCCAATGTAAAGTCAGCGGAAGAGAAACTGCACATTTTAGTGCCCGCCCACAAAAATGCTGCACCAATCAAATCACCAAAAACTACATCATCAGTCGGGACAGAAATAACTGACTTTGGGGAAACTATCACAGCAGAAAAATTTATAAAATGTATGAAAAGAAATCACAGTTTTTAACCATTTTGATGAGTGCACAAGTCAAAACAATCCCCATTGATACAAACTGTCTATCTCAGCAAAAATGTATTTAAATGTCAAACATTTGGTTATTTGATACAAACTTGGCTTAATGCTTCATCCTTCCTTCTTCCAGTCTTCGATCATTCCTGTAACTCTGCCTCGATCCTCCTGCCTTAAGGTTCACGATCTCACTACGGACAAACATAATCTCTCCAGCGAGGAAGTGACGGTACAGACGCGTCCGTTTGAGACCGCGGTCCTGTTGCAAATCTGGAAAACGAGGCGTAACCGTAGAAACGGAAGCTTTCAAACATTTTGAGGCGATTCTGAGAAGACGCTGTTTTCGTCGTATCTGGTGAAAGCGCTGTCGTGCCCTTAAAATGTTTGTTGCTGATAGACGATTTTATTCTTTTTTTCCTCATATTGTAAAACATTTTTTACAGCATTTGTTTTTCAGATCTGTAGATTTGTATATAGACTGTGAATTAAAACACATTAGATGCAGTTGATGCTAATTGTACGATTGGCGTCATGTTTTCTTTTGTGCTGATGTGCAGTAGTTTTTCATCTCAGAGCTACAGGGCTAAATCATCAGAAGCAATAATTATTGACATGGATCCATTATTTTAACGTGTTTTCTTTTACTGTTTATTTCAGTTGGTATTGACGGTTTTTTTTTGTATCTTTAATCAGCCGGACAATCTTTAGGCATGGATTCATCTGTGACTCATGTGTCTGACTTGTGTATATAACGGTGTATATAATATAGGAACACTTCTTAAACGGTTTTGTTAAATGTTATTTTTATTTTTACTGGAGAATGTGAACTTTTCTGTCTAAAAGTTGCTCTTAATTTGTAAGATGAACACTTGAGGATTTAATAAAACCAAAAGTTTGAAGTTAAGAGCTGTTATGTGTAGATGTTGTTTTGTCTTTGTAAACAAACTGAAAACAAAAGCCAGGTCATGTGTTTTCCTTTTAACGTTCTCAAGCTAACGGGTAAGAATTGTATCCTTTATTTAAAATGTTTTCAAATGATATTTAATGCGGTGGCTTCAGGCAGCAACCAATATAAACATTATAACAACTAACTATTAATTCCTAATAACTGGGGACATTTTTACATTTATATTTAAATGTAATGGGATGTATTTTAACCGTGCAAGTTTACTGCTCCAGACTAATAACTGTTGGATGGATTGCCATAAAATGTGGTTCAGATTCTTATGTCCCCCTCAGGATGAATTGTAATAACTTTGGTGATCCTCTCTCTCTTCAGCCATCATCAGGTCAACATCTTAATGTGCCCAATAATTTGGGTTTATGACCAATTATCTGCAGAACTAATGACATTCATCTGCCTCATCTGCTCTTGACGTTAACTGCTAATTAGCTAATGTTAGCATGCTAACACATCAGCATCGTCATTGTTAGCATGCTAGCATGTTAGCATGCCGCTGACAGCATCTCGTAGTGTTTTTGCAGTCTGTCATAATATTTCCGACCGGGCGTCTTCATCTTGGAGCATTCACACGTTACATATTTTGCCAGAAATATGAGGTTTTATATTTGCACCGTAATGAAAGATGTTGAAGTCTCCCTTGTTTACATACAGCCTACAATATGAAGCACTTTTTTATCCTAATTTATTGTAATAAATAAAAGTTAATGAGCAGACTGAATCTCTGCAATCAGCCCTCAAAGCTGTTTTCTAAAATAAAAAAAATTCTAAATTTGGCAAAATCAGAATTAAACAACAGCTTCAAAAGGAAATTATGCTCAATATTCTGAATCAGTCAATATTTTTTTATTTCAGAATCCCTTTTTAAATGAAGCGATGCTAAGACCGTCTCGTGGTTCCTGGTCGGTCAGTGAAGGATGCTCGGCCCCGTGTGTCGGGCACCTCGGCACTAAGAAGCACGTTTCCCCAGAGAGACGCTGTACGGTTGCTTTTCCTGTCAGGAAATCCGGCCCGGGGTCGGGTCGGGGTCCCGGGCCACCACATGAACAATGTGGCAGATATATGAACAATGGAGCATCCAAGAGACTCCGCCCCAAACGTTCCAAAAGTGGACAGGACAATGACCAGAAATCCAGCATTCATGCACACAAATACTACTGTTTGTTTACATGCATGCTGATAGGTCATCCATACACCATACACCATACACCATACATCATACATCATACACCATACACCACGCTCTGCTAGTGCAGTAAGACCCCTGTTTTAAGTAGGTTCATGTAAAGAGCTTAACCTTAACAAGACCTGAACCTCAATTACCAATTATCACGGTTTGAGTCCAGGGTTGACAGGTCCTGTCAACATATCCATCCAACAACATGTGCAACTACCAGGTGTCAGTGTGTGAAATTAATTACCAAAACTGTGAAAACTGGACCAAATCTTTGCAAATATTGTGCTTCATTAGGGAAAAGGCCTTTTGACTGGTGTGCCGCTAACAGTTTGTTGGCGATGCTCTGAGACTCGTGTTTGGTTATCGGTGGAAGCTGCAAGTGGACTTTGTTCACGTTTACGCACGGCAAAGCCAATAACTGGATTCCTCTCCTACAACCACAGATTCTGCACTGAGCGTAACACAGCAAATGGTGAACAGGTCCCTCCAGGGTTGGACATCTCAGTTATGAGATGTGTTGCAATATTCTATATTGTATCTGTTTGAATGTATTACAGAGAAAAGGCACGTTTATTTGCAGAACACCTTTCAACGACAAGAGGCCCGTGAAGGGAGCCATGAGGGACTCCAACGGTTATGTAAACTCAGACGTGTCCCTGTCCTTCATCCTCTTCATCCTCTTCATCCTCTTCACGTTGCTTCTCTCGTCTTTCAGTATGATGTAGAGGTTCTCAATCCCAACTGGTCAAACCTTTGGTCAGTGTGCCCTCGTGTCAAACTATGACGCTCTACGTAAACTCTCTAGCCTCAGCTGTGGACGAGCGGGGCTGCCTCTAGTGGTCGTAGTTATTATGACGGGAGTGAAGGAGGAAGTCAGGTGATGTAATATAAAGAGCCATAAAGGCGGCTTCAGGAAGTCGTCGCTGTGGATGGATCAAACTAACGCAGGACTTTCACTCAGGAGACCGCTGTCAGTGTCCCGTGTGAGAGCAAAACTCAACCTACTTACTTTTAGCCAACATACATAAATGAACTAACGTAACATACTTCGCTTAACTTAATTTATTTGCACCTCCTCTTCTTTTTCTGAACCTAACCAAGTAGTTTTGTTGGAATTCCCAACGGGGTCCGGACCAAGTGTCCGTTTGTGACGAGCTGGGACTGAGAACATGTTACAACTCTGTCGGCTACAGAAATGTGTAAACCATTTTAAAATGAAATATGAATCTCGCAATTGGTCCAAGAGGGGTTCGCTAACTAACTGATAGCAACTAAAATAATCCCAATCTGGAGAGAGAACTTGTAAAGCTGACAGTCTGTGTGCTTTAGGCCAAACGTTACCCAGCTCATCTAGAAAGGAACCAGGACAAACCCCAGAGCTGTACGAGTGCCTGGTTACTGGTTTGCCAGGCGAGCATGCAGCCCCAGTTACAAGATGCCTGCTTGGGTTTTTTGGGGGGGTAGCCATGGTTACTGGTTTACAGGTCGTCTCCTGGCTGTTTATGAGCTAAAAGTGAACCAGGGTTTCTGTCTTCACGGCTTGTGCTGCATTCCACGTCACAGCCCAGACGACTTTTTTTCTTTTTTGTGGACTGATCAGCTCCAATGGATATTTGTTTAGATGAAATCATATCAAATTACAATGGGACTCAATGTTCAGGGTTTCTCTGGTAGTGAGAGAAGAAGCTGTAATGAGGACAGGACTGAGGGCTTGGGGAAGAGAAACAGAACCTCTCAGCTGAATGTGAGCCCATATTTTGGATTACCCAACAATCCCCGATGGGGTCTACATATTTGGATTTTTCTGCAGGTGGATTTTACAAGATCCTGTCAAAGTAAACCGAGGCCTTGTTAGGAACACTAAACGGGATGCAACCATTTTCTTCAAAGTTGATTAAAAAAAAAAAAAAGAGAAGACATTCAGCCCTTTAACCGATGGTCTGTGGTAGTTATTGATACTCTTGAGTTAATAGTGACACACAAAGCACTCAAAGCTCCACTCTGAGTCTGAGGTGGTTTGTAGGGCAGACGAGGTAACACAAGCTTCCCTGGTCATGTTTCACACTCGACCACTGCTGCTGGCTTCTGTGACAGTCAGCCAGAGAGAGTGAGGAACTCCACAAAGGGATCCCTGCAGCCGGTTCCCCTTTGCACTGAAGAGATATGAAGATATGTAAAGATGCAAATGATTTTACTCAATGGGGAAAGTGAACACATCACTTATTACCTCAACGTCACGTCATCAAATTAACACCAACCCAGCAGCTGCTGTGAAAATGTGTCCGATGGATTTGGTATAAATTGTTTATGTTGTTAGCGCATGATATTTACATTAGGTGGCCACTTTATTAGGTACACCTGTACATTCTAACGCCATGTTCTAACTGTAAGTTTATTTTTATGATGCCTATAATGTTCAGTTTGACTTACTTGATCACTCTTATCACTGAGGTCATGGTTAGTGATGGTGTTGTAATGGTGGGAACTGAATTCTGAGGTGCTTCTAATATTCTGCCCCCTTTTACGTGAATTTGGAACAACAACCTCGCAACATAATTTAGTCGAGTACAACACCACCTCTAACTATGACCTCAGTAATAAACATGCAATTGAGTTTCCTACAAAGTCACAAAAAAAAACAAGCAGTAACCTCAGGTGCTGAGAAAAGAACGAGTCCAAAGCGAGTAAATCCCCATAGACCTCGATGTTAAAATGCCAACTTTACAGCAGAAATAAACAGCTTGTTACAATAAAAGGTTTTGGTCTCGATAGCTTATGTTTTCGTCAGTGACAGGTTGGTGCCGTCTCAGGCTTGGTCCCAACTCAGCTATGTTTGTGGTATTGGGGCCTTTTGGAGAATTTTTCCAGAATTAATTTCTGAAGAAGTTTCCAATCCACAATTGGCTAACCAGGGGGGAGGGGTTAGGGAGAGACACGCTATTCAACTAAAAAACAAGCGGCGACGAATGCTGCCAAAATAACCACGTTGTCCACGTAGCAGCGGCTGAGTGGCCAGAAACAAAGGAGCTCACTCACTCACTCACTCACTCACTCACCCACTCTCTCACCCACTCTCTCACTCACTCACCCACTCTCTCACTCACTCTCTCACTCACTCACCCACCCACTCACTCACTCACGCCCACACCAACACGACTGATTGCACGATCCACCTGGTGGAGGTAATAGCAAGCCTGTATTAACATCCCAATTAAAATAGTTAACAGGAATTACAGATGCACCTTGCTAACCAAGCTAGCTAGCTAGCTAGCTGTTGTGCTAACGGTACCTGACCCCCGTCGGGCCTCCCTCTTTCCCAGCTCCACCCTCTCGTCCTAGTATGGTGGTCATAAGCTGCCCTGACCTTAGTTATGTTGTGTTTCCTTTTTGATTTTGTTACTCACCTCTCACCTGACTTCCTGCCGTGGTTTGTGTTTTCCCGCCAGTTTGGATCGCGTGCCCCGCCCCGATTAGTTTCACCTGTCCCTCGTTAGCCCTGCAGTCGCTACACCTCCCGCTCACCTGTTCCCACGCCCCATCAGTCAGTCACTCCAAATACCAGCAGATTCTTGCTTCTTTGTCGATTTGATTTAATTTTGGTTTTGGAGTTCAGTTGCCAGTTTTCCTTTGAACCTTACCTGCTGTTTCCTGCCTGTTTTATTTAAAGTGTGTGAACTTAATCATGAAAGTAATTGCATCGGTCCAGCTGCCTCCTCATCTTCTATCTGCACGAGGGTCCTTCCCCCGCTGCCTGCTCTCCCGATCGGGACAGCGGTCACTTCTGGCTCCAATAAAACAACCAAAATGCTCCAAAACCGTCAACAAGCGAACGGGACCAAACCTGTTGAATCCACTTCTTACTTCTTCACTGCACACGGAGTCCAAAACAGATCCTGTTGAGCAACAGGACTCTTTTGCCACACGATTGTCAGGGGAAAGTTAACCAGGTGTGTTTTTGTGAAATTGCTGCAGTGGACGTGTGACTGTGACCTGGAGACAGCTTGATAATCTTCTTTACATGACGATGAATTCAAAATAATGTTACCGTGATAAGATATTTAGTTTCTTCCCTCTCACGTGCACGCAAGCAGAAGAAGCAATCAGCCAAGGCAGACACTGATGAAGCATACATCTGTTCATTTTTGATGTCTTAACATCACTTAACAGGGATGTCGTTGCTGAAGGTCAAGTATAGATATACCCTGCGAGCGGCCTTCTCGGATGCAGCAGCAGCTTTTCCTGCTCTGAGATTCTGATAGTTGTGCATCTTGATGTAATCTTCAGGATGCAGCATTCTTCCTGCCTCTCAGAGCTATTTTCTGCTTCAGTATCAGACTGTGTGTGTGTGTGTGTGTGTGTGTGTGTGTGTGTGTGTGTGTGTGTGTGTGTGTGTGTGTGTGTGTGTGTGTGTGTGTGTGTGTGTGTGTGTCCTTGACGGTCTGTGTTTTGAACTGGGTTTATCCCTTGACTCCTTGCATAAGCATGTTTTATGACTTTTTCTACTCCGTGCTTGATATTAATTTGTGTGTGTGTATGTGTGTACAGCAGGAAGCCTGGTGTATTGTCCTCTCAGCATTCTGGGACAGGTTTAAATTTTCTCTGCCAGTTGATCACAGTTTTCCGAGGCCGACTTGGATCGTCGTTAGCTGAATGTAGCTCAGCTGGTCAGCCTGGGATCCTCCAGACTATAAAAGCTGGAGGATCAGATCTCTGTCCTGATCCAGCTGGTCCACATGCTGCTGGGGCTCCGGCTCCTTTTCATCCGACAAACACCTTCAATCACAACAGGTCTGTTTCTCTCTGTCCGCTTCACTTTGTGCTTTTGTAATCCCGTTAACATCTGGTTGAGCCGTCTGTGCTGGAGAGCACAGAGGCGCACAGGTGTCTATGCACCGGCAGCGAGAGAAACACATAAATGAACCTCTGGAGGTTTTGTGAACATGCTTTAAGAGCGTGATGCTCAACAGTGATCCTCATAATGAGAAGAGTATCACTGTAAATAACAATTATGAGCTTGAGCAATCCGATTTTGGTTTTGATGTGGTTAAGTTGCGTGTCTCCCTCACACTGCTTCTGCCAATTTCACAACATGGAACTCCTTCATTCGGAGGGCTTAACGTTGGTATGTCAGCTGAGGCGGAGGCTGAGTTTCACACTGACATACACACACTCCGAACAAAGATCTTCTACTGTCTGTGTTTGCTCCCTGAACTTAACCTTGACCCTCAACTCCCTGATTAACCTGTACCTTTCCCTTCAGTTAGCGGGGTTCACATGTATCGTGCAGACGGAAGAGAACGGTATCAATCTTCTCATTGAAGGCTCAGTAAGAAAGGGAATATTTCTCAAAATGGCCTCATGGTGGATCCTTGAGGCCTCCACCACCTTTTTTGACCCTGAACTCCAACTTAAGGCCTAATATCTACATAACAGTCTACGTCCCTTTAATCCAATGAAGACAAATGCTCCAGCATACAATATGTCTGACAAGTGTTCTTTTTAAATTTTGTGGCACCAGTTTCAGGTTCACAAAGAAATGTTTGGTGTGCAGGAACTTCACCTCAACCCCGTCCAACACCTTTTTAGGGTTAACTGGAACGCCGACTGTGATCCAGACCTGCTCACCTGCATCAGTGTTGGACCTCATCAATGCTCTTAGTGCAGCAGCTGGTGGAAAGACGTAAACCAGAAGAGTGGAGGCCGTTAGAGCAGCACATTCATCAACATGGCGTCGTTGAACAATGAGAAACATTTAGTGCTTCGTGTGTTTGGTCCACAAAGTAGCTGTATTAAGAAGTTAGATGTGGCACTGCGGTTTGATGATCATTGAATCTTGAAAGT
Source organism: Ophiodon elongatus (assembly GCA_016806645.1). NCBI lineage: Eukaryota > Metazoa > Chordata > Actinopteri > Perciformes > Hexagrammidae > Ophiodon > Ophiodon elongatus. Next base: position 62,849 of record JACSYO010001658.1, on the reverse strand, counting down.
GGAAAAGGTCGCTTCCCCTTGTATTAAACATAAAATCCTTGTTACAAATTATAATGTTCGACTTTCAAGAAGTGAAGATGAGCTGTACCAAAAAATAAAAACCTGCTTCATTCCAACGGCCGGAAGGTTTCGACAAGAACGTAGATATAAATATAAAGAGAGCTCAGTGTCATTATGCAAAGTTGGACTGGGTGCGTTCGACTTGGCAGACTGTGGTTTACCTTTTGTTGCAGAGGAATGTGTTGGAATTTATTGCAAAGGGATCAAAGCCAAGCAGTGTCCGTCTGAGGCTTCAGTAGCACAACAGGTTTAAATCCAGTTATCAGTCACGGCACTGCAGGACAGACAATCTGCGTAGTGCATTGGCAAAAAGAACTGCATCTTAAATTACAACAAAAATGCTCACGGACATGTCACAGCTTTTATCTGCTCTTTTGCTTCGGTTCAAGAGGGAGAACTTTATCTTGATCAAATGTGTAACGATCAAACAAACCCACAAAGGGCGGGAGGGTCAAACAAGCACAGGACTTTCAACCAGACCGGAGTTTGTGCCCCATATTGTTGCTGAGTTATGGAGAAGTTACCGTAGTGATGTTTGTGACGTGTTTTCCACACTTATGTTACATTGTTTACATTTTTTAATTAGTTTACCTGCTCATTTTAAGCCCAATCATGAGGTTTTTTACTTTCACCCAAGTGTTTTTTTTTTTTTTTTTGTGTGGAGTCACAACGTTAGCCACGTGTTTCCTGCAGCCACAGGATTATCATTTTTATTTAGTTTCAATAATTTAAAGTTCCATCAAGGAACTTTCATTATGTGTTGATTCTGGTGCCCCCTGTGGACTAAAGAGGTAGTGTCTCGGAGCACCAGGGTCTCCAGCAGCGAAGAGGAGGAGGAGGCGGCTTACAGGAGCTGAGCTCTCCTCCTCCCTCTGGAGCTCCGACTGCAGGGCCGAGGCTGCAGGTGAAACCGGATCTGGGTCTGTCCACGTGGACTGGTCTCTGCTGGATCTGGGTCTGTCCACGTGGACTGGTCTCTGCTGGAGTCTGAGCTGAGGGAGGTTCTGGTGAACCTGCATGATGTCATCTGGTTTCACCAGAATCCGACCCGGTGGCTCCGATGAGGAGCTTTAAGAAGAACTCTCTAGAACCAGACCATCTTCTCTCTGGTGGTCTGGTTACTTCTTTCTTCTAAATTACGTTTCTGCTTTCCAAACACTGTTAACATGTTTTGAGTCCAATTCAGAGTCTTAAGCCACAAACATCCCTCAAGCATGTGTCACTCATAAGACATGCTTACCACCTGCTCACCTGAGCAAAGATATTCACACAAACATGCAGTTTGTTGTGGTTTATGTGTCTCAGTTGGTATCACGCATAGGAGACACATGACTCATACGTCACAACATTTAATTTTCCAGAACTGTGAATAACAATGACCCATGCGGTCGCTATCCACCTGTCTGTTGTCTTTGCACGGCTGTCCCCTTTTAGAAACTTGTTTCCTGTCTGTCTTTGTCTGTTTCTTCTTTACTTTGTTCGTCTCTTCATCTGCGTTTTGCAATCCGTTGTTCCCTATAGATGGTGTCACACCCTTGGCGGCAGCATTGAGATATCATGACCTTTTTTTAACTTAACATATTCATAGTCACCTCTTTATATTAAATATACTCATCAGAGATCCCAGGTCAACACTCCTCTAGTAGCTCTTCACTGGGTCACTACCAAAATTTAAAGTCAAGCTCAATAGAAATAATTACATGTATAGACATCATAAAGGAATATAATCTTCTGTTCACCATCTTTGGGAAGCATGTTAGCATGCTAACATTTGCTAATTGGCAGTAAACAAAGGGTGGAGCTGAGACTGATTGGCATGCCATTGGTATTTGACAATGAGCCAAAGTTAAGAAATTAATGTCTGCACCAAAAGTTCATGGCAATCAATCTAAAAGTTGTTGAGCTAATTCAGCCTAAAGCACCAAATGACGACCTGACTGGCAACAAATCCACACCGTTTAAAATGTTTAACAATTTTATATTGGAAATATTTAGTTTGTTGCTATTTCTCATCTTGGTTTCTTCTCCAGTTTTATTTGTATTCTTTGTGACGTACAAAAATTGTGACAACACCGAATCCACCAGGATGTGCAAGTTGACGGCCCTAAAATGCCCTATATGTTTGGATATAATTGACTAATTAGACTTGTATATGTAGGATAGGGTTTCTACATGGTGTTGGAGTTCCAGGGGTCTCCTGAAGCAGCAGACTGGTACCGGTTGGCCAGAAGGGCTGCAGCGTTTGGAAAAGCGGGAACCCAAGTACTGGAGGAGTTTGGTGAGAAGGACTTTTGTTTGACCTCCAGTAAGTTCTGGCAAACTGATGACTCAGGACGGGAAAGCAGGGCTTGAGTGAGGCTGTGTTCAGCAGAACTGCGGACCCGGACTGGAGATAAAGTCGAGCGGTGGAAAGAGCACTTTGAGGAACTCCTAAACCCAACCAACATGTTCCCTGTGGAGGAGGCAGAGTCTGAAGTCTTGGGGGAAGACTTCTCAATATCCCTGGCAGTAAAAAAACTCCCACAAGGTTTTGATAACATTCACCCCAAGATGCTGAAGGCTCTGGAAAATTATTGAGCTGTCTTTGCTGACACGCCTCTTCGGTGTCGCATGGTAGTCGTGGCCTGTTTCTGTGGGGTGGCAGACCAGTGTGGTGGTTCCTCAGCCTCCCTGGAAAAGTTTATTCCAGGATCCAACTGACTGGTGAACTTCAGATCCAGGACGAGCAAAGCTGATTCCGTCCTGGCCGTGGAACAGTGGAGTAGCTCTTTACCCCTGAAGGGCTGTTGGCGGGGTTGTCGAAGTTTGTTCATCCAGTCTACATGTGTTTTGTGGACTGAGAAAGAGCTTACGGCAGTGTTACCTTGGGAGTCTTGAGGGGGGTGCTGGCCGAATACGGAGTACCGGGGTCATTGCAACGAGCATCTGGTCCTTATAACCAAAGTTAGAGCTGTGTCGGTTTATTCGCCACAAAGTCTAACACGTTTCCAGACGGCGTTGGTCTCCTCCAGGGTTGTCCTTTGTCACCTGTTCTGTTTGTGATTTTAATGGACAGGATCTCAAGGGGCAGCCGGGCGGAGGAGAGACCCAGGTAGGGGGTTTGCGTTGCTGCATTTTGCAGACTATGTGGTTCTGTTGGCCACGTCAGACAGTGACCTCCCACTGGGGTGGTTTGCAGCCAAGTGTGATGTGGTATCTCCAAGTCTGAGACCATGGTTCTCTGCTGGAAAAAGGTGGATTGCGCCCTCTGGGTTATGAGTGAGGAACTGCGGCGCGCTAAGGAATTTAGGTATCTCGGGGTCTTCTTCACAAGTCAGGGTGAATTGGAGGGTGAGATGAACAGGCGACTTGATGCGGCGTCAGCTAACGTGGATTCGAATAAAACAGTTTGTAACATTTTTGGGATGAATATGTGAAGTAAGATGCATATTAATTTCAAATCTAAAACCAGTTAGTTTTATGTTATAATACACAGATGGCCTGTTTGTAAAGATCAACAGTTACCTTCAGTAAACTACAACAGTGCTGCCATCTTGTGGTATAAATATTCACTTACATGACACGGCAGAGCGTCTGCAGCTGAACTTTTCAACTCTTATTACAAAGCCTCTAAAACCCTGACGGAGAGGAAACACACTCACTGAGCACAACAGCACTGCTGTCTTTTAGGAAACAAAGTTCATCTTCAGCCTTTTCAGAGGTTTGTTATAAATTGCTTCTTACAGTAAATGTTCTAAAATGTCTTGTAATTTGTGACCTCTTATGTTCTGTTTTGACTAGTCAACACGTGACATTGTGATTGTTTGAAAAGTGTCAGAAGGTAAAAAGTCAGACAAAAGATCTGTACACTGTGTTGATGGATTGAATCAAGTTAATGCCCTTAACTGATAGTTGTTTTGTCATTTAAACCCTTTTGGTCAGGTCATAAAGCCTACTGTCATAATTATTGATGCTTTCTATGCATTTGTTTCTATGATAATTGTTTTCTTTTTGATGTATTAGATTCAATGTCTCTTTACATAGACACGTTTTGTTCTCCATACAGGAGAATCAGACGGTGTTGTCCAGCTGAGCTCTGATTGGTCCAATGTGACATTAGATTATCTGTCAATCATGCCGATCACATGTTTTACTTTGTGACGTTTATTTGATCAGATCTTTTGTCGGACTTTTGCCTTAATTTTCTCTTTTGATCTAAAGTTTCATGCTGGATGTGCGTGCTCTATAACTCTGTCTGTTGTGTTTCTGTCAGTAATTAACAAACACACTCGCCACCAGATCCACAGATATATTTTGTTTCCATTAGAAGATTTAGTTCAGTAGGCCAACTCACATCTGTCGACATCTGCTTACGTTGTTCACTTTAAACTCCAGTGCATTTCAAAGGAAGAGCACAGCGTTTTAACGCTTGCTGCCAGCTATGTTTACTGCCCACTTCCACATTTCATGATTTCACATTTTCTCCTGGGATCTGCTCTGGCAAGGAATATAAGTTCATGCTAAAAATGGATTTAAAGAAGTTTCTGAAGCAGAGGTGAGTGTCTGATTCACCAAACCAAATATAGAAATAAAACCGATGACATTATGAAACACTCATAATGTAAATTGTTGACTTGTCACAATAGAACTTAAAGGGTCACGAATTGCAAGACAACATTTCACAACGTTTGCAGGAAGATCCTGGTGGGTCTTTGAAAGAAGAAGCAACTTACAGCAAAAAGCTGAAGATAAACCGTTCTGTTTTCTAAAAGACAGAAGTGCTGTTGCGCTCAGTGTGTTTCCTCCCCGTCTCGCTTATTGAGGCTTCCTAATGACAGTTGAACTAATGTGTCATATAAATTAATATTTATACCACAAGATGGTGACTGTTGGACTTGTGCATTATCACATGAAACTATTTGGTTTTAGAAATGTGTTGGAAAATATATTTCTTATTTCTTCACTGTTAAAAATGGATTATGAGGTACTGGAATAGTTTTAATTCACGTTAATGTTAAAAGCATTTCACTTAATCTGTAAATTAAATAACACACTTACATTAAGGAAAATAAACAATGTTCACCTGTTAACAAGTACAACTGCAACCATAACCATATCGGTCATATCCATCAGGTGACACAAATGTAAAGAAATATGATGGTAAATAACACTGAAAATGTTTGTATACATGACAGGTCTTCAGAAATAAAACCAAACATGAAATCTAATGTCTTTCTGTATTTATTGTGTTTTCGTGAGCATTTCAGGATGCAAACCGTTTACTGTGTATTCATAAACACCACGATCAGGTTGGATAAGGCCACCCTGAACATGTCACAACACTATGATCTCGGATTCACAGCAGACTGAGAAAGTGAGATATGTGATTTTTAACACAACCAACCTCACAGCTTTACACACGAGAAGATGTGGTGCTGATCTGTCCTGTGTGTTGTGTAGGGAGTGTGTAGATAATTGTTTACATCCTGAGCATGAAGTCACAATTCTGAACCTCCACATCACTCTGACCCAACCGACCTGCAACATTATTGTTGTGCATGCATGTTTTTGTGCAGGAATTTACCATCTTTAAATTTGACGTTTGATTTATTTTGCTGTTTATATGCACAGGAGCTAAAACGCCAACAGATCAATCTTGCTTTATTCAAAATTGTGATCAAAAATAATATATTATAATGTGCATCAATGTAAGTGTACAAATGTTCAGTTCTCCTTCACCATTAAGTGTGCAAGCTGAATTATAGACGTTTAAGTTACTGGAATAATTTTATTTACGTTGAACACATAATTATTTATTTGAATAACACTTCATCTGTAAATGGAAAGACATTGGACTACTTGCATTAAGGAAAAAACAATAACTGTTAACAAGTAGAACTACAATCACAAAGGGTTTAATGTACTTTGTGTACAACACACGGTCATATCCATCACTGTAACGCAAACATGTAAAAGAGATATGATGGTGAATAACACTGCAAATTTATGTATGTATGACAGTTTTAAAGAAATGAAAGAAAACATGAAATCTAATGTTCTGTTTTCATGAGCACTTCTAGATGCATGCAGTCAGTTCACTGTGTGTTCATAATGTTACATGTAATCATGAATACAATACAATATCAATATCAATTAATCGTCTGACAATCTGTTCGTTCTTTTGTTAATTAAGCCCATAAAACATCACAATATCACAAAAATTACAAAATGCCATGACAAATCCTGTCACTCAATCAGGTCAATTCACAAGTTTATAATAACAAAAAAAAAAAATTTACAAGATTTTTACTTCACGTTGTTTTTTTTGCCCATTACTGTCATGTGTACTCGATTAGTGAAATTTGAGGTGAGTAAACCAACAGAATATAACTAAACTAACGGGCTGATGGCAGAGTGAATGAATCATGTTGGTTGATGTGATTGATAAGGTTGTTCTTGATGTTTAAAAAATGACTCTTTAAACCTAAGAGTGGTTCATATTTTGAAAAAACATGATTGATATAAGGGTCTGTAAGACAAGAACGATCACAGAGGCTCAATGGATAAAAATAGTGTTGAATTCTTCGACAATTCTTGTCATCGTTTCCTACAGAACATGTGCTTAGAGAACATGATTCGGAATGAACACAATGTGTATGTTGAAAGATAACAGTAGTGCTGGTCATGTGAGTCTTGTATTTCTCCAGCAAGTTATTCAGGTCCTGTAAATATGTAGTGATGACACTTTGGATTGTATGAACATAGTCTGTTGCACTGATGCTAGTCTGACTGTTCAGTCGAGCCTCATGGATTAACATCTGGATGTGGAAGGAGGCTCCATTATTCCAGATTTTGAACCCACGGCTCGTCATCTGTCCGTCAAGCAGCAGGGAGTTTCTGAGGACGGTGAGATGGTTGCTCAGCTGCTTCTCCAGTCGCTGTATTTCCATCTGTAATAGTTGCTCATTGTTCATGAACATTTTATGGCGCTTCACATACTCCGACATTGTGTCCCGGACACCTGAGGCTTTCTCTTCACCAAATACTCGCAGTAACATGCTGTAGGACTCATCAGTTGTTGTACTTGAGCTCTTCATGCAGATCTCCATGATCATGGAAATCACCAATGCTCCGAGTCCAACAGCATTTGGGAATGAAGTCATCAAACCAAAACTAGCTCCCAACTTGGAGACGTAGCCTGGCACCAGGTTGACCAGATCATTAGAGAAACTCTGCAGCACAGCGTTGGAGTCGATACCAGAATACTTCTGCAGAGACAAATCTATGCCTACATCTGGTATGATGCATGACTGCTGTAAAGTAGCTTCATAAAGCCTAAGAGCATAGCTGTCATAGTCATCTTGTGAGGATTCACAGGAGGTTCCAGTGCCCATGTTTTCCTCTCGATCTTTGAGGCTCACACAAAGTGAAAATGTACCACGACCAACAGGCTGAATAACAGGTAATCAAATAATCAAATCAGAATCAGAAAGCAATGAAATAAAATCCAGTCAGCTCCCTCACATATAACCAGGACGACAAGACCAGCAACCAACCAGGTCTCTGGAGAGTTAGGAGTATTTGTTGACTTTTCTCTAATGTCCCAGTGTGTCCAAGGTCCAGAGGTTTAGAGCTAGAAGCAAATATTTAATTGAACAAAAGCCAGAGAAGCAACAGCATGTAAAATCCCTATTCGGAAATACATTTAGTAATTTTGCAAATTCTACAGCTCTCATTGGTCCAGTGTTCATATTACACACGGTGGCATCACACTTTTTGTCTCAAAGACAAATAAAAACCAAACTGGAGAAGAAAACAAGAAGAGCATCAGTAACAAACTAAATAGTTGACATTTATATTTTTATTTGTCCAATACATTTTTCAGTCTTTTACTTTCAATTTTATGTGTAGCTCAATATCACAAATAACAGATTAGCCTCAGAGGGCTTTACAATCTGTGCAGCATACAACATCCCGTGTTCTTGGTCCCTCGCATCAAAAAAGTAAAAACTCCCCCAAAAAATTATTTAAGAGCGAAAAAAGGAAGAAACAACAGGGAAAGCAACAGAGGAGGGATCCCTCTCCCAGGATGGCCAGAAGGGCAATACATGTCATGTATTCAAAATAGTCAATTCATATGACATTAATGATATGATGATGATGAGAATAGTAATAGTAAGGTCCCTCACACATAACCAAGATGAAAACACCAGCAACCAATCAGTTCTCTGGAAAGTTAGGCGTATTTGTTGACTTTTCTCAAATGTTCCAGTGTGCCCAAGGTCCAGAGGTTTAGAGATAAAAAAACAAATATTTAATTTAACAACAGACAGAGAAGCAACAGCATGGAAAAACCCAGTCTGGAAATGTATTTAGTGATTTATATTTCAGTAATGTTTTTAATTTTACAGCTCTCATTGTTCCAGTCATCATATTACACATGGTGTCATCACACATTTTGTCTCAAGGACAAGTACAACAAAACTGGAGAAGAAGACAAGATGAGCATCAGTAACAAACTAAATATTAGACATTTAAATTTTATATTTGTCCTATGAATTTGACAGTTGGCCCCAATTTTTCAACTTCAATTTTATTTGTATAGCCCAACATCAAAAATCACAAATTTGCCTAAGAGCACAACACTAGCAACCAATCCGGCTTCTGGAAAGTTAAGCTTATTTATTAACTTTTCTCTAAAGTCCCAGTGTGTGATGTCCAGAAATTTCAATTTGTGCTCCGTGTATTTATATGTATAGTTTGACATTCAAATGCAAGTCACATACAATGTTTGTAGATTGCTCCCTGATGTATATTAAGTCTTTTTTATACTTAAATAAAGAAAACCTTAAGCCAAAAACATAAATAGAACATTGCCTTTCCTACTTCAGCATTTATAACAAATAAAGGATGTAGACAAGATCCTTCAACATTGAAGGGTGAGTCTTATCAGGAACTCCAAACTTTGTGCACCTTCAAAATGGGCATAGGCTCAGAACAGTTTGACATCAGGGAAATGGATGGACCAACCAATCCAAAGAGAACAAACCTGGAGGGGCTCAATATCAGCCAACTGAGACAAGAACTCAAATCTCTGAAGTGTCAATTTAAGTTGGCCAAGGAGGAGGAGAGAACTACCCTGTTAAACCTCAGGAACATCACTAGGAGGAGGCTCATCACACTCAGAGGGGCTGAGTGGCACCAAAGGAAGGACAAGGACAGAGTCCAAAAGCGCAATGCATTCATCACCAATCCCTTCTGCTTTACCAAGAGACTACTGGGATAGATGCAAAGTGGCCACCTTACTTGTTCTGTAGAGGAGATCAATCACCATCTCAGTCTCTCAGGATCACCTTCAGTGACACTTCCAAAGAGCAAGACCTCGGCCCATGTGAGGCACTGGTGACACCTCCAGAACCGGTGACCCAACTCACCATCTCTGAGTCCAACCTGAAGGATGTCAAAGAAGTAGTCAAAGCTGCAAGAGCAACTTCCGTGGCCTTCAAAAGAAGAAATAGTTTTTAACTTGGCCCTTGTTCTTTTATCTACAGTGATCTCTAGTGAGTCCGGGGTAAGGCCAATCACTGATCATCTTATTGATCCTGTTTTTATCATCCGCAGTCATATTACTGGACAATTCATATCTACTGATCCCACAGTTATTATTGAGGAAACCTCTTCCTTCTGAAATCAATAACCAATTCTTTTTTGTCTTTCCAACATTTCTTAAAAAATAATGTCATCACACCAGCTGACAAAAGATTTGACCTCCCGGGTATAGGCCAGGTCATTGCCTTGGGTAAGTAGACCAACCAGGGCAGTGTCATCTGAGAACTTTAGGATGTTACAGGACACCTGGCTCTGCCTATAGTCAGCTGTGTAAAGTGAGAATAAAAAGGGGGATACAACTGTTCCCTGTGGTGCTCCAGTTTTAGTTATGATAGTGTCAGACAGTTTTTTATCAAGCCTGACAAACTGTGGTCGAGACAAAAGGTAATCCAAGACCCAAGCAATAGTTGTATTGTGCAGTTTAAAAGTCATACATTTTTTTGCTAAAAAGTGTGGTTGAATTGTATTAAAAGCACTAGAAAAGTAAAAAGACATGATCCTAACAGAGCTGGCAGTTGTTTGAAGATGACTATAAATACTGTGGAGCATAACAAGTAGTGCATCATCTACACCTACACCCTTCCTGTACTCAGGTGACCCAGGACAACCTTTTCAAAACATTTCATTATGTGAGACGTCAGGGCTATAGGTCTCAGGTTAGTAAGACAATGACTCCTCACACTGTCTTTGGGATTGGAACTAAACAAGATGTTTTCCACATTACTAGAATTTTTGAGGAAGACAGAGACGATGAAAAGATAGATGAAGGACTGAGCACAGACCTTCAGGGTGCGTGAATGGACACCATCAGGGCCTGCTGCCTTGTTAACCTTAAATAAACAAGTTCATGAATATGTTTCATATCAGCCCTGATCATGCTAGCTGAAATGCATAATGACACAAGCTTAATGTTGTGAAAAGATTGGTTTTGTTTAGACAACCATACCACTTGGTTAAGATTCGAAAAAACATTGTGGTTTAGGTTAAAACAATGTAATACAGTGTCACAAGCCGGGCCTCACGGGCATGACAAAAAAGGGGATACACACAACCAAGTAATTAACAAAAAAAAGGTTATTATATAAAAAATGATTCCTCACATCCTGTTTATGTTATGAATGCTGAAGTAAGGAAGGCAATATCCTGTCTATGTTTTTGGCTTTTGCCTGATTCTGAGGGGGAAGGTTTTCTTTATTTAAGTTTTAAAAATACTTAATATACATCAGGGAGCAATCTACAAACATTGTATGTGACTTGCAAACTATACATGTAAATACACAGAGCACAAATTGGAATTTCTGGACATCACACACTGGGACTTTAGAGAAAAGTTAATAAATAAGCTTAACTTTCCAGAAGCCGGATTGGTTGCTAGTGTTGTGCTCTTAGGCAAATTTGTGATTTTTGATGTTGGGCTATACAAATAAAATTGAAGTTGAAAAATTGGGGCCAACTGTCAAATTCATAGGACAAATATAAAATTTAAATGTCTAATATTTAGTTTGTTACTGATGCTCATCTTGTCTTCTTCTCCAGTTTTGTTGTACTTGTCCTTGAGACAAAATGTGTGATGACACCATGTGTAATATGATGACTGGAACAATGAGAGCTGTAAAATTAAAAACATTACTGAAATATAAATCACTAAATACATTTCCAGACTGGGTTTTTCCATGCTGTTGCTTCTCTGTCTGTTGTTAAATTAAATATTTGTTTTTTTATCTCTAAACCTCTGGACCTTGGGCACACTGGAACATTTGAGAAAAGTCAACAAATACGCCTAACTTTCCAGAGAACTGATTGGTTGCTGGTGTTTTCATCTTGGTTATGTGTGAGGGACCTTACTATTACTATTCTCATCATCATCATATCATTAATGTCATATGAATTGACTATTTTGAATACATGACATGTATTGCCCTTCTGGCCATCCTGGGAGAGGGATCCCTCCTCTGTTGCTTTCCCTGTTGTTTCTTCCTTTTTTCGCTCTTAAATAATTTTTTGGGGGAGTTTTTACTTTTTTGATGCGAGGGACCAAGAACACGGGATGTTGTATGCTGCACAGATTGTAAAGCCCTCTGAGGCTAATCTGTTATTTGTGATATTGAGCTACACATAAAATTGAAAGTAAAAGACTGAAAAATGTATTGGACAAATAAAAATATAAATGTCAACTATTTAGTTTGTTACTGATGCTCTTCTTGTTTTCTTCTCCAGTTTGGTTTTTATTTGTCTTTGAGACAAAAAGTGTGATGCCACCGTGTGTAATATGAACACTGGACCAATGAGAGCTGTAGAATTTGCAAAATTACTAAATGTATTTCCGAATAGGGATTTTACATGCTGTTGCTTCTCTGGCTTTTGTTCAATTAAATATTTGCTTCTAGCTCTAAACCTCTGGACCTTGGACACACTGGGACATTAGAGAAAAGTCAACAAATACTCCTAACTCTCCAGAGACCTGGTTGGTTGCTGGTCTTGTCGTCCTGGTTATATGTGAGGGAGCTGACTGGATTTTATTTCATTGCTTTCTGATTCTGATTTGATTATTTGATTACCTGTTATTCAGCCTGTTGGTCGTGGTACATTTTCACTTTGTGTGAGCCTCAAAGATCGAGAGGAAAACATGGGCACTGGAACCTCCTGTGAATCCTCACAAGATGACTATGACAGCTATGCTCTTAGGCTTTATGAAGCTACTTTACAGCAGTCATGCATCATACCAGATGTAGGCATAGATTTGTCTCTGCAGAAGTATTCTGGTATCGACTCCAACGCTGTGCTGCAGAGTTTCTCTAATGATCTGGTCAACCTGGTGCCAGGCTACGTCTCCAAGTTGGGAGCTAGTTTTGGTTTGATGACTTCATTCCCAAATGCTGTTGGACTCGGAGCATTGGTGATTTCCATGATCATGGAGATCTGCATGAAGAGCTCAAGTACAACAACTGATGAGTCCTACAGCATGTTACTGCGAGTATTTGGTGAAGAGAAAGCCTCAGGTGTCCGGGACACAATGTCGGAGTATGTGAAGCGCCATAAAATGTTCATGAACAATGAGCAACTATTACAGATGGAAATACAGCGACTGGAGAAGCAGCTGAGCAACCATCTCACCGTCCTCAGAAACTCCCTGCTGCTTGACGGACAGATGACGAGCCGTGGGTTCAAAATCTGGAATAATGGAGCCTCCTTCCACATCCAGATGTTAATCCATGAGGCTCGACTGAACAGTCAGACTAGCATCAGTGCAACAGACTATGTTCATACAATCCAAAGTGTCATCACTACATATTTACAGGACCTGAATAACTTGCTGGAGAAATACAAGACTCACATGACCAGCACTACTGTTATCTTTCAACATACACATTGTGTTCATTCCGAATCATGTTCTCTAAGCACATGTTCTGTAGGAAACGATGACAAGAATTGTCGAAGAATTCAACACTATTTTTATCCATTGAGCCTCTGTGATCGTTCTTGTCTTACAGACCCTTATATCAATCATGTTTTTTCAAAATATGAACCACTCTTAGGTTTAAAGAGTCATTTTTTAAACATCAAGAACAACCTTATCAATCACATCAACCAACATGATTCATTCACTCTGCCATCAGCCCGTTAGTTTAGTTATATTCTGTTGGTTTACTCACCTCAAATTTCACTAATCGAGTACACATGACAGTAATGGGCAAAAAAAACAACGTGAAGTAAAAATCTTGTAAATTTTTTTTTTTTGTTATTATAAACTTGTGAATTGACCTGATTGAGTGACAGGATTTGTCATGGCATTTTGTAATTTTTGTGATATTGTGATGTTTTATGGGCTTAATTAACAAAAGAACGAACAGATTGTCAGACGATTAATTGATATTGATATTGTATTGTATTCATGATTACATGTAACATTATGAACACACAGTGAACTGACTGCATGCATCTAGAAGTGCTCATGAAAACAGAACATTAGATTTCATGTTTTCTTTCATTTCTTTAAAACTGTCATACATACATAAATTTGCAGTGTTATTCACCATCATATCTCTTTTACATGTTTGCGTTACAGTGATGGATATGACCGTGTGTTGTACACAAAGTACATTAAACCCTTTGTGATTGTAGTTCTACTTGTTAACAGTTATTGTTTTTTCCTTAATGCAAGTAGTCCAATGTCTTTCCATTTACAGATGAAGTGTTATTCAAATAAATAATTATGTGTTCAACGTAAATAAAATTATTCCAGTAACTTAAACGTCTATAATTCAGCTTGCACACTTAATGGTGAAGGAGAACTGAACATTTGTACACTTACATTGATGCACATTATAATATATTATTTTTGATCACAATTTTGAATAAAGCAAGATTGATCTGTTGGCGTTTTAGCTCCTGTGCATATAAACAGCAAAATAAATCAAACGTCAAATTTAAAGATGGTAAATTCCTGCACAAAAACATGCATGCACAACAATAATGTTGCAGGTCGGTTGGGTCAGAGTGATGTGGAGGTTCAGAATTGTGACTTCATGCTCAGGATGTAAACAATTATCTACACACTCCCTACACAACACACAGGACAGATCAGCACCACATCTTCTCGTGTGTAAAGCTGTGAGGTTGGTTGTGTTAAAAATCACATATCTCACTTTCTCAGTCTGCTGTGAATCCGAGATCATAGTGTTGTGACATGTTCAGGGTGGCCTTATCCAACCTGATCGTGGTGTTTATGAATACACAGTAAACGGTTTGCATCCTGAAATGCTCACGAAAACACAATAAATACAGAAAGACATTAGATTTCATGTTTGGTTTTATTTCTGAAGACCTGTCATGTATACAAACATTTTCAGTGTTATTTACCATCATATTTCTTTACATTTGTGTCACCTGATGGATATGACCGATATGGTTATGGTTGCAGTTGTACTTGTTAACAGGTGAACATTGTTTATTTTCCTTAATGTAAGTGTGTTATTTAGGGTTAGGGTTAGGGTATTTTAGTAATTTTGTACATTTTACAGCTCTCATTGGTCCAGTGGTCATATTATACACGGTGTCATCACACTTTTAGTGTCAAAGACAAGTAAAACAAAACTGGAGAAGAAGGCAAGATGAGCATCAGTAACAAACTAAATATTAGACATATTTGTCCTATGAATTTGACAGTTGGCCCAGATTTTTCAATTTGAATTTTATTTGTATAGCCTAACATCAAAAATCACAAATTTGCCCCAGAGCACAACACCAGCTACCAATCCAGTTTCTGGAAAGTTAAGCTTATTTGTTAATTTTTCTCTAAAGTCCCATTGTGTGATGTCCAAAAATTCCAATTTGTGCTCCATGTATTTACATTTATAGTTTGCCAATTCAAATGCAAGTCACAATCAATATTTGTAGATTGCTCCATGGTGTATATTAAGTCTTTTATATATTTAATTAAAGAAAACCTTCCCAAAATCCACCTCATGTTGCATTTGATGGTACTTGAGACAAAATGGAATATGGATTTGGAACAGTGGGGCTCTGGGATGGACTGCTGCATTCACTGCCTGTCAGTATTGGACAAACCTCAACTCTTTTGGTGCTGCTTGATCTTTGATTTTCCTAACTGGAAAAATGTGAGTACGGACAAGTGAGTTATTGCAGGGGATGATCACGCCTGCCTGCAAAAGAGAGTTAAACACAGGAGTTATGCCATCAATAGCTTCTTGTTTAAGCGGATATTGATGTTAGCAAGACCGAAACAAGGATTTAGGTGTGATGACCACAGGTTGTGCATTTCTGATGAGGCCTACGTCATATTTACCCATCGCCCAGAGAGAAGAGGGAACTTCCTGTAAGGGTGGGGGAGACTGGAGGCATCATCAAGAAATGAGACAGTGTGTGGCTTGTCATCATCAAACAAATACACAGAGCGTAAGGCAGATGTGCAAGTATGGAATAGTTTCTTGTAAATACCTGTGTAAGGTGAATACATCACCTGAAGATCACCTGTTGCTTCCCAATCTGTGATCGACCGACATTTCAGCACAAAAGGTCCCAAATCTCTCCACTGATCAGTCCGACACTTGGACATGAGACGTGTGGGTGGGAGGAGTCCACTTTGAACAGCTGCTCTTCAGTGTCTGTGAGGATAATAGAAACTGCAAAACTCTGATGAGACCAAAACATAGTACTGTAGAACATTGGAGAGTATCACTCAAATCATGGAAAAACACTTTTTTGTGTGTTTTGTGTGTTTGAAGCCTCAAAAACACTGACGGGGAGGAAACACACTGAGCGCAACAGCACTTCTGTCTTTTGGAAAACAGAACGGTTTATCTTCAGATTTTTAGGGTTTTGCTGTAAGTTGCTTCTTCTTTCAAAGACCCACCAGGATCTTCCTGCAAACGTTGTGAAATGTTGGGTCAGAGTGACCCTGTGTATTTATTCCCAAGCCTTCCATTGCCTTGGGTCAAAGTGACCCTGTGTATTTATTCCCAAGCCTTCCATTGCCTTGGGTCAAAGTGACCCTGTGTATTTATTCCCAAGCCTTCCATTGCCTTGGGTCAAAGTGACCCTGTGTATTTATTCCCAAGCCTTCCATTGCCTTGGGTCAAAGTGACCCTGTGTATTTATTCCCAAGCCTTCCATTGCCTTGGGTCAAAGTGACCCTGTGTATTTATTCCCAAGCCTTCCATTGCCTTGGGTCAAAGTGACCCTGTGTATTTATTCCCAAGCCTTCCATTGCCTTGGGTCAAAGTGACCCTGTGTATTTATTCCCAAGCCTTCCATTGCCTTGGGTCAAAGTGACCCTGTGTATTTATTCCCAAGCCTTCCATTGGTCTTGGGTTAAAGTGACCCTGTGTGTCTATATGCATCTCCCCAACCCTGATGTTGTTGACAGGGCCCAAAAGCGCAGTCATCATTTATCTTGGTAACAAGTAGAACTACAGTCACAAAGAGTTGAATGTACTTTGTGTATAATACTCAGTCATATCCATCACCGTGTCACAAAAATCCAAAAGAAATATAATGGTAAGAAAAGACTGTATGTGTAACAGTTCTTTTGAAATAAAAGAAGACATGAAGTATAATATTTCTCTGTATTTATTGTGTGTTACAAGAGCATTTTTTAAATGCATGCAGACAGCTCACTGTGTGTTCATAATGAAATTATTTAATATCAGACAATCATATTGATTAATTTTGTCTTACTTAAACTTGGCTGTGTCATGAAGAATATATCAGCCTAAATTAATCAACTCCACCAAGTCATATTAATACTCACATTCCTCGAGGCACTGGCCGAGGAGATGGAGTAGCAGCCATCTTTGACTCAAGTTCCACAAGGTTCTGTTAAACTCACACAAAACTCAAGTTATTTTACTAGGCCCAGAACACCTCCGAAATCAATTATCTAATGATATAGTTTCTCTTGATGGCATTGCCCTGGCATCCACCACCGTCGTAAAGAATCTCGGAGTTATCTTTGATCAGGACTTGTCTTTTAATTAACTCCCACATAAAACATATCATAAGGACTGCCTTTTTCCACTTACATAACATTAAAAAAATCAGGCACATCCTGTCTCAAAGCGATGCAGAGAAATTAGTTCACGCATTTGTTACCTCTAGACTAGATTACTGCAATTCCTTATTATCAGGCTGCTCTAATAAGTATCTTAAATATCTCCTGTAGATCCAGAATGCTGCAGCTCGTATACTAACAAAAACTAAGAAAAGAGATCATATTACTCCTGTATTAGCTTCTCTGTACTGACTTCCTGTAAAATCCAGAATCAAATTTAAAATCCTTTTCCTCACCTACAAAACCGTAATTGGTGAGGCACCATCATATCTCAGGGAGCTTATAGTGCCATATTACCCCACTGCAGAGCTTATAGTACCATATTACCCCACTAGAGAGCTGCGCTCACTGAATGCGGGGCTGCTTGTGGTTCCTAGAGTCTTAAAAAGTAGGATGGGAGCCAGAGCCTTCAGTTATCAAGCTCCTCTTCTATGGAACCAGCTTCCACTTTCAGTCCGGGGGGCAGACACAGTGACCATATTTAAGAGTAGACTTAAGACTTTCCTCTTTGATAGCGCTTATAGTTAGGGCTGGTTCAGGTTTATAGTTAGGGCTGGCTCAGGTCTATACTTAGGGCTGGTTCAAGTTTATAGTTAGTGCTGGTTCAGGTCTATAGTTAGGGCTGACTCAGGTTTATAGTTAGGGCTGGCTCAGGTTTATAGTTAGGGCTGGCTCAGGTTTATAGTTAGGGCTGGCTCAAGTTTATAGTTAGGGCTGGCTCAGGTTTATAGTTAGGGCTGGCTCAGGTTTACAGTTAGGACTGACTCAGGTTTATAGTTAGGGCTGGCTCAGGTTTATAGTTAGGGCTGGCTCAGGTCTATAGTTAGGGCTGGCTCAAGTTTACAGTTAGGACTGACTCAGGTTTACAGTTAGGACTGACTCAGGTTTATAGTTAGGGCTGGCTCAGGTCTATAGTTAGGGCTGGCTCAGGTTTCCCCTGGTCCAGCCCCTAGACATGCTGCTATAGGCCTAGACTGCTGGGGGACATCTTAGGATACACTGAGCTCCTCTCTCCTCTTCTCTCTCTCCTTCTATATGAATTCATGTCCCATCAATGATATTGAAATTAAAAGGCTGAAGATAAACCGTTCTGTTTCTCAAAAGACAGCAGTGCTGTTGTGCTCAGTGAGTGTGTTTCCTCTCTGTCAGGGTTTTAGAGGCTTTGTAATAAGAGTTGAAAAGTTCAGCTGCAGACGCTCTGCCGTGTCATGTAAGTGAATATTTATACCACAAGATGGCAGCACTCTGTTGTAGTTTACTGAAGGTAACTGTTGATCTTCTTTACATACAGGCTGCCTGTGTATTATAACATGACAATAACTAGTTTTAGCTTCTGGAATTAATATGTGTATTACTTCTTCACCATTAAGTGTGCAAGCTGAATTATGGACGATTTAGTTACTGGAATAGTTTTATTTACATTAAACACATAAAAATGATTTATTTGAATAACACTTCATTTGTAAATGGAAAGACATCGGACTACTTGCATGAAGGAAAAAACAATGTAACTGTTGTTAACAAGTAGAGCTACAATCACAAAGGGTTTAATGTACTTTGTGTACAACACACGGTCATATCCATCACTGTGACGCAAACATGTAAAAGGTGATATGATGGTGAATATCACTGCAAATTTATGTATGTATGACAGTTATTAAGAAATGAAAGAAAACATGAAATCTAATGTTCTGTTTTCATGAGCACTTCTAGATGCATGCAGTCAGTTCACTGTGTGTTCATAATGTTACATGTAATCATGAATACAATACAATATCAATATCAATTAATCCTCTGACAATCTGATCGTTCTTTTGTTAGTAGTTTAGCCCATAAAGCATCACAATATTCCAAAAATTACAAAATGCCATGACAAATCCTGTCACTCAATCAGGTCAGTTCATGAATCCGTAATAATGAACAAAATCCTAATTCTTTTTTTTATATATTTTTTTACCGTTACTGTGTCATGTGAACATGATTAACAAAATCCACAGCCAGTATAATTAACTGTACTAAACTAACGGGCTGATGGCAGAGTGAATGAATCATGTTGGTTGATGTGATTGATAAGGTTGTTCTTGATGTTTAAAAAATGACTCTTTAAACCTAACAGTAGTTCATATTTTGAAAAAACATGATTGATATAAGGTTCTGTAATACAAGAACGAGCACAGAGGTCCATTGGATAAAGATATTTTTCAAGTTTTTCACAATTCTTGTTATCGTTGTTTACAGAACATTCGCTTCTATAGCATGCACCCATATCAAAGCAACGCGCAAACGGAGCGATATGAGTAGTGCTGGTCATGTGAGTCTTGTATTTCTCCAGCAAGTTATTCAGGTCCTGTAAATATGTAGTGATGACACTTTGGATTGTATGAACATAGTCTGTTGCACTGATGCTAGTCTGACTGTTCAGTCGAGCCTCATGGATTAACATCTGGATGTGGAAGGAGGCTCCATTATTCCAGATTTTGAACCCACGGCTCGTCATCTGTCCGTCAAGCAGCAGGGAGTTTCTGAGGACGGTGAGATGGTTGCTCAGCTGCTTCTCCAGTCGCTGTATTTCCATCTGTAATAGTTGCTCATTGTTCATGAACATTTTATGGCGCTTCACATACTCCGACATTGTGTCCCGGACACCTGAGGCTTTCTCTTCACCAAATACTCGCAGTAACATGCTGTAGGACTCATCAGTTGTTGTACTTGAGCTCTTCATGCAGATCTCCATGATCATGGAAATCACCAATGCTCCGAGTCCAACAGCATTTGGGAATGAAGTCATCAAACCAAAACTAGCTCCCAACTTGGAGACGTAGCCTGGCACCAGGTTGACCAGATCATTAGAGAAACTCTGCAGCACAGCGTTGGAGTCGATACCAGAATACTTCTGCAGAGACAAATCTATGCCTACATCTGGTATGACGCATGACTGCTGTAAAGTAGCTTCATAAAGCCTAAGAGCATAGCTGTCATAGTCATCTTGTGAGGATTCACAGGAGGTTCCAGTGCCCATGTTTTCCTCTCGATCTTTGAGGCTCACACAAAGTGAAAATGTACCACGACCAACAGGCTGAATAACAGGTAATCAAATAATCAAATCAGAATCAGAAAGCAATGAAATAAAATCCAGTCAGCTCCCTCACATATAACCAGGACGACAAGACCAGCAACCAACCAGGTCTCTGGAGAGTTAGGAGTATTTGTTGACTTTTCTCTAATGTCCCAGTGTGTCCAAGGTCCAGAGGTTTAGAGCTAGAAGCAAATATTTAATTGAACAAAAGACAGAGAAGCAACAGCATGTAAAAACCTTATTCGGAAATATATTTAGTAATTTTGTACATTCTACAGCTTTAATTGGTCAAGTGGTCATATTACACACGGTGTCATCACACAAGGTGAGCATCAGTAACCAAATGTTAGACTTTTTTGTTTTTTATTTGTCCAAGACATTTTTCTGTTTTTTTATTTCAATTTTATGTGTATAGCTCAATATCACAAATAACAGATTAGCCTCAGAGGGCTTTACAATGTGTGCAGCATACGACATCTGGTTATTTGACATTGTATTGTATTCAAAATCATATAATCTCTCACTTTCTCAGTCGGCTTGGAATCAGAGATCGTTGTGTGACATTATGAATACAGTGAACTGTCTGCATGCATCCAGAAGGGCTCATGTAAACACAATAAATACAGGATATTAGACTTCATGTTTTCTTTTATTTCTAAAGAACTGTCATATATACATGTATTTAAAGTGTTTTTTTACCATTATATTTCTTTTGGATTTTTGTGTCACAATGATGGATATGACTGAGTATTATACACAAAGTACATTCAACTCTTTGTGACTGCAGTTCTACTTATTACCAAGATAAATGATGTTGCTTTTCCTTAAGTGGCCCAGTGTCTATCCATTTACAGATGATGATGCTTTTTACATGTTTAACACAAGGGTTAAAATTTAACTGCAGCAGTATTTGGATTCAATGCAACTTTGTTTTTGTGTGACTTTTCCTAAAACTGTTATGTAGCACCCTCAAAATTGCAAAATTGACCCATATAGAGACTGCAGTCATAACACTTTTTGTCTACTACTGTGTGTCATAGAGCTGCATCATAATTTATACTCTAACCATCACTATGGACAATAGAAAGAGATGAACGTACATCAGGCATTAGATTTACTCAATGCATCGAGTGAGGAATCGTGTGATGGTGGGGAGGTTTCAACACTGAGCGATGTGTTATAAAACACAGAGCAGCAACCTTTTCTCTCAGCCAGATCCCCTTTAACATCTCCCAGAGTCAAAATAGTTCTTTTTTTGGCGGCACCCCCGACTCTGTCTCTGTCTGTGTTTTTAGTACTCGTTTTTATGTTTTTTAATGCCTTCTGATTCATGATCGTCAGTGTGATCAAACCTTGACGAAGAATCCATGGCTGCACTTAACAATCACGCTTTAGTTTCCCTTCTGTGGCTTTGTTTTATCCTTTTCTGGAGAGCCGCTCAAACATTTCAAGTTGGGAACGAAACAGGTGAAAGAGAGCGTTTGTGACCCGGACATTGAGCAGTTACCGACCGTACTATTTGCCCCGGGAGTTCTCTCAAGTGATTGTTCAGGTTGTCTAAATTCCTCCATCGGGTAACGGGAAGCTGACCAAAGAGACCATATATCCAGAGTCACCCATGACCTGCACCGCTCCTCTCCAGACGCACTGGTTATTATAAATGGGGATTTTAATCGCTGCTCTCTCTCTGCCACTCTACCCTCTTTTAAACAAATGGTGTCATGCCCTACGAGGGGTGATACAACTATTGATTTCTTTTATGTAAACATTAAGGACAATTTCATTTAAAAAATGCTCCCCCTTCTTGGACAATCGGACCCTAATTTTATATTATTGACACCCACCTACTCTACTTTAATCCAGAAGCTGCCGATTACGAAGTCACAAGTTATATTAATTATTGTGTGGAGTCTATCATTCCCTGTAAACAAATAAAAACGTTCCCTAATAATAAACCTTGGGTGACAAGGGAGATCAAAGCTGCTATTAATAGGAAGAAAACTGTTTTTCTCATCGGCAACAAAGATCTGATTAAAACTGCCCAAAAGGAATTAAAAGCAATAATCAAACAGGGTTAACATAAATATAATGAAGGGGTTGAAGGACAGATGTCCAATCGAAACACCAGGAGCATTTGGAACGGCATGAAATCTATTACTGGTTATGGGACCAGTAATCAATGTAAATGAAGCCAACCAGTTCTTTGGGAGGTTTGATGAATTTGATTTCTCTGCATCTCACGAGAGCATCCTCTCTTCTCCTGCACTGAGTCGCCCTGAGGACCGTAGCCCAGCCACTGGAATAAATGTTGAGGAGGTTCGACAGCAGTTAAAGCGCCTTAAGCATTCTTGGTTCAAAACATCAACATGAAATATATTCTGTGGTTTCAAGAGAAGTATGCCAACATTTCTTCTGGTGACTGGGTCGATTGTTGCACCAAACATATCAAATATGTTTGGTGCTCAGTGCAGTTTTGTATGTACGTTTTTTGGATCTTCACATACGCTCACTCGACAGTTATATCACATTTTAAGTGTTGGTTAATGTCTGTTGACACTAAAGGCTACAGAACAGAAGGAGTCTCGGTACTGGACCAGAACAGAACAACGCCAGCTGCTGGAAAGTGGGTCACAACCCAGAAATCAGAAGCTGATATAACTGAACAGGAGGGAGAGGGAGGTGTGAACTGCATGGAAGAACACCGCAGAACAGAGAGGAGGAATCAGGAAAGAGAGAGGAGGAGTATGAGCACTAAATGAGTGCTGAAGGACAGAAGTGTGAAAGGAGTTTAAAAAAAATAATGAAAATGCTGTAAAACCGACAGCTGAGGGGAAACAAAGGAGAGACGGAGACAAGAGGAGAGGGTGAGAATTCTTCTGGCAGAAAGCTTTATTGAGCTGGCAGATGATGACGGATGCAAAGTGGTGATGAATGAAGCGTTGTAAAGGTGGACAGCTGACTAACGAAGGTGAGGAAGGAGTAAGAAGGAGGTGGAGAGAGTGGAGAAGGAGAGCTGAGCATCGGAGCACAGAGGAGAGGAGACGATTCGGGATTGATGTTAATAAGAGCAAGAGATGGATCTGTGTCTCTGATGGCCGCCTGCTCGTCTCAGATGGTGTTTATTCACACACTGTCTGAGTGAGCAAGGAGGATTGTGGGTAAGGACTCTGGTTCGATGTCTGGTCTGATGGGAAGACTCCCTACTGCTATAATCATAGTACAATGTTTATAAGGTAAATCATTATCAATCAACATTTCCAATAGTTATTCTTAATGCTTGCAATCAGTGCCTTCAGCTCAGACTCCAGCAGAGACCAGTCCACCTTGGACAGACCCAGACCCAGGACGTATTGCTGGAGCCGCTGGAGGGTAGGGGGGCACGGGAGAACCAGGACCAGGACTGAGAGGGGAAGACTGTCAGACCCTGCTGCAGAACAATGAGAGGTTCTCTAAAGGGACCCTGGTGCTCAGAGACACTACCTCTTTAGTCCACAGGGGGCGCCAGAACCACCACCTGGTGCTCAGAGACACTACCTCTTTAGTCCACAGGGGGCGCCAGAACCACCACCTGGTGCTCAGAGACACTACCTCTTTAGTCCACAGGGGGCGCCAGAACCACCACCTGGTGCTCAGAGACACTACCTCTTTAGTCCACAGGGGGCGCTAGAACCACCACCTGGTGCTCAGAGACACTACCTCTTTAGTCCACAGGGGGCGCCATAACCACCACCTGGTGCTCAGAGACACTACCTCTTTAGTCCACAGGGGGCGCTAGAACCACCACCTGGTGCTCAGAGACACTACCTCTTTAGTCCACAGGGGGCGCCAGAACCAACACTACATTAAAGTTCCTTGTAGTAACTTTAAATGTACATTTGGTTCAGAGTCTCTCTCCCTCCGAAACACGTACTTTAAAAGGTGAGTACCACGTATCCACCACCACCTCCTCCGCCCGGACCGGTGAACAAGCACTGCGTTCCTTTCATACACAGGCTTTTTCACACCTGTAGTACATTTGCTCTGATCTGAATCAGGGACCGATTTGCTGGAATCTTACATATTGCCTCCAGTTTGGTTCGTGTTCACACGGCAGCGTTTACCAGCCAACATGTGTGCTGCGTGAGGAAAGTGCTCCCTTTAATTGGTCGGAACTTCAATGCGGGAAAACTCTCGGAGGTAAACAGAGTAAAAGGAGCGCAGACAGTTAAGGCGTCACTTTCCGGAAAGTCAAAGTGAAGTGTTTTTGATTCCGCCAAATCAAGTCAAATTTGTCAATGAATCCAGGTCACAACTGCTCGACTATGAACCCGGGGCTGGTGCTAATGTTCACATTTAGGCTGAGTGTGAGAGAGAGAGAGAGAGAGAGAGAGAGAGAGAGAGAGAGAGAGAGAGAGAGAGAGAGAGAGAGAGAGAGACTAGAGTGTGAAAGTAAAGGGGGAGATGAGTGGGTGTTGAGTGGGAGGTGTTGACTCAGTCTGCACCACCTCTACTCGTAGTCTTTAATTTTCCTCGTGTTAATACATGCTACTGATAGTAGCCTTGTAACATGAATACAAAACTACTGGCATTAAGAAATATTGGAAAACCTCTCTCACATCCGCCTCCTGCTCTACTTACTGCTGATACCTCAACGACTTTAGGAGCCATGTGTTTGATTTGGGTTTAAGTCTAATATGCCTCGCAGTATGAGGTGGTGCTTTGGTACAGGCCGAGGAAATGTAAGTTGATGTCGGTACTCAGACTGTTTCTGATTTGGAAAGAAGCAAACGGGTTTTGATGTGCTTTTATTTATATTTGTGTTTTAGCTCTGTGTGCAAGCTTATTGGAAGCAATGCACACGGATTATGGATACTGTGGGTGAATGTGGATTGTTTAGTTGTTTCAGCTAAACTACCGTCAATAGCCGCCACACGTTTTAATTCACACACACACAGGTATTTTTAAAAATGGCAGCTGGCAAAACTACGCCAGACACACCACGTTGCCCACGTCTTAGAACGTCAGGACTTCTGACATCGTCTGTTTGGATGATCAAAATGATTGTTCT
Source organism: Ophiodon elongatus (assembly GCA_016806645.1). NCBI lineage: Eukaryota > Metazoa > Chordata > Actinopteri > Perciformes > Hexagrammidae > Ophiodon > Ophiodon elongatus. Next base: position 37,508 of record JACSYO010001658.1, on the reverse strand, counting down.
GCTGCAGATGATGTTACGGTAGTTTCACGTGCCGTTGTTACACCGATATTTACACCGGTTAAATATCCGCAGTGGAAAGAGGAGACGGCCCGGTACCAAACTCCCAGACCTGAACCCAGATGACCTCAGAGGTCCGGATGGTCCGTAGGGAAGAGTAAAGTATTTCTAATGTTCCACCTCATGGCGACCACCAGGTAAACAGAAGAAGGATGGAGTTATGGTCCTGAATCAACCTGGACAATGTGTAGATAGTGGACTGTAGATAGATACAGTGAAAGCACCCTTTGGGTTTTGGACTGCTGTTTTGAAGCCTCGGCTTTTTGGCTGCCGCCATCTTGTGTTTATGCAACCAGAAGTGATACGAGAGGTTTGAGCCGAGTACAACCCAACACAGAGACATTTTTCAGGAAAGAAAATGTTAATTTCATGAAGTGAAAACACACTGTGAAAGGGTTAAAGTCGTGAGGAGAAAACACGGGCAATTCCCATGGCAGCAACCTGTCAATCACCTTGTAGCCCCGCCCTAAAGCATCCTCTGCTTTATGGTCTGTTTGACTCTAAATGGACCATAATTTACTAAATGAACATCATGCTGTATTGAAGAAGACTTGAAACTAGAGATTGAGACATAACTCATGTTTACAATGTTTACTGAGGGAATAAATCAAGAGAGAAGTAGAGTCATTTTCTACAGACTTCTATACAACCAGAGGAGTCGCCCCCTGGTGGTCAGGAGAGAGAATGCAGCTTTAACACATGAAGCTTTGACTTCTATACAACCAGAGGAGTCGCCCCCTGGTGGTCAGGAGAGAGAATGCAGCTGTAACACATGAAGCTTTGACTTCTATACAACCAGAGGACTCGCCCCCTGGTGGTCAGGAGAGAGAATGCAGCTTTAACACATGAAGCTTTGACTTCTATACAACCAGAGGACTCGCCCCCTGGTGGTCAGGAGAGAGAATGCAGCTTTAACACATGAAGCTTTGACTTCTATACAACCAGAGGAGTCGCCCCCTGGTGGTCAGGAGAGAGAATGCAGCTTTAACACATGAAGCTTTGACTTCTATACAACCAGAGGAGTCATCTCATTCCCATTTTCCACATATAACATTAACCTGTGGGCCACATGAGGACAAATGCAATATGAATCAATACTCACTCATTCATGATTTAAGAGCCCGTGGAGCAGGTGAAAGCAAACGGTCCTGAAACTCCTCCGAGACGTTTCTGATTCCACTTTTCTCAAACTCTGCAGATTTGATTGTATTATATATATATATATTTATATATTATATGTATGACTGTCAGAGTGCCGGTCCACAGGGCTGTCATTATATTGATTTCCTGCTTCGCCAGCTACGTGTATTTTAAGTGAAAGGCAGGTACGGTACGGGTGGTGTACTTTTATTATTCTCTGTCTAGCCTTTCTCTCGCGACCCTCTGATACATGGTGAGCACACGTAACGCTGTAAATGGTTCAATGTGGAGATATGGGGAGTTACAAAGGGAATTTCTTAATTGATGTAAAGTGACGCACAACGCAGCTGTCGTCTTCTTCAAGTCTGTAGTTCAGATTTGTGACTGTAAAGAAAACGCATGCATCTCCTAAAAAACAACAACAGTGACCCTTTAAGAGCAGGGCGAGAGACCGTCCGGACAAAATCAAAGGTCACACCGCCGCAGGTTCGATCCCTGCAAGCGGCCGAGGCAACCCTCCTGTTATTGTGCAGTAACGCGACGTAGTGGATCGATCAGTTGGGAGTTGGTTGTTCACGATGTGGAAACAGGTCTTCAGCGTCAACACTATATCTGCATTCATTCCCTCTGCTGGGAGCAGTCAACAAAAAACATCATTAAACTCCACATCGCTGTTTTTTTCAGTTTGGGCAGTTTTGAACAAAGGAATGGGAAGGCTTTGTGTGTGTGTGTGTGTGTGTGTGTGTGTGTGTGTGTATATATATATAGCTATATATAGCTATATATATATACTGTATATATACACACAAATCCTTCCCATTCATTTACACGGTAAAGGCTTTGTGTATCTACACAAAGCCTTTACCGTGTAAATGTATCCTCGATATTCCACGGGAAGTTCCTCCTCATTTGTGTGTTTCCCTACGAAAGTCCAGCAACATCAAGTTCCAGTCGTTACATGTAAGCAGTCTTTTCAAAATAAACCTCCATCTTCAGAGGAAACATTTTTTTTTGTTAAATGTTTTGTCTAATTGTGCTTGTATTGTATTGTTGTTGTTGTTGTTGCGTATATATATATATATATGAGCATGAAGAGGGTCAAAGGTCAAGGTGCAACGTGTACTAAAAGTAAAAAGTATTAGCAGCTCATGATCGACTGCAGGCTGCTGAACAACAGAGAGGGGAGGTTGTCAATAGTTCAATATATAATACACGTGGAGCCTTTGGCAACACTTTGGACACTTGGAAAAATGTTATATATAGATATATGATATATGGATTCCATTGTTTGGCATTATTTTGTAAAATAAATACAGAAATTCAACTGGCATATTTGTGCTTTATTCTGCTCCTGGTGTCGATGAACCGCTACTGCAACAACATCCATCCATCGCTCTCTCTCTACCTCTCTCTCTCTCTCTCTCTCGCTCTCTCTATCTCTCTCTCTGTCTCTCTCTACCTTTCTCTCTCTCTCTCTCCCTCTCTCTCTCTCTCTCTCTCTCTCCATCTCTCTCTTCCTCTCTCTCTCTCTCCCTTTACTCGTCGTCCCTCCCCCTTATCCTCCTCGTTGATACCCGAGACAGAACAACCTGCATCCGCGCGCCTGTGTAGCCAGGCTTTCCAGCTGTTCCGCTCCACCTAAATGAGCATGCGCAATGGCCACTAAACCAATAGCGCGTCCGCACTGACGAACCGGGAGAGAGAGAGAGAGAGAGAGAGAGAGAGAGAGAGAGAGAGAGAGAGAGAGAGAGAGAGAGAGAGAGAGAGAGAGAGAGAGAGAGAGAGAGAGGCAGAGAGGCAGAGAACACGGGATGAAGCGCGAGCACACGGACTGTTTCCTCCGGTAAACAAGCGGGAGCCGGAGCCTGGGATATTTTGGGGGGAATTTCGGGGACACATCCATGGCGACGGGAGGAGGTGGAGGAGGTGGAGGAGTGAGGCGGAGGAGGAAAGCCGGGCTCCCGGGAGTCCGCTGGAAGACCTGCTACTTCCCCATCCTGGTCTGGGTCGTTTCCGTCTGCGGGGAGGAGAAGACGCTGATTGTGGAGGTAGGCGGTGAGAGTCCCGGGCACCCCGACATCCACATCACCACGCGGCCACGCGGAGCGGCATGTCCGGGCTTAGTGGCGCCGCTCCACCCCCCTGCTCCCCGGGTGTACAGGAATGAGCATCCGTCCCCCTGCGCTTCATACTCGGGTCGATTCCGCTTCTGAACGGGTCCGGAGCGAAGTCGCGCTCCTCGGGATGGTTTGGGGTTTTTTGAACGCGCATTTGCATGTTTTTGTTATCCCTCTCACCCCCTCACCCCCTCTCTCCCTCACCCTCTCTCCCCCTCACCCCCTCTCTCCCTCTCACCCCCTCACCCCCTCTCTCCCTCACCCTCTCTCCCCCTCACCCCCTCTCTCCCTCTCTCCCCCTCACCCCCTCTCTCCCTCACCCTCTCTCCCTCTCACCCCCTGACCCCCTCTCTCCCTCACCCTCTCTCCCTCTCATCCTCTCCCCCCCTCACCCCCTCTCTCCCTCTCCCTCACCCTCACCCCCTCTCTCCCTCACCCTCTCACCCCCTCTCCCTCACCCCTCTCTGGTGACAGCCACACACCGTGTGGATAAAAAGGATCGCGAGGCGGGGAGCTGAATGAACGCACGCACCGCAATCCTCTTTTGTTTGCGGACGCTGGGGCGCGCGCGCGCCCCTCCGGCCGTCCACCGGATCACAATCAAAGGTGCTCGGCACGTCTGATTGTTTTCCTTCCCGTTCGGGGGGCTTCTGTCACGGCCGCAGAGCCGAATAACGTGTCCCTCCGCCGGTTGCGCTTCTGGGGCGGAGGAGGAGGGAAGTCGGTCCAAGATGGTGAGGCGCGCGCGAGGGGGGTGGGGGGTGGGGGGGCATTAGAAGCGGCCCTCACATGTTGTAGAGTTGAGTTACAGGCTGCTAATTAAACGTGTTAATTCCGCGTCTCGTGCGCGTAATCGTAAACAAACGGGGACGGACGGACGGGGGGCTAAAAGGCTCCGACGCGCGCGTGCAGGTGGTCGCGTGTCGGGTCCTCGCGGACTGGAGGAGGCTCTGTAACGAGCTCTCGACCAGAAACAGTCGTGTGCACGCAGAGCGCTTTAAAGTGAACCTGGATGAGCGCGCGCTGCTTTCATGTGAACAAAGCAGCTCCCCCTTCGCCTCGTCAGTCCAAATATAGACTCCCTCCATAATTTATGGAAATGGCACTGAGTTGGAAGAGAAGGAGAAGAAGAGTTGAGGAGAGGTGCAGATAGATGTGGGTTCTTTTTAAACAAATCCTTCTGCACGTGAAGGCCACGCAGAGATGCTGAGAGAAAGTTCTTTGTTGACATTAGGGTGCAAACAGTTTTCTGATGATGAAACGATGCTCCCAGTCATATCTGTCATCTCCAGCAGGTGAAGGCAGTCTCCTGATGTGCAGCGGTTATTATTGTTGTTGTTGTTTGTCGTCACCTTTCCTGTGGAAACATTTGGGTCGTGCATTATGAAATGGATTGTTGCAGAAGTCTCGCAGCTCCGGGAGACGTGATGTTTTCTTTATTGTTTTTTTTATTGAGTGATGTTTTGTGTTGCTAGTGACACTTTCCATTCAGACAAAGGAGGCGCCGGTGGCGGCTCCCAGCCGGGGCACGGCACGCCGCCGCACAAAGGAGGAGATGTTTTTTATTCCCTGAGAAATCATAATCCTCTGAAAGCTGCCGGTGCTGCACGTCAACGCCAACGTGGCCCTCGCACCGGGGCACAGGGTGGTTTAGGTTCACTTACAAAACCTTCCAGAAGATCTAGTGAGAACAA
>JACSYO010001658.1:20000-27500 GCA_016806645.1 Ophiodon elongatus | reverse complement strand
TCCCTCTCTCTCCTTCTCTCTCTCTCTCTCTCTCTCTCCCTCCTTCTCTCTCTCCTTCTCTCTCTCTCTGTCTCTCTCTCTCTCCCTCCTTCTCTCTCTCTCTCTCTCTCTCTCTCTCTCTCTCTCTCCCTTCTTCTCTCTCTCTCTCTCTCTCTCTCTCTCTCTCTCTCCCTCCTTCTCTCTCTCTCTCTCTCTCTCTCTCTCTCTCCCTCCCTCCCTCCCCCCTCTCTCTCTCTCCAGCCCACACACACTCTTTAGTGCACGCTGCAGCTGTGAATAAGGAGTCTGGTGCGTGATGAGGGTGGTGCTGTTTGTTTGGAGGCCTCGAGTCGGGGACAAACATGTGGAGATCAGTTTGAAGTACTTAGAAGCAGGGATGTGACTCAACCTACTACTTACCTTCAATAATTGAATATGTTTCATAACTCATGATATGCATCACTGTGCATATCATGTGATGCATCATCCGCTTTCATTCATCTGACAAACACTTCTGATTCTATGAGATTTATTTGTTTGCACAGAAACAAATGAAAAGAAGGAAGTCCTGCAGGTGAGATTTGAAAATATAAACGTTGTGCTTTGGAGGAAGAATCTCACCTCAATAAACATTATGAACAAATACAAAATTCATATCATCAACACAAGTAAACAAACAAGCAAAATAATAGCAGAGCTACTTGTTCTGCTGGATATTTAGTGGAGTTGGTTGTGTGGTGATGTTTCCAGCTGAGTTACTTTCAGACTTTACTTTTTTACCATAACGACCCCGCGAGGGTAAAAAAGAGAAAGAAGCTGTGATACTGCAGCAGGAGACACTGAGGTGAGAGGAGGTGAGAGGAGCTGAGAGGAGGTGAGAGGAGCTGAGAGGAGGTGAGAGGAGCTGAGGGGAGCTGAGAGGAGGTGAGAGGAGGTGAGAGGAGCTGAGAGGAGTTGAGGGGAGGTGAGAGGAGCTGAGAGGAGCTGAGAGGAGTTGAGGGGAGGTGAGAGGAGTTGAGGGGAGGTGAGAGGAGGTGAGGGGAGCTGAGAGGAGTTGAGGGGAGCTGAGAGGAGCTGAGGAGAGCTGAGGGGAGGTGAGAGGAGCTGAGGGGAGGTGAGAGGAGCTGAGGGGAGGTGAGAGGAGCTGAGGGGAAGGTGAGAGGAGCTGAGGGGAGGTGAGAGGAGCTGAGGGGAGCTGAGGGGAGCTAAGGGGAGGTGAGAGGAGCTGAGGGGAGGAGAAGTATATTTAAAGTGACCCAGACTAGAGGAAGGCAAAGCCTGAGATTAAGGCTAACTCGGGAACCTGGAAGAAGAGATAAATTAGGAGTGAAATCTTTTACAATCTCATCGCTTTGTATGTTTTTGGACATAAACATAAACTGTAATAAACAAAACCGGGTCATCTGCGTAAACTGAGACTCTGCAGATTGATTCTGTTTCCTCATGTTTTGGATATTTTAGCAGTTTATTTTCAGTCACAGCTGGTTTGAAGTCACTTCATGTCCTAAAACAAGATTAAAGAAAAATCCCATCATGGTCCATGTGTCACTGAGGGACTACACACTCTCAATAATGTTTTATTAAAAAACGTAAATCATCTATTCTCATCATTCCACTACTCTGCCTTCAGCTACATTTTCAGGTTATAATGAGAGAAAATGTGTATGAACATTTACCGTTGTTGATATTATAGGTATCACCAACGTTGTCACGTGATCTGGACACAATCGGCATCAATGGGAAGTCAAAGCCTGCAGATCCTTCTCAACACGAACTAACACAGCTTTCCGCTCGCAGCCTCTTAGCAGCGAGCAGGACAGACGCGCAAGTGCAGCTCTTATGAAAAATGAATATCAGGCCGGGCTCCCTGTGGGTGCAGCGCAGGAGGAGAAGGTGGAGGGAGGAGAAGGTGGAGGGAGGAGAAGGTGGAGGGAGGAGAAGGTGGAGGGAGGTTCGTTTGATCGCCGCGGTGGAGCAGGAAGAGGAAACAATTTCACACCGAGCTGTAGATTTAATTATGCTGTGCGCCTGCAACTAGCAGCGCGTCCTGCATCTAGCAGCGCGTCCTGCATCTAGCAGCGCGTCCTGCAGCTAGCACCGCGTCCTGCATCTAGCAACGCGTCCTGCAACTAGCAGCGCGTCCTGCAGCTAGCAGCGCGTCCTGCAACTAGCAGCGCGTCCTGCATCTAGCAGCGCGTCCTGCAACTAGCAGCGCGTCCTGCATCTAGCAGCGCGTCCTGCAGCTAGCAGCGCGTCCTGCAACTAGCAGCGCGTCCTGCATCTAGCAGCGCGTCCTGCATCTAGCAGCGCGTCCTGCAGCTAGCAGCGCGTCCTGCATCTAGCAGCGCGTCCTGCATCTAGCAGCGCGTCCTGCAGCTAGCAGCGCGTCCTGCATCTAGCAGCGCGTCCTGCATCTAGCAGCGCGTCCTGCAGCTAGCAGCGCGTCCTGCATCTAGCAGCGCGTCCTGCAGCTAGCAGCGCGTCCTGCATCTAGCAGCGCGTCCTGCATCTAGCAGCGCGTCCTGCATCTAGCAGCGCGTCCTGCAGCTAGCAGCGCGTCCTGCATCTAGCAGCGCGTCCTGCATCTAGCAGCGCGTCCTGCAGCTAGCAGCGCGTCCTGCAGCCGCAGTGTTCGCTACTGAGCGTGCAGTCATTCAATTTTCTGCATTCGTTTTTGCGATATTGTTTTTTGGACTTCACTAAGTGAAACGCACCAAAAAGGGCAGCTCTGTGGTCTGGGTGTTCCCACCTTCAGTAAAGGGTTCAGCTGTCTCCGTATCGGGCGACTGTGGATCGGCGGTTCGATCCCCGGCTCAGCTAGTCCATGTCGCTGGGTCCTTGGGCAAAAATCCAAATTGCTCCCGCAGTGTATGAGTGGGTATGGGTGGTTAGGTGGTCCTGATGGGCAGGTGGCCCCTTGCATGGCGGCCCCTGTCATCAGGGTGTGAACGGGTGGATGATGACAAGCCGTGTGAAAGAGCTTCGAGTGGGCGGAAGACTAGAAAAGATCTGTACAAGGACAAGTACATTTACCGTATCTGCATGCGTTTCTCTGTATAAAAACGGTAACATTCCGTCATTATTGATCACATGACCTCATTAGGGCGTGCTGCACATGCAAGGCGGATTGACTGTAACTCTGCATCGACCGTGCTGTGGTTCTGTCTGTAGCTCCCCTGGAGGAGAGGGAGTCCTCCTCTGAGTACAGATGGTAACGCCCTCTGAGGGCTACACGAAATACATTTAATACAAACTGAATTGAATATTGTGAATCTGAATGGTGACTTTCTTGCCTGGAAAAATGATTTAATCTTACTTTTGCTGAAGCTGAAAAACAACAGTTTACAGTTACTGGAAAAGTAACGGGCGATAAAGCTGTCGAAGTAAAGTCATCGCTCCACCTTCTACAACGGAGTGATGCAATGAGGAGCGCTGTAGTCAGGAAAGAAGAAGGTGAATAAAAGCATGTGTGTCTATGTATGAATGCATATATATATATTATATTATCCAGAATGGTGGCAGTCCGGCTCAGACAGAAGCTCTGTGTGTTTGTCACTACGAGCGACAGCGTTCACTTTAGACACTCGAGTCATTTGATCCATTGTGAATATAAAGATATTGTTTTTTAGCTGAAGAGCAATAAAAGAATGAAATAGATGAGCTGTGTGGGGCGTCCTGCCGTCTTCCAGGCCGCCTCCTCCTCCTCCTCCTCCTCCTCCTCTTCCTCCTCCTCCTCCTCTTTCTCCTCCTCCTCCTCCTCCGCCTCTTCCTCATCCTCCTCCGCCTCCTCCTCCTCCGCCTCCTTCTCCTCCTCTTCCTCCTCTCTCCTCCTCCACCTCCTCCTCCTCCTCCTCCTCTTCCTCCGCCTCCTCCTCCTCCTCATCCTCCTCCGCCTCCTCTTCCTCCGCCTCCTCCTCCTCTTCCTCTTCCTCTTCCTCTTCCTCCTCTCTCCTCCTCCACCTCCTCCTCTCTCCTCCCGTCGGCCGCTCCCCGCTGAGCGTTCGCCTCACAACCGTCTCTGAGACCTGAGTTTGACCTGTCAGCTGTGATGTGATGGTATCAGTAATTATTAAATTAATGTTATGTTTGTTCCATGGCCATCTCTAATCTGCAGCTTCAGACTTTGTGTCTGTCCATGTGGCGGCTTCCTTGACTTTATTGTTGCTTAGTAACTGTGCAGATTCAAAATTGATAATAAAAAAAAGCCAGTTGCTTTGAAATAAGTAAAACAGGTAAGAAGTTTTTTGAAAAGGAACTGAACAAGATATCAAAAGTTTGAATCACTCAATGTACTCAATGGATTACAGAATATGAAAATTATATTTAAGCCAACCGAGAAGTGTTTACTCTAAATCAAATTCACTTTTATACCTCAAAACAGTGTAGAAACTTCAGAAAGACAAGCTGCTACTGTAAATAACACAATGATGCAAAGAGACAAATACTGGATGCATTGATCCTGATCCGCTCGAGGCTGCAGGACTCTGAGGGTCCCTGGTGAAGACTCTGTAAACCCACGGGACCAACTTCCCAACTGCATCGTCATCGAGCTGAAAACAGGGAAGTTATTTTTGGGGTTTCAAGACGGAGGATCTCCACCCGACATCCAAAGGGCCTGGAGCCCGGAGCCCCGGCGGGACTCGAACCTTTGACCCTCACGTGTTCCTGCTCAAATATGAAAACCTCTCAGGGATCTGTTAGTGAAACGACTCGTCGGTCAATCCGTTGGTTTGTTTGGCGTATGTGTCAATAAGTAATTAATAATAATAAATAAATAAATATGCACATTTGTTTTCAGGTGTCGGAGAACAAATAAATAAGCAACTGCTTGTGTTGCATCGTGGGTAATGTAGCCTCCAGGTTTTTATGAGGATTAGTGAAATAAAAATAATGCTGCATCAAATTTAATACTTTAATATGTTGTTATTGTCGTTCGTTGCTCTGACAATGTGACGGAAGTAAAGAGCTGAACCATCGGAGCTCTTTGATCTCTGGACATTTGTCCGGCTCCGTTGAGGAAACTCGAGCACGAGGAGAGGAAGTGAAGGATCGTTGATGGTGGTTTTAATGATGCTCTGTTTTAAAAAGGACACTTCAGGTGTTTCCTGTCTTCCTGCAGCCGTCAACCCCAAACCGCCTCGCGCTGCTCCGAGCAAGATGCCAGGGAGCCAGGACTTAAGCCCCCGGTCCTCCTCAGGAGCCCCGAGCCCCCCGAGCCGCTCCGCCCTCGTTCCACCGGCAGACGGGAAACACGCAGGAGAAGCTCTGCTGAACAAATGGTCCCTGAGGAGAGGGTTGTAGATGGAGGAGGGGGAAGTGTGTGTAGGTGTGTGTGTGTGTGTGTGTAGGTGTAGGTGTGTGTGTGTGTGTAGGTGTGTGTGTGTGTGTGTAGGTGTAGGTGTGTGTGTGTGTGTGTGTAGGTGTAGGTGTGTGTGTGTGTGTAGGTGTGTGTGTGTGTGTGTAGGTGTAGGTGTGTGTGTGTGTGTAGGTGTGTGTGTGTGTGTTAGTCACATGTCTTGTCTGCAGACTTTTTTCTGTATTAACCTGAGACCAACATAACGTACTTACACAATGCTGTAGTAGTTATGAGCAGGTTATGTATCGCAACATGTTGCGACTTGCTGGATACGATGATGAACGTTACAAGAAAATGTAATCAGACGTTAAACATTTCCTCCAAAGAGTCGGATCGGTGCATCATTTGTGTTTATTGTATTCATCATATCGAGCGAGACACATGTCGGCCTGTTTACTGCAGCTGGACCACAAGGAGCAGATTCAGGATGCAGAGACAGTGGTAGTTGGTGCTAGGCTACGCTAGGCTATGCTAGGCTATGCTAACAATGTAGCTGCTCCATCAACACTCAAAATATCTCCATCTGGGCAGTGACGATATTGTTTGTACCAAAGACGTTCTATATTCATACGCTTCGTTCCGGCCGGTCTCTTTTCAGATAAACATCGTAGAGCTTAAAGCTCCGCCTCTGACTCCCAGAGTCACGGCGTCATGACGACGGGAGGAGAACGTTGACTTCATATCCCAACACGGCATAAAGGTTCATTTCAACCAAACCAGAGTTGGTGATCGTTGGAAGAAACAGACGGTTTGATGAGTCGGGTTTAAATTAAGTGTGAAAATAGAGGTCTGTATCTGTTGATCTGGATCATTAATGATCAATAATTAGTATCAGTGGCAATAAAACATGATCAGGGATCTAAAAGTTACATTTGCTCTCTTCTCTCGTGCTGATCCGATCCGTGGGTTTTCTGATCCGTCGCATTCGTCCTTTCCAACCGAAGACAAAAGCCAGATGTTCGTGGGCTCTTTGTCCGGCGGGATGACGACTTTATGATATCGATCAACCTGAAACAATAAAAGTGAAAAAGAGTTTTTTTTTTCCACTGCATAGGAAAGAAAGAAAGAGTTTATTATATCAGATTTGATCACGTCTCGGAGCCGCGAGCCTCTGTGATGTCATTCAGTGATCACTCGCCGCTCGACATCGCCGATTTGCTCGGTTGGAATCTTGTTATTTACGCGTTTGCGAGAGCGGGAGGACGTGGAGCCGCCTCCTGAAACAAAAGCTCCTCCGAGGTCCAGATCAGATGAGACTCTTCGTCCTCGTCTTCACTCCGGCTGAGAGAGATCCACACGGATGAACAGGTTTATAGAAACTGTCACCGGAGACATTTCTTGGCATTATGGGTGATTTTACTTCTGATACCTTTTATACTTTAAGTTAATACTTGATTGATGAAATGCACTTTTTATATTTCATCTACTTTTCCTTTGGTGAAGGATCTGAATCCTCCATCACTGTCTCAGAGGTTTCATAACTGTTGGACACGAAGGCTGCGTCCACACCAAAAGGTTTTAAAACCAAAAGGATCTCCGTCCACACGGCAACCTCTGGAAACGCACATCACGTGAGCGCTCACCTGCACACACCTCACGTGCACTGGGCGTGCACGTGACGGTGTAAACAGGAAGCAGGTTTTCTTCACCGCAGTTGGTTTGGTTGCAGAAGATACTGAGGACCAAAGGAGGACCGGCGACGAGGTCGAACTGTTCAGAGTCATGTGACCGGGGCGTGGCCAATCAGGGACACCTGGTGACTGCTGGGCCCCGATCAAGTCTACGTCATCATCGTCTCCAAACTCCCCCGGTTACGCCCGCCCACACGAGGACGCGACCCCGGTTACGCCCGCCCACACGAGGACGCGACCCCGGTTACGCCCGCCCACACGAGGACGCGACCCCGGAGGTTTTTAATCTGGAGAACATGAAGTTTCTATCCACCGGTTTTTCTGCACTTTGTGCAGAAAAAAAAGTGTAGATGCCGTAAATATCTCAAAAAGCTTTTTCCTCTTTGCTGAGGCGGAAGGTTCGTTGTATCAATAAAAACAAAGTGCAACGGAAACAAACTTGTTGAATAAATGATGACGTACATGAAGCATGAAGAGCCGAAGAGGATGAGGAGGCTGTGACCTTCCTCACTTCTTCAACATGTGAAACTGACA
>JACSYO010001658.1:2500-15000 GCA_016806645.1 Ophiodon elongatus | reverse complement strand
GTAACCAGGCACTCATGTTGTTGCCAAGTGCTGGTTGCTGGTTGCTGGTTGCTGGTTGCTGGGCTTGGACTGGCTGCCACACACTCTGAAATATTAATGACCCACTGTGGAGAAGGGCTCAGCCTCCCCCCTCGTTATCTCTCCTCTCATCTATCTCCCTGCTGCTCTATTTCCTCTCTTCCTTTCTTCCCTCCTCATTTACCTCTCTCTCTCTCTCTCTCTCTCTCTCTCTCTTTCTCCCTCTCTCTCTCTCACTCTCTCTCTCTCCCCCCCTCTCACTCTCTCTGTCTCTCTCTCTCCCTCTCTCTCTCTCTCTCTCTCTCTCTCCCCCTCTCACTCTCTCTCTCTCTCCCCCCTCTCTCTCTCTTTCTCCCTCTCCCTCTCTCTCTCTCTCCCCCTCTCACTCTCTCTGTCTCTCTCTCTCCCTCTCTCTCTCTCTCTCAGGAGGGCTGTGAGATTGTGTTATGTCATATTAAAGAGACAGGTGCACTGCAAAGTAGAAAAATACGACATTTAATAAGAATCTTCGGAGGAAACTTGTGGATTCAGCATCGATTTTGTATCCTTGTGAATAAAAATGTCGGTGAGATTTTGGGGGAGGATTAGCTTGCTCCTCCACTTATTCCACAAACTCCTTGCGTCCTCCCTCCTCCCTCTCTTCCTCCTCCTCCCTCTCGTCCTCCTCCCTCCTCCTTCTCTTCCTCCTTCCTCCTCCCTCTCTTCCTCCTCCATCCTCCCTCTCTTCCTCCTCCCTCCTCCTTCCTCTCTCCTCTCTCTCTTCCTCCTCCCTCCTCCCTCTCTCCCTCTCTTCCTCCTCCCTCTCTTCCTCCTTCCTCCTCCCTCTCTTCCTCCTTCCTCCTCCCTCTCTTCCTCCTCCCTCCTCCCTCTCTTCCTCCTCCCTCTCCCCCTCCCTCCTCCCTCCCTTCCTCCTCCCTCTCCCCCTCCCTCCTCCCTCCTCCCTCCCTTCCTCCTCCCTCTCCCCCTCCTTCCTCCCTCTCTTCCTCCTCCCTCTCCCCCCTCTCTTCCTCCTCCCTCTCCCCCTCCCCCCTCTCTTCCTCTCAGCTTGTGAAGAGACAGAAGTCTAAATGTGTGTCCTGTCTGAGTTGTGACTCTAAGAAGGAGTTAGAGCTTTGATGGACACGAGGAGGTTTTCCATGTTGGTGAGCCTCCACACAAACCTGCCAAAGAGCGCCACCTACAGGAACTCAGACCTCATCTACAGGAAGGAGCGGGTTGTTGGCTGACAGATGATGTCACCCCCCTCTTCGCTGATTGGTCGTCTAATCATTACTTGTGCTTTTTAATGTTTTACTCATTATTCATCTTTGCCATCACAATCATATTCACAAGCTCAGTTCTCACACCACGACGACTTCTCCTTCATCAAACCAACATGTGTTTGCTCGTTGACCCTTTGACCTCGTGGTTTAGTAGCACAAGTCTTGTGTGTGTGTGTGTGTGTGTGTGTGTGTGTGTGTGTGTGTGTGTGTGTGTGTGGACTCTCCCTGTGTACTGACCTCCCCTTCTCCCCTCGTCCTGCTCAGACGTGGCTGAAGAACTACGGCTACCTGCTGCCTCACGACGTGCGCACCTCCGACCTGCGGCAGGAGAAAGACATGCAGTCGGCCGTGGCCGCCATGCAGCGCTTCTACGGCATCCCGGTGACCGGGGTCCTGGACGAGACCACGATCCAGTGAGTGAGTGTGAGTGAGTGTGTGTGTGTGTGTGTGTGTGTGTGTGTGTGTGTGTGTGTGTCTATGCTCCGTTCTCTCGTGCCTCCACGGTGAACGGAGAATTCACAAACAGAAAAGTCTGAATAAATTCAATAAATGATTGTTTTGAATTGTTCCAGTGGAATGTGTGAGTGGTGACGGGGTGAAGGAGAGTCGTGTGAGAGTTTGTAAACAGATGTTTTGATATCGTTTTGTCTCCGTTTACTTTGATTGATGAAGGACTTTCCTCCGACCTTTGACCTGTGTCGTCATGGGAACACAGAGGGAGGAAGTCGTGAACAAAAGGTCCCTTTGAGCCTTGAACCTGTTTGAGATCAGAACCCAGCTGATGGAGTTGCAGACTCGTCCAATAATCCATTTATTATTTAACAGAAGTAAAAACCCGTCAGGGAACAAGAACAGACGAGTAAATGTTTCATGATCTTGTGTCTTTCTGCACAAACATCAACGTTAATTGTTGTAAATTAAACTTCCCGTGTGAAACCAAAAGTCCATAACGTAACAAAGATTTTGTTTCAGCTTTTGTTTGTTTGTTAGTTTTTCTAATCTCAACTTCAACAACGTGTTAAAAACAGCCACCGAGTTCTGGAAGGAAATATATAATATATAAGTTTCTCTTGAAACGTCACCGTAGTTCAGTTGTGTTAAATATTATATTTGGTTTCACATCTCACGGCCTCGACTCCTTCATCCCTCATCTTCAGAGGAAACAACAGCTTTCAGTCCAATCAGCCTGAAGCGTCAAAACCTTTAGACGGCAAGATCCACGATCTGTGTCCAACCCGCTTCCTGTGTGCTAAAGAGTGAGACGCAGCTTCCTGTGTGCTAAAGAGTGAGACGCAGCTTCCTGTGTGCTAAAGAGTGAGACGCAGCTTCCTGTGTGCTAAAGAGTGAGACGCAGCTTCCTGTGTGCTAAAGAGTGAGAGCAGCTTCCTGCGTGCTAAAGAGTGAGACGCAGCTTCCTGCGTGCTAAAGAGTGAGACGCAGCTTCCTGCGTGCTAAAGAGTGAGACGCAGCTTCCTGCGTGCTAAAGAGTGAGACGCAGCTTCCTGAGTGCTAAAGAGTGAGAGCAGCTTCCTGCGTGCTAAAGAGTGAGACGCAGCTTCCTGCGTGCTAAAGAGTGAGACGCAGCTTCCTGCGTGCTAAAGAGTGAGACGCAGCTTCCTGCGTGCTAAAGAGTGAGAGCAGCTTCCTGCGTGCTAAAGAGTGAGACGCAGCTTCCTGCGTGCTAAAGAGTGAGACGCAGCTTCCTGCGTGCTAAAGAGTGAGACGCAGCTTCCTGCGTGCTAAAGAGTGAGACGCAGCTTCCTGTGTGCTAAAGAGTGAGAGCAGCTTCCTGTGTGCTAAAGAGTGAGACGCAGCTTCCTGTGTGCTAAAGAGTGAGACGCAGCTTCCTGTGTGCTAAAGAGTGAGACGCAGCTTCCTGTGTGCTAAAGAGTGAGACGCAGCTTCCTGTGTGCTAAAGAGTGAGAGCAGCTTCCTGTGTGCTAAAGAGTGAGACGCAGCTTCCTGTGTGCTAAAGAGTGAGAGCAGCTTCCTGTGTGCTAAAGAGTGAGACGCAGCTTCCTGCGTGCTAAAGAGTGAGAGCAGCTTCCTGCGTGCTAAAGAGTGAGACGCAGCTTCCTGCGTGCTAAAGAGTGAGACGCAGCTTCCTGCGTGCTAAAGAGTGAGAGCAGCTTCCTGCGTGCTAAAGAGTGAGAGCAGCTTCCTGCGTGCTAAAGAGTGAGACGCAGCTTCCTGCGTGCTAAAGAGTGAGACGCAGCTTCCTGCGTGCTAAAGAGTGAGACGCAGCTTCCTGCGTGCTAAAGAGTGAGACGCAGCTTCCTGCGTGCTAAAGAGTGAGACGCAGCTTCCTGTGTGCTAAAGAGTGAGACGCAGCTTCCTGCGTGCTAAAGAGTGACTTGTTGGTGCAGGTGGATGAGGAGGCCTCGCTGTGGCGTCCCTGATCATCCTCACTCCAGCCACCGGCAGAGGAACAAGCGCTACGCCCTGACGGGGCAGAAGTGGAGAGATAAAAAGATCTCCTACAGGTATTTATCCATCCCTTTGTTCTCACTCCTCATCTGTAGAGATCTTGTTTCCTTTCCTTTCTCCACCCTCCTCCCTTCCCTCCCTGATTCTCTCTCTCTCTCTCTCTCTCTCTCTCTCTCTCCCCCAGTCTGGACTTGGCTAATGTAAATTAGCTCCGTCCCACAGGACCCCTGAATGCATCACTGCATTACATCCACCCACTCGTCTCTCTCTCTCTCTCTCTCTCTCTCTCTCTCTCTCTCTCTCTCCTCTACCATCTTCTCCCGTCTACAGGCAGTAAAGCCTCCACAGTGCGATGCTCAGCCATGTAATATAGGTCTAAAGCAGATTACAGCCGTCCCTCGAGATATTGAACGCTTCCCAACTCCCATTGTTGCTTCAGCCCACTTTCTGCTCTCTTTTTCTCCCCCTCTCGCTCTCATATTCAGATTCATAATACGCTTTAGTGTCATGAATCAAATAGAAACAATACTCCATGTATTTGGGCAGTTAAATAACGATGGCGCCTTGTTTCTGTCTTCTCTTTCCGTCTGCCATGATTGATGGACAATTCAGTCCGTCTCTCTCTTCACGGGCTCCGTTTCCAGCGCACCGCCCGACTCACAGCTTCACAGGTCTAATGTAAATTACGCCACTCCCACGAGACCCTGAAGGCATCGCAGGCCTTTCTGCATTGCACTCTACAGCATCACATAAAACCCACGGTGTGAGATCACAGTCCTCTCTGGTTTCCCCTCACTGTACTGTCTCCTCAGAAGCACCTCCTCGTGTTTCACCTGCTATCAGCTGTCAGGGTTGTCTTCAGTCTCGCTGCAGGATCGTTTTTTAACTTAATCTTTCTTCTTCTGAGGCGCCTATCATCTCTAGAGCGGCGCTGTCTCCTTTGAATTACACTCATTAGTATTGGCTGATGTTTTTTGGGGGAGACGTACGAGTAATGCTGCATGGATTAAATCATTTACATTCAGATCAGGCGGCAACCTCCAGTTCTTTTAAAGTAAAGCTAACGCTTCATGTCTTAAAGCTGCATTCTCTCTCCTGACCACCAGGGGGCGACTCCTCTGGTTGTATAGAAGTCAAAGCTTCATGTGTTAAAGCTGCATTCTCTCTCCTGACCACCAGGGGGCGACTCCTCTGGTTGTATAGAAGTCAAAGCTTCATGTGTTAAAGCTGCATTCTCTCTCCTGACCACCAGGGGGCGACTCCTCTGGTTGTATAGAAGTCTATAGAAAATGACTCTACTTCTCTCTTGATTTATTCCTCAGTAAACATTGTAAACATGAGTTTATGTCTCAATCTCTAGTTTCAAGTCTTCTTCAATACAGCATGATGTTCATTTAGTAAATTATGGTCCATTTAGAGTCAAACAGACCATAAAGCAGGGGATGCTTTAGGGCGGGGCTACAGGGTGATTGACAGGTCTCTACGTCCTCCTCAGACCATATATGGTCACTTCCTGTTCACTGGTTGCAAAGAAACAAGATGGCGACGGACAAAATGCCGAAGTAGAGGCTTCAAAACGGTAGTTCATAAACCAACAAGAGACGTCATGGCGACTAGATCCACTTCTTATAGACAGCGTGGTTCAGATTCATGTTAACTGGTTATGTTTTATTCCGATGAAAGACGGAGATAGATGTTCTCCTCCATGAACACTGGGTGGACGGGTCGAACTAATCCATTTGCCATGTAGCTCGCGTACTGTAATTATTTTAACCCAAACAACAATCTTTCCTCAACAGAACTGAGTTTCCTGTGACGACAGAAGTTTATTTTGAAAAGATCTTCAGCGTGTAGAGAGCGTTACTTGATGTGTTTCTGGCTCGTGTAAGAAAACGCATGAAAAATGAGGAGTTACTTTTTGTCAGATATCATATGGGGGAAGGACACGAGGAGGTGATGTAGAGGGGGAAGGACACGAGGAGGTGATGTAGAGGGGGAAGGACGCGAGGAGGTGATGTAGAGGGGGAAGGACGCGAGGAGGTGATGTAGAGGGGGAAGGACGCGAGGAGGTGATGTAGAGGGGGAAGGACGCGAGGAGGTGATGTAGAGGGGGAAGGACGCGAGGAGGTGATGTAGAAGGGGGAAGGACGCGAGGAGGTGATGTAGAGGGAGGAGGTGACAGGGGAAGGGCGAGGAGGTGATGTAGAGGGGAAGGACGCGAGAAGAGCGAGGAGGTGATGTAGAGGGGGGAGGGTGATGTAGAGGAGGAGGTGATGGGGGGAGGCGAGAGGTGATGTAAGAGGGAAGGGCGAGGTGATGCAGGGAAGGACACCTCCCTCCCCCCACACACACACACACACACACACACACACACACACACACACATGCGGCAGCACACACACACACGCCCCCACACACACACACACGCCCCACACACACACACACACACACACACCCCCCCTCCTGTTTCCTTCATTTGGCTCCACAGGGTTTCATTCTCTGCACATTCTGGTATTTAAATGCAGCATCGGGCTGCTGTCTCTGCATATGCAACTGAAGTGCTAGACGTGTGTGTGTGTGTGTGTGTGTGAGAGAGAGTGTGTGTGTGTGGGGGGGGGCGTGTGTGTTTGTGTGTGTGACAGAATACCATCTGTGTGTTTTGGCCACAGGTCATTTGGCTTCACTGCCACAACGTTCCACACCATTTACTCAAATCAGACAACTGCTACCTAGATGTCTGGCACACACACACACACACACACACACACACACACACACACACACACATACACACACACACACACACACACACGCACACATCAAGCGCTGGGCTTCAGGGTGGAAAGTTGGCTTTATAAATAAACTTTCTAAAGGGATTTACATGCAGGAAAGAAGAATGTAACTTGTAGAGCTGCAGAATTAGTCGAATATTAATCTAAATTGAGATTTTGGCTTCCAACAATTAAAAGAAAATGTTTCAGAAGTCCACTAAAGAAAATGCCGCTTTAGTTCTTATTACTCATCGCTGTCCCTGCAAAGATTAATCTGTTTGAATTTCTGTTGTTGAGTTTCAGAAGTTGTTCATTGGTCTGTGAAATATATTTACACATGCACATCTTACAGAACAAAACAATTGAACCATGAAATTATATTTAGTATATTATTTTATATAAATTTCCATATTTCGTGACCATCACCAAATGTGCAAGCTCAGTTTGTGTCAAAATAATAATAATAATAATAATACTTTCAAATGATTTTACACGTTGGGTTTAAGTGAGAGAAGAGAGAGACTGATTGAGGTTAACGGGTTTTTTTTGCATAATAATTCGTAAAATGTTCAACACAACTTTTGTTATTTGTGACCAAATGGCCTCCAATGAAACATTAAAAGTTTCAAGACTTCTATACAACCAGAGGAGTCGCCCCCTGGTGGTCAGGAGAGAGAATGCAGCTTTAACACATGAAGCTTTGACTTCTATACAACCAGAGGAGTCGCCCCCTGGTGGTCAGGAGAGAGAATGCAGCTTTAACACATGAAGCTTTGACTTCTATACAACCAGAGGAGTCGCCCCCTGGTGGTCAGGAGAGAGAATGCAGCTTTAACACATGAAGCTTTGACTTCTATACAACCAGAGGAGTCGCCCCCTGGTGGTCAGGAGAGAGAATGCAGCTTTAACACATGAAGCTTTGACTTCTATACAACCAGAGGAGTCACCCCCTGGTGGTCAGGAGAGAGAATGCAGCTTTCAGACATGAAGCGGAACCGGAGGTCGTCTCCTGATCTGAAGCCAGCTGCGTTTCCTCTTCGCGTCTCGTTCTGCGTCCTCTGATCATCGAATCATATTTCATGTCCGCCGCCCGCTAACTACTCGTAAACTAGTGCGAGAGACTTTTATATTTCTTTGCCAGAAGGACGCATTCATTCGCATCAGGAGGCTGTTCTGCACTCATGTATAAATGTTGAATCATTGCACTTGTGTCTTGTGCTGGTATTTTTATTTCCATGATGTATTTTTATTTATTTTTTGGTCGGGGGAAAGAAAATCATTTGTCTCCCGTTGAGAGACAGATTGTGTCGCTTTGCTGTCGCTTACCCCGACGCCTTTCCTTTCTTCATCTCTCTCGTCCTGGCTTGTTTTCCACCCTCTCCTCTCTGTTTCTGCCAATCACTCCGTCTGTCCTCCCTCTCCCCCTCCCTCCCTCCTTCCCTACTTTCCTCCCTCTCTCCCTGCCTCCTTCCTTCCCTCCCTCTCTCTCTCCCTCCCTCCCTCTCTCCCTACCTCCCTTCCTCCCTCCCTCCTTTCCTACTTCCCTCTCTCCCCCCCTCTCCCTCCCTACTTCCCTCCCTCCCTCCTTCCCTACTTTTCTCCCTCTCTCCCTTCCTCCCTCCCTCCCTCCCTCCCTCCCTCTCTCCCTCCCTCCTTCCCTCCCTCTGTCCTAAAACATGTAATCACACAGCTTCCTCTTCCTCCCATCTCGCATCTTCCTCTTCCTCCCTCTTTCGGCATCTTCCTCTTCCTCCCATCAGTGAGGAATAGACGGCATGCTTCCTCTTCCTCCCATCAGTGAGGATATAGACGGCATGCTTCCTCTTCCTCCCATCAGTGAGGATATAGACGGCATGCTTCCTCTTCCTCCCATCAGTGAGGAAATAGACGGCATGCTTCCTCTTCCTCCCATCAGTGAGGAAATAGACGGCATGCTTCCTCTTCCTCCCATCAGTGAGGATATAGACGGCATGCTTCCTCTTCCTCCCATCAGTGAGGAAATAGACGGCATGCTTCCTCTTCCTCCCATCAGTGAGGATATAGACGGCATGCTTCCTCTCCACAATGACCTCTTATGGCTGCACATGCATGGACTTCACTGTGCAGCTGCTGTGATGTCTGAGTATTAAAGCTACAGTATGACAGGATATTGATCTATTAGTTTTACTGAATAGAAACAGTTTTGAAACCCTTGTTTTCCTTTGGTACGTGTCACGTTGTCTAGACGTTTTGAGACGCGCATAAAAGTTAAATATATGTTCGAAGGCTTCGTGGCCCTCCTCGCACTCGGCCCAGGCAGCCAATCAAATCGAGCAAGAGGCGGGCTTTACTACTTTACTTTACCTCTGACTTCCTGTTTTGATGCCGGTAGACGTTGTACGAATAAACATTGATATTAGCCACATGAACTACATCATTTCCCCTCGTCCTCTTCACCCAACAGCCGGCGCTCGATGTCCTTTACTTCCCCGTTATCTCTGACCTCCTGGTTGATCCTCAGGCTGGCTTTGGTGTGATCGAGCCTCGCGCAGATTCTAACCTTTTTATTTTATATAAACGAGTAGCTGTTTGTTCCGGACTGACCGGTCTCAACAACATTGGTGATCCCCAGAAGGGTTCATGCTAACTGCAGCCTCACAGAGCTGCTGCCACGTTCAGACTCCACAGAAATAACTCGTGTGTCCGTGTTGTGTTGTCTGGCTGTTTGTACGTGCTCACCTTCACGCCTCCACACACCTGGCTGACCGCCGCACGGGTGTCGGATCGTCAGTTGCACAAGTTGAGGTTATCCTGGACGTTTCTGAAGCTCCTCGACCGTCTGACCCCAGAAGTCTTCTTCCCTCCTGACGCTGAGCGCTCTGTTGTTGTTTCCCCTGCAGCATATCAAACTTCACCCCCAAGGTGGGAGAGAAGGACACCCAGAGAGCGATCCGACAGGCCTTCAACGTGTGGCAGACGGTCACTCCGCTCTCCTTCCAGGTCAGAGGTCATCATATCAGCTCTTCTGTTTCACCAGCACGGTCCCACGGCCGCTCGGCGCTACGCTAAAGGGTTAGGTTTAGCTTTAGCTTTAGGCTTAGCTTTAGGTTTGGTTTAGCTTTAGGTTTAGGTTTGGTTTAGGTTTAGGTTTAGCTTTAGGTTTAGCTTTAGGTTTAACGTTAGGTTTGGTTTAGGTTTAGCTTTAGGTTTAGCATTAGGTTTAGCTTTAGGTTTGGTTTAGGTTAGATTTAGCTTTAGCTTTAGGTTTAGCATTAGGTTTAGCTTTAGGTTTGGTTTAGGTTTAGGTTTAGCATTAGGTTTAGCGTTAGGTTAGGTTTAGCTTTAGGTTTAGCATTAGGTTTAGCATTAGGTTTAGCTTTAGGTTTGGTTTAGGTTTAGGTTTAGCTTTAGGTTTAGCATTAGGTTTAGCTTTAGGTTTGGTTTAGGTTTAGCTTTAGCTTTAGGTTTAGCATTAGGTTTAGCATTAGGTTTAGCATTAGGTTTAGCTTTAGGTTTGGTTTAGGCAACAAAACTAACAGTTAGGTTTAGAAAAACTGTCATGAACAGTTTGGAAAACCAGGATGATGAAACCACAACGCAGTATTGAACCTTCTGGTTCAAGTCCTGTTGGTTGAACTCGTCCACTTCCCCTCACGTCCATTATGAAGGACGGACGCCGCTCTGACTGTTGCTTGGTCACATGGATGCGTTTCATTTGTGTGTCCGTCTCGAATAAGGATCCCAATGGACTTTTCATTGGGATTATTTTTGTGCTGAGCGACACGAATAAAATCTTGATTCCGATAGATTGCATTTTCACAATCTGCCGTGACAGTGAGCTGTGAAACTGTATCTCTGTGTGACATACTTGAATAATTTTGAAGGCACCCAGTGCATTGAGATTAAAAAAATATAAAATAGAACGAAAATGATCAAAACAAATGGAAGACCATAATAAATGTAGGGATGAAAAGCTGAGGGCTTGTTTTTACCCTTTTAACTACAAATTGTATTCATAATATTAACGAAGCATCTTATTGAAATGACTAAAAAATAAGTTGTTTATATGAGATAACTGATCTATTTCTGTCGTCGCGTCCCAATTAAAGTGATTATTAAAGATGTTTCTCTACTCCTTTACATCTGTCCTCCAGCTGTTTGTTTGTTTTCTCCGTGAATGAAAGAAACATGAAGCGTACAGTTCACAGAGCTCTGCGAGGTACTGACACAGATCTCTCCTCTTCAGGAGGTCCCGTACTTGGAGATCAAGAACGAGGGTAAGGAGGCGGACATCATGATCTTCTTCGCCTCCGGTTTCCACGGCGACAGCTCTCCGTTCGACGGGGAGGGGGGGTTCCTGGCGCACGCCTACTTCCCCGGCGCCGGCATCGGAGGAGACACTCACTTTGACTCGGACGAGCCCTGGACGCTCGGCAACGCCAACCACGACGGTGAGGAGCGCTCCGTTCTTTGGGGGGAAGGGGGGGGGGGGGGTTGTGCCATCTCAGAGTTGTGTGTGTGCATTTTGTTACATGGAAGCTGTGCATTGTTGTGTGTTTTTATCTTCCGTAGAACTGCAAAAGATAAAAACAGTCCATAGCTAATTTCTGTCCTCGAAGGATGTCGTATCGTATCTTCTTATCGTATCTCACCTCATCTTCGTATCATTCTGTATTTCATCTCATCCATCCTATGGTATCGTAACGACATGATGGTTTTGTTTCGTGTTGTATAATTACGTATTTTCTCTTCTCGTTTCATATGGTATTGTGACGCTTGATTCGTATCGTTTCATATTCTATCTCTGAGGAAGTAAAAAGAAGTCATTTGCAAAACTGATGCATCAGCTCATTGAATATCAGACATATTCATACGCAGAACGAATAAATAAACGCAGAACGAATAAATAAAGACCAACGCGGTGAACTACATCGTCTATATGGAGCTTCGTGTTCCAGAGATCTGAGCGTTAGCATGCTAACGTGCTCACAACGCCAATGTTTACCACATGCACCCTCTTAGCTTAGCATGCTAGCATTAACTACACTTTAACTGCGTCAAACACAAAGTACAGCTGAGGCTGATGTCTTTAGTTCTGCAGGTATTTGGACATAAGCCAAAGTAGTGTTGGCCTGAGGATGACCAAAGTTATTACAATTCATCCTGAGGGGAACGTTATGTTCCTTATCTAAGTCTGAGTGGAATTACCATCCGCAGACATTAAAGTTGTTTTTAATTGTCTGTTAATAATTAAATTACAGCTAAATAATTACTGGTGAAAATCAGTTTTTTGTATTGGCTAAGATTCCTTTCAGAATGATGACTGTTAATACGATGAGGGGATGTATTTTATTAGAGATATTATTCTTGTGCTTATGCGTGAGACATTAAATCTGTAGGTTTGGGCTCTATAAACCTTCCTCGTCATTAAAAAGAATCACAACAGGGTTTATGTTCAAATCGGGGAGCGTGTCTTTAAAATAACCCCAACTTGACCTTGATAGACGTTTCTTACTGAGAGTTTAAACACGGAACGACAGCTATGAAATACCAAATGATTTCAAATGTTATTTATCACTTCATTTATTCATACATAGCGTCGGAGAAGGAAGTGTCCTCAGTCGCCGCTCCGCTATCGTTGAGCCACTGAGTCACGGGATGAAGAGGAGAGGAGAGGAGAGGAGAGGAGAGGAGAGGAGAGGAGAGGAGAGGAGGCGCTCCACGTTGTCTTCCTCCCTCCTCTCTCGCCGCTTCACTAATGACTCACGCCACGTTCCCTCTGCTCGAGCAACGAGCGTGTCGAGGGAAGGAGGGAGGAAGGGAGGGAGGGAGGGAAGGAAGGAAGGAAGGAAGGAAGGAAGGAAGGAAGGAAGGAAGGAAGGAGGGAGGGAAGCAGGGAGGGAGGGAAGGAAGGAAGGAGGGAGGGAGGGAGGGAAGGAGGGAGGGACGGATGGAGGGAGAGGAATCAGGTTTGAGAGATCAGCACCAAACAGAATGAGCTTTGACAGAGAGGCTCTCCGTTTGCCACAACACATTACAGAAC
>JACSYO010001657.1:2500-13049 GCA_016806645.1 Ophiodon elongatus | reverse complement strand
TGTACGATAAAATACTAAAATGTTTGACCGATTTTAAAGAACCATGTGTGGGAGGAAATGTTTCTTACAGCCACACCACTCTAATCAAGCCCGATGACGTCTGATCTCGGAAGTTAAGCAGAGTAGGGCCTGGTTAGTACTTGGATGAGAGACTGCCTGGGAATACCAGGTGCTGTAAGCTCTTTAACTTCTATCTCCAATAGGCAGTGGACATTGCTACTTTTTCTGTTGAAAAAATTATGAGAAAAAGGCCAGATTAAAGAGATGGATCCAAAAAGGTGGGTAATGGTAAAATAGATTCAATCAGTATCACATTATCTTTTTCATTTTCTTTAAAAATTAATCAATGACCTGGTTTAGGTTCATTGACAATTTGCAATTGACATACTGTTGTTCTTATTTGAGTCTTGGCAAGCCGGTTACAACCCAATTTGACAGATTTCTCTGTGAAGGAAGGTAAAAATTAACTCAACATTTACGCTATTCTCTTGTTTCTTCAGAGAACTGCTTCGATTTTCAAATTAGGATCCTTCGGAAAAATGAATTAATACCTGTATTCTAAATGTACGATAAAATACTGCAATGTTTGACCGATTTGACAATTTTGTTGACAATTTGCAATTGACATACTATTGTTCGTATTTGAGTCGTGGCAAGCCAGTGACAACTCAGTGTGTCAGATTTCTCTGTGAAGGAAGGTAAAAATGAATTCAACATTTACGCTATTCTCTCTTTTCTTCAGAGAACTGCTTCGATTTTCAAATTGGGCTCCTTCGGAAAAATAAAATAATACCTGTATTCTAAATGTACGATAAAATACTGCAATGTTTGACCGATTTTAAAGAAACATGTGTGGGAGGCAATGTTGCTTACGGCCACACCACTCTAATCAAGCCCGATGACGTCTGATCTCGGAAGTTAAGCAGAGTAGGTCCTGGTTAGTACTTGGATGGGAGACTGCCTTGGAATACCAGGTGCTGTAAGCTCTTTAACTTCTATCTCCAATAGGCAGTGGACATTGCTACTTTTTCTGTTGAGAAAATTATGAGAAAAAGGCCAGATTAAAGAGATGGATCCAAAACGGTGGGTAATGGTAAAATAGATTCAATCAGTATCACATTATCTTTTTCATTTTCTTTAAAAGTTAATCAATGACCTGGTTTAGGTTCATTGACAATTTGCAATTGACATACTGTTGTTCTTATTTGAGTCTTGGCAAGCCGGTTACAACCCAATGTGTCAGATTTCTCTGTGAAGGAAGGTAAAAATGAACTCAACATTTACGCTATTCTCTTGTTTCTTCAGAGAACTGCTTCGATTTTCAAATTAGGCTCCTTAGGAAAAATGAAATAATAACTGTATTCTAAATGTACGATAAAATACTGCAATGTTTGACCGATTTTAAAGAACCATGTGTGGGAGGATCTGTTGCTTACGGCCACACCACTCTAATCAAGCCCGATTTCGTCTGATCTTGGAAGCTAAGCAGAGTAGGGCCTGATTAGTACTTGGATGGGAGACTGCCTGGGAATACCAGTTGCTGTAAGCTCTTTAACTTCTATCTCCAATAGGCAGTGGACATTGCTACTTTTTCTGTTGAGAAAATTATGAGAAAAAGGCCGGATTAAAGAGATGGATCCAAAAAGGTGGGTAATGGTAATGAACTAAAGCATTATCTTTTTCATTTTTAAAAGTTAATCACATCTGGCTTAGGTCTATTGACAATTTGCAATTGACATACTATTGTTCGTATTTGAGTCGTGGCAAGCCAGTGACAACTCAGTGTGTCAGATTTCTCTGTGAAGGAAGGTAAAAATGAATTCAACATTTACGCTATTCTCTCTTTTCTTCAGAGAACTGCTTCGATTTTCAAATTGGGCTCCTTCGGAAAAATAAAATAATACCTGTATTCTAAATGTACGATAAAATACTGCAATGTTTGACCGATTTTAAAGAAACATGTGTGGGAGGCAATGTTGCTTACGGCCACACCACTCTAATCAAGCCCGATGACGTCTGATCTCGGAAGTTAAGCAGAGTAGGTCCTGGTTAGTACTTGGATGGGAGACTGCCTTGGAATACCAGGTGCTGTAAGCTCTTTAACTTCTATCTCCAATAGGCAGTGGACATTGCTACTTTTTCTGTTGAGAAAATTATGAGAAAAAGGCCAGATTAAAGAGATGGATCCAAAACGGTGGGTAATGGTAAAATAGATTCAATCAGTATCACATTATCTTTTTCATTTTCTTTAAAAGTTAATCAATGACCTGGTTTAGGTTCATTGACAATTTGCAATTGACATACTGTTGTTCTTATTTGAGTCTTGGCAAGCCGGTTACAACCCAATGTGTCAGATTTCTCTGTGAAGGAAGGTAAAAATGAACTCAACATTTACGCTATTCTCTTGTTTCTTCAGAGAACTGCTTCGATTTTCAAATTAGGCTCCTTAGGAAAAATGAAATAATAACTGTATTCTAAATGTACGATAAAATACTGCAATGTTTGACCGATTTTAAAGAACCATGTGTGGGAGGATCTGTTGCTTACGGCCACACCACTCTAATCAAGCCCGATTTCGTCTGATCTTGGAAGCTAAGCAGAGTAGGGCCTGATTAGTACTTGGATGGGAGACTGCCTGGGAATACCAGTTGCTGTAAGCTCTTTAACTTCTATCTCCAATAGGCAGTGGACATTGCTACTTTTTCTGTTGAGAAAATTATGAGAAAAAGGCCGGATTAAAGAGATGGATCCAAAAAGGTGGGTAATGGTAAAATAGATTCAATCAGTATCGTATTATCTTTTTCATTTTCTCTAAAAGTTAATCAATGACCTGGTTTAGGTTCGTTGACAATTTGCAATTGACATACTGTTGTTCGTATTTGAGTCTTGGCAAGCCGGTTACAACCCAATGTGTCAGATTTCTCTGTGAAGGAAGGTAAAAATGAACTCAGCATTTACGCTATTCTCTTGTTTCTTCAGAGAACTGCTTCGATTTTCAAATTAGGCTCCTTCGGAAAAATAAAATAATACCTGTATTCTAAATGTACGATAAAATACTGCATTGTTTGACCGATTTTAAAGAACCATGCGTGGGAGGAAATGTTGCTTACAGCCACACCACTCTAATCAATCCGGATGACGTCTGATCTTGGAAGTTAAGCAGAGTAGGGCCTGGTTAGTACTTGGATGGGAGACTGCCTGGGAATGCCAGGTGCTGTAAGCTCTTTAACTTCTATCTCCAATAGGCAGTGGACATTGCTACTTCTTCTGTTGAGACAAATATGAGAAAAAGGCCAGATTAAAGAGATGGATCCAAAAAGGTGGGTAAAGGTGAAATAGATTCAATCAATATCGTATTATCTTTTTCATTTTCTCTAAAAGTTCATCAATGACCTGGTTTAGGTTCATTGACAATTTGCAATTGACATACTGTTGTTCTTATTTGAGTCTTGGCAAGCCGATTACAACCCAATTTGTCAGATTTCTCTGTGAAGGAAGGTAAAAATGAACTCAACATTTACGCTATTCTCTTGTTTCTTCAGAGAACTGCTTCGATTTTCAAATTAGGCTCCTTCGGAAAAATGAAATAATACCTGTATTCTAAATGTATGATAAAATACTGCAATGTTTGACCGATTTTAAAGAACCATGTGTGGGAGGATCTGTTGCTTACAGCCACCACTCTAATCAAGTCCGATCTCGTCTGATCTCAGAAGCTAAGCAGAGTAGGGCCTGATTAGTACTTGGATGGGAAACTGCCTGGGAATACCAGGTGCTGTAAGCTCTTTAACTTCTATCTCCAATAGAATGTGGACATTGCTACTTTTCCTGTTGAGAAACATATGAGAAAAAGGCCAGATTAAAGAGATGGATCCAAAAATGTGGGTAATGGTAAAATAGATTCCATCTGTATCACATTATCTTTTTCATTTTCTTTAAAAGTTAATCAATGACCTGGTTTAGGTTCATTGACTATTTGCAATTGACATACTGTTGTTCGTATTTGAGTCTTGGCAAGCCGTTTAACACCCAATGTGTCAGATTTCTCAAAAGGAAGGTAAAGATTAACTCAACATTTACGCTATTCTCTTGTTTCTTCAGACAATTGCTTCGATTTTCAAATAAGGCTCCTTCGGAAAAATGAAATAATACCTGTATTCTAAATGTACGATAAAATACTGCAATGTTTGACCGATTTTAAAGAACCATGTGTGGGAGGATCTGTTTCTTACAGCCACACCACTCTAATCAAGCCTGATCTCGTCTGATCTCGTAAGCTAATCAGAGTAGGGCCTGATTAGTACTTGGATGGGAGACTGCCTGGGAATACCAGGTGCTGTAAGCTCTTTAACTTCTATCTCCAATAGGCAGTGGACATTGCTACTTTTTCTGTTGAGACAAATATGAGAAAAAGGACAGATTAAAGAGATGGATCCAAAAAGGTGGGTAAAGGTGAAATAGATTCAATCAATATCGTATTATCTTTTTCATTTTCTCTAAAAGTTAATCAATGACCTGGTTTAGGTTCGTTGACAATTTGCAATTGACATACTGTTGTTCGTATTTGAGTCTTGGCAAGCCGGTTACAACCCAATGTGTCAGATTTCTCTGTGAAGGAAGGTAAAAATTAACTCAACATTTACGCTATTCTCTTGTTTCTTCACAGAACTGCTTCAATTTTCAAATTGGTTTCTTTCTGAAAAATAAAATAATACCTGTATTCTAAATATACGATAAAATACTGCAATGTTTGACCGATTTTAAAGAACCATGTGTGGGAGGAAATGTTGCTTACAGCCACACCACTCTAATCAAGCCCAATGACGTCTGATCTCGGAAGTTAAGCAGAGTAGGTCCTGGTTAGTACTTGGATTGGGAGACTGCCTGGGAATACCAGGTGCTGTAAGCTCTTTAACTTCTATCTCCAATAGGCAGTGGACATTGCTACTTTTTCTGTTGAGAAACATATGAGAAAAAGGCCAGATTAAAGAGATGGATCCAAAAAGGTGGGTAAAGGTGAAATAGATTCAATCAGTATCATATTATCTTTTTCATTTTCTCTAAAAGTTAATCAATGACCTGGTTTAGGTTCATTGACAATTTGCAATTGACATACTGTTGTTCTTATTTGAGTCTTGGCAAGCCGGTTACAACCCAATTTGTCAGATTTCTCTGTGAAGGAAGGTAAAAATTAACTCAACATTTACGCTATTCTCTTGTTTCTTCAGAGAACTGCTTCGATTTTCAAATTGGGCTCCTTCGGAAAAATAAAATAATACCTGTATTCTAAATGTACGATAAAATACTGCAATGTTTGACCGATTTTAAAGAACCATGTGTGGGAGGAAATGTTGCTTACAGCCACACCACTCTAATCAAGCCCGATGACGTCTGATCTCGGAAGTTAAGCAGAGTAGGGCCTGGTTAGTACTTGGATGGGAGACTGCCTGGGAATACCAGGTGCTGTAAGCTCTTTAACTTCTATCTCCAATAGGCAGTGGACATTGCTACTTTTTCTGTTGAGAAAATTATGAGAAAAAGGCCAGATTAAAGAGATGGATCCAAAAAGGTGGGTAATGGTAAAATAGATTCAATCAGTATCACATTATCTTTTTCATTTTCTTTAAAAGTTAATCAATGACCTGGTTTAGGTTCATTGACAATTTGCAATTGACATACTGTTGTTCGTATTTGAGTCTTGACAAGCCGGTTACAACCCAATGTGTCAGATTTCTCTGTGAAGGAAGGTAAAAATTAACTCAACATTTACGCTATTCTCTTGTTTCTTCAGAGAACTGCTTCGATTTTCAAATTAGGCTCCTTCGGAAAAATAAAATAATACCTGTATTCTAAATGTACGATAAAATACTAAAATGTTTGACCGATTTTAAAGAACCATGTGTGGGAGGAAATGTTGCTTACAGCCACACCACTCTAATCAAGCCCGATGACGTCTGATCTCGGAAGTTAAGCAGAGTAGGGCCTGGTTAGTACTTGGATGGGAGACTGCCTGGGAATACCATGTGCTGTAAGCTCTTTAACTTCTATCTCCAATAGGCAGTGGACATTGCTACTTTTTCTGTTGAGAAAATTATGAGAAAAAGGCCAGATTAAAGAGATGGATCCAAAAAGGTTGGGAATGGTAAAATAGATTCAATCAGTATCACATTATCATTTTCATTTTCTTTAAAATTAATCAATGACCTGGTTTAGGTTCATTGACAATTTGCAATTGACATACTGTTGTTCTTATTTGAGTCTTGGCAAGCCGGTTACAACCCAATTTGTCAGATTTCTCTGTGAAGGAAGGTAAAAATTAACTCAACATTTACGCTATTCTCTTGTTTCTTCAGAGAACTGCTTCGATTTTCAAATTAGGCTCCTTCGGAAAAATAAAATAATACCTGTATTCTAAATGTACGATAAAATACTGCAATGTTTGACCGATTTTAAAGAACCATGTGTGGGAGGAAATGTTGCTTACAGCCACACCACTCTAATCTAGCCCGATCTCGGAAGTTAAGCAGAGTAGGGCCTGGTTAGTACTTGGAATGGGAGACTGCCTGGGAATACCAGGTGCTGTAAGCTCTTTAACTTCTATCTCCAATAGGCAGTGGACATTGCTACTTTTTCTGTTGAGAAAAATATGAGAAAAAGGCCAGATTAAAGAGATGGATCCAAAAAGGTGGGTAAAGGTGAAAAGGAAAAATAGATTCAACCAATATCATATTATCCTTTTCATTTTCTTTAAAAGTTAATCAATGACCTGGTTTAGGTTCGTTGACAATTTGCAATTGATGTACTATTGTTCGTATTTGAGTCTTTGCAAGCCGTTTACAACCCAATGTGTCAGATTTCTCTGTGTAGGAAGGTAAAAATGAACTCAACATTTACGCTATTCTCTTGTTTCTTCACAGAACTACTTTGATTTTCAAATTGGGCTCCTTCGGAAAAATAAAATAATACCTGTATTCTAAATGTACGATAAAATACTGCAATGTTTGACCGATTTTAAAGAACCATGTGTGGGAGGAAATGTTGCTTACAGCCACACCACTCTAATCAAGCCCGATGACGTCTGATCTCGGAAGCTAAGCAGAGTAGGGCCTGATTAGTACTTGGATGGGAGACTGCCTGGGAATGCCAGGTGCTGTAAGCTCTTTAACTTCTATCTCCAATAGGCAGTGGACATTGCTACTTTTTCTGTTGAGACAAATATGAGAAAAAGGCCAGATTAAAGAGATGGATCCAAAAAGGTGGGTAAAGGTGAAAAGGAAAAATAGATTCAACCAATATCATATTATCCTTTTCATTTTCTTTAAAAGTTAATCAATGACCTGGTTTAGGTTCGTTGACAATTTGCAATTGATGTACTATTGTTCGTATTTGAGTCTTTGCAAGCCGTTTACAACCCAATGTGTCAGATTTCTCTGTGTAGGAAGGTAAAAATGAACTCAACATTTACGCTATTCTCTTGTTTCTTCAGAGAACTGCTTTGATTTTCAAATTGGGCTCCTTCAGAAAAAAAAAATAATACCTGTATTCTAAATGTACGATAAAATACTGCAATGTTTGACCTATTTGACAATTTCGTTGACAATTTGCAATTGACATACTGTTGTTCTTATTTGAGTCTTGGCAAGCCGGTTACAACCCAATTTGTCAGATTTCTCTTTGAAGGAAGGTAAAAATTAACTCAACATTTACGCTATTCTCTTGTTTCTTCAGAGAACTGCTTCGATTTTCAAATTAGGCTCCTTCGGAAAAATAAAATAATACCTGTATTCTAAAATGTACGATAAAATACTAAAATGTTTGACCGATTTTAAAGAACCATGTGTGGGAGGAAATGTTTCTTACAGCCACACCACTCTAATCAAGCCCGATGACGTCTGATCTCGGAAGTTAAGCAGAGTAGGGCCTGGTTAGTACTTGGATGGGAGACTGCCTGGGAATACCAGGTGCTGTAAGCTCTTTAACTTCTATCTCCAATAGGCAGTGGTCATTGCTACTTTTTCTGTTGAGAAAATTATGAGAAAAAGGCCAGATTAAAGAGATGTATCCAAAAAGGTGGGTCATGGTAAAATAGATTCAATCAGTATCACATTATCTTTTTCATTTTCTTTAAAAGTTAATCAATGACCTGGTTTAGGTTCATTGACAATTTGCAATTGACATACTGTTGTTCTTATTTGAGTCTTGACAAGCTGGTTACAACCCAATGTGTCAGATTTCTCTGTGAAGGAAGGTAAAAATGAACTCAACATTTACGCTATTCTCTTGTTTCTTCAGAGAACTGCTTCGATTTTCAAATTGGGCTCCTTCGGAAAAATTAAATAATACCTGTATTCTAAATGTACGATAAAATACTGCAATGTTTGACCGATTTGACAATTTTGTTGACAATTTGCAATTGACATACTATTGTTCGTATTTGAGTCGTGGCAAGCCAGTGACAACTCAGTGTGTCAGATTTCTCTGTGAAGGAAGGTAAAAATGAATTCAACATTTACGCTATTCTCTCTTTTCTTCAGAGAACTGTCGATTTTCAAATTGGGCTCCTTCGGAAAAATAAAATAATACCTGTATTCTAAATGTACGATAAAATACTGCAATGTTTGACCGATTTTAAAGAACCGTGTGTGGGAGGAAATGTTGCTTACAGCCACACCACTCTAATCAAGCCCGATGACGTCTGATCTCGGAAGTTAAGCAGAGTAGGGACTGGTTAGTACTTGGATTGTAGACTGCCTGGGAATACCAGTTGCTGTAAGCTCTTTAACTTCTATCTCCAATAGGCAGTGGACATTGCTACTTTTTCTGTTGAGAAAATTATGAGAAAAAGGCCGGATTAAAGAGATGGATCCAAAAAGGTGGGTAATGGTAAAATAGATTCAATCAGTATCACATTATCTTTTTCATTTTCTTTAAAAGTTAATCAATGACCTGGTTTAGGTTCATTGACAATTTGCAATTGACATACTGTTGTTCGTATTTGAGTCTTGACAAGCCGGTTACAACCCAATGTGTCAGATTTCTCTGTGAAGGAAGGTAAAAATTAACTCAACATTTACGCTATTCTCTTGTTTCTTCAGAGAACTGCTTCGATTTTCAAATTGGGCTCCTTCGGAAAAATAAAATAATACCTGTATTCTAAATGTACGATAAAATACTGCAATGTTTGACCGATTTGACAATTTTGTTGACAATTTGCAATTGACATACTATTGTTCGTATTTGAGTCGTGGCAAGCCAGTGACAACTCAGTGTGTCAGATTTCTCTGTGAAGGAAGGTAAAAATGAATTCAACATTTACGCTATTCTCTCTTTTCTTCAGAGAACTGCTTCGATTTTCAAATTGGGCTCCTTCGGAAAAATAAAATAATACCTGTATTCTAAATGTACGATAAAATACTGCAATGTTTGACCGATTTTAAAGAACCGTGTGTGGGAGGAAATGTTGCTTACAGCCACACCACTCTAATCAAGCCCGATGACGTCTGATCTCGGAAGTTAAGCAGAGTAGGGCCTGGTTAGTACTTGGATGGGAGACTGCCTGGGAATACCAGGTGCTGTAAGCTCTTTAACTTCTATCTCCAATAGGCAGTGGACATTGCTACTTTTTCTGTTGAGAAAAATATGAGAAAAAGGCCAGATTAAAGAGATGGATCCAAAAAGGTGGGTAATGGTGAAATAGATTCAATCAGTATCATATTATCTTTTTCATTTTCTTTAAAAGTTAATCAATGACCTGGTTTAGGTTCATTGACAATTTGCAATTGACATACTGTTGTTCGTATTTGAGTCTTGACAAGCCGGTTACAACCCAATGTGTCAGATTTCTCTGTGAAGGAAGGTAAAAATTAACTCAACATTTACGCTATTCTCTTGTTTCTTCAGAGAACTGCTTCAATTTTCAAATTAGGCTCCTTCGGAAAAATAAAATAATACCTGTATTCTAAATGTACGATAAAATACTGCAATGTTTGACCGATTTTAAAGAACCATGTGTGGGAGGAAATGTTGCCACAGCACACTAATCAAGCCGGATGACGTCTGATCTCGGAAGTTAAGCAGAGTAGGGCCTGTTAGTACTGGATGGGAGACTGCCTGGGAATGCCAGTGCTGTAAGCTCTTTAACTTCTATCTCCAATAGGCAGTGGACATTGCTACTTCTTCTGTTGAGACAAATATGAGAAAAAGGCCAGATTAAAGAGATGGATCCAAAAAGTAGGTAAAAAGGGTAATAATTTAAATAATATCACATTATCTTTTTCATTTCTTTAAGTTATCAATGACCTGGTTTAGGTTCATTGACAATTTGCAATTGACATACTGTTGTTCTTATTTGAGTCTTGGCAAGCCGATTACAACCCAATTTCAGATTTCTCTGTGAAGGAAGGTAAAAATGAACTCAACATTTACGCTATTCTCTTGTTTCTTCAGAGAACTGCTTCGATTTTCAAATTGGGCTCCTTCGGAAAAATAAAATAATACCTGTATTCTAAATGTACGATAAAATACTGCAATGTTTGACCGATTTTAAAGA
>JACSYO010001656.1:0-20825 GCA_016806645.1 Ophiodon elongatus | reverse complement strand
ACACACACACACACACACATATATATACACACACATATATATATACACACACACACACACATATATATACACACACACACACACATATATATATATATATACACACACACACACACACACACACACACACACACACACATATATATATATATACACACACACACACATATATATATATATATATATATATATATATATAACACACACGTCAGATGTTTACGTTAACCATGTTCAGCTTGTTGTCCCTGTTTTCAACCATATGTTTATTTCACAATGCAAGTCGAAAAATATCTGAGTTAAATGACTTGTATGTGTTCACACTTACTAGGCCATTAAGGCTGATTCGGATTCTGAAGAGACAAAATGAGCCGTGTGGAGGACGGTACGTAGCCTTGTAAGGTTTTAGAATAAAAGGGATTAAGGGCTGATTAATCCAAATGACGAAAAATCCACACTGTCAGAGACTGTTATAAAGTCATTTGAAATCAAAAGGATGGTTTCTCTTAGTTAATCCCACATACAGTATAGCTTGATGACACACTGATGTTGCTTTGTGATACAGACCCTGTTCAACAAAGCCAGGCAGTGGGTTCAACCCACAAGTACAAATCTGACCTGTGGAACTGCTGGAACAGGTTCATGGGGATGAAAGTCAACAAGCTGTACTTGGTAGTGCAGATGGCATTGCCCTTGTATCTTTTGAAGACTGCTTTAGACTCCTGTTGGGGGGGCCCATGGCGAGCAAACACAGTCCTCCGCTTCCCAGGGTCCCTCTGTGGAGAGCTGTGGGTGTCCAGGGAGGTTTTGCTGGGCGGGCCATCGGGGGCAGAGTACCAGCCTCTTCCGGAGCTTTCTGCCAGCAGCTGCCGACAACGATGTTGCACCCAGTGGAGCCGCTCCATCTGCACAGTCTGTAGAGTCTGAGCTGTGAGAGTGGCTACCCCCCCTCCTCTGTGCTCCACACTGGACTATCACAATGTCCTCATCCTGCAAAGAGAGAATCTCAAAATCATTTATTTCTCTAGTTTGTTATTATGGGCAAGTTTGAAAAGGATTAGTCAGATGTTAATCTATGTATTTAAAAATTAAAATCCCATGAAAAGACCCACACCAACAATGTGTTGCGAGACCGAACGCTCAATAGTTTCTGATACCATGTCTGCTAGGGGTTAAATATCTTTAAAAGGCCTTTTTTTTAATAAAAGTCAAAGTTTTCGGGACTACTTTTAGCGGTGGATTAAACCACATGTGGTGTTCTACTGAGTATTTGGAGCAGTGGGACGGTGTTTGAGATTGAGTCGAAATAAACTAGTGTGTGTGTTGATGGTAATGAAGGAACATGTCCCCCAGTGCAGCAGTGTGACTCACTGATGTGGTTTTGATGACACAGATGAGGATAAACCAGGCTTTGATACACACAGAATATCTGTTAGTAGAGACATCAAAATGGATTTACAAATCACTGTGATCCATCCCGAACCTGAACAAAACTGAATTATTGCAGATTAAAACGTTTGGGGCAGGATGTAAAAAAAACCAGCATATTTTCAGAGTCATCTCTGTGAATTAGGGGTTGATTTTAACCAGACCAGTGTTAAAGACTCACCAGGACAGTTTTGGTGAGTTTTATTTAGTTTCTGTTGAGTTTGAATGAAGTATGTTTTATGATGAGTTAAAGTCACAATTAAGTGAGCCTTTGTTTGGTGACAGAGAGAAACTTGAATTCAGAAGGTGCATGGTTGTATGTTTGGAGAATATGTGGAAGAACACTCCCTTTCATAACATTTTGTGAGTTCATTTATTTGACTAAAAGAAGCTAATAGAGCTTGGGGAACGTAACAAACCTGCGCGCAAACACACCTCCCAGCTGAAACTACGGGAGGGGCACACACACACACACACACACACACTCACGCTGGTTGTGGGGCTGGTGGTGGCCGGCTGTCCCTGTCAGGGTCACCCTGTCTTCTTTGCAAAAACATGAAAGAGCTCGAGGTAAACGTTTGAGCACATGGTGCAGCAGACGCTCTCCTATGTGGAACCTCCAGTAATTCTGGGAGGAAGCTTTTTTTTTTTTTACCCGAGCATAACAAAGCTTCATTATAATGAGCAGACTAACATTACACACAGACAGAAGCATACATGTTCACCCTGCTGCCCTCTGGAAAGGGACACAGAAGTATCAGCTGAGGAACCTCCAGACTTCTGATCAGCTTCTTTCCTCTGGCTGAGAGACCCGGAACTCATCCTCCACCCTCCAAATAGCATTTTCACCATTGTAACTGTCATTTTAAGTTGCCTTGAAATACTGTAAAATATTACATTCAGTGAAAGAGGTAATGCTGATTTACATTTGAAATAAACAGTTTTCATTCAAATGAAGCGATAGTTTAAGTTCAGTCAGAAGACCATACTCTTGCATGCTTAAGCCCGTCATTTATTTCTCATACATCTGCCAATCACTTCTCACGCATGCTCACTCATTATTTACTTGCTGTCATTGTTCAGACTGTGAATCATGACATCAGCTGTGGCTCAGTGGTGAGCAGGGTTCGATCCCCGGCTCCGCTAGTCCATGTCGATGTGTCCTTGTGAAATACACTTAACCCCAAATGTCTCCCGTACGGTGTGTGAATGTTAGCTACTCCTGATGGACAGGTGGCACCATAGCCCCTCCCATCAGTGTATGAATGGGTGAATGATGACATGTAGTGTTAAATAGCTTTGAGTGGTCGGAAGACTAGAAAAGAGATATACAAGTCCAGGTCCATTTAAATCAGCTGGTCTCCTCCATCCAATCAGCACATAGAAACAATGACATGGTTAGCCTATCATCTTGCTGCTGTCTCTTTTACATATAACTGTCTCTCTACTTTCAGTTCATTCATGTTGCTGTTACGCACCCCTCCACCTCCCCATCTCCACCCAGTCTTCATCAGATCCATCAGCTTCATCAACTCATCATTCTATCAGCCTCATCAGCCACCACCACCACCAGGTCTGGACTCCACGGGGATCAATCTTGTTGCTGATCAGGGCAGACGGCCCTCGATTATAAATCTCCCTGTAGAGTCCAAGAGCCAAAGACTCTGTCAAGACTTTATCATCACATATCATCTGTTAATAATAAACAATTATCCTTTCTTTAGCCAACTGGTCTCTCCTGATTGAAGTGTAGGTGGAGCCGATAATGTTGTGATTGATAGTCATGTGATCAGTACAGTTATGTGATTAATAGTCGTGATGCAGAGACGACTTCTTGCTTGATTATACTTGAGAACAGTCTGCTGGTAATGGCATATCCTTTATTTAGTAGTATGCAGTATATACTGAGTATGTTGTACACAGTACGATTGTAAACTATGTTGAACACACCGAGAGAATGAAAGGAATGCATGTGCATTTATTATTCGTCACCTATATGATATGGAACCATCAACTCTTCCAATTCCAATGGGGGGTCCATCACCACAAAGACCTGTTGCAAAGCAACGAGAGCACAAACATACAGCACATGCTTCTAAAGATGATCTTGTGGGTGTACTACAACAACACTGACCTATCATCGCTCTAGAACCGATGAGCTGCTGATGATCCACAATGACTGACACCTTTCACATTACACAAAGTCAATTGATCTGTTGTTCACAGACATTACCGTTGAATTTTAAACTTTCCGACAGTCCTTGAACACATCAAGTGTGAGGAATGCTTCAGTCAAAAAAAGCAACCACATCCAAGCTTAAAATTGTTATATTTCATCAAAAACACTATATTCTATGGTAAACTTTACAGCTATATGTAGGCAATGTAAAGGAAGATGTAGGGAGTAAATAAATAGTCACGGGCTTTTAGATGGGAACCCCAGGAAACAGAGGAGCAGTTCGGGCACCTATTGTGTGAAGGCACAGGACACAAAGTGCAGTGAAGTACATGGATGAGGTCATCATGTAAAAGTCAAGGGAAAAGAAAATGTTGTTGAGTCTTTGTCAATGTAAAGCCAGAAGTTGCCCTTCTTAAAGGACAACATGGAGCCCTCTCACAGAGCTCTGTGACATGCCTGAGCTGCCAACCATTTTCAACACACGGCTGAGAGAATGACACTCAAACTACAGCACATTTATAGTTATTTTTTCTTTTATGATATCAAAGTAAGAATACTGTAAAATGCGGGTTTAAGGCGCTACTTTTTTCTTCTTTTTTTTTTCTCAACTTTGACCCGTGCGGCTAAAATAAGGGCGCAGTTAATTTCTGGATTTAATTTCTGGATTTATTTCCGATTTCGCTCATCCCCAGAAATACGGTAATCATGTCGAAGACACGACGCAAGGTGTACGAGTCCGACGCAGCTTTTAAACTGAAGGCTGTCGACTTACGACGAACGAGTCCATGATTAGACACTGGAGAATGCAGCAACGTTTCGAGAGTTTGTCAGGTACCGCTAAATTAGCGCCTTATAACCCGCGGCGGCTTGTTTAAGATTAAATACGACTTTTTCTTTAAATTTAGTAGATGTGTCTTATAAAAGGGTGCGCCATATAACCCGCATTTTACGGTAGGATACAGGCCCACAGCCTAGATATAGGAGTTTTGTTGCTTGGTCACTGCTGATGATGGCTTTCGGTAAACTACTTGAAAACCAACAAAGAGGAATGTACATCTCTACTTCATCTTCAGACAACATCACAAGCACACACACACACACGTCTGGAAGGTTGACCCCTTCAGGTCATGCCTGCAGCGTACTTCCTGAAACCGCTGCCGTCACATGACCTGCCCATCCTGATTCAACCGGCTTTGTTCACAGTCTCTCAGCCACCGGCAAAGTGGTCACACAAGCACAGCACCAACGCTCCACTATTGGATTTGGTTTTACCAAACAGAGGCCGTCTCTCCGTAGTCTTAGTTTGTTCTTGTGAAGGTCTCTGCTGGCTGAGACAAAGCAGCCCTCCAGGGGCACAGGGCACAGGGCAGGAAGAAAGAAGTCATGTCTTCATTCTGCATAGACTTCACTCAGGAATGTTAGTTAATTTATTGACATTTTACATTTGGTTCCAGTGAGATATTAATAACTTCATACAGTGACTTTGCTGTTGCTACTCTATAAACAATATTTAAATAATAAATAAATTGGAATAGTCTAATTTATGTGTTTTTAACACACACACACACACACACACACACACACACACACACACACACACACACACACACACACACACACACACACACACACACACACACACTTTACATAGAATAGCTTTCTACACTGTGGTCATGTATAGAAGGTAGCTGTAGCAACATTAACAAACGTGGTACGGATGATGATGCAAGCATGCTCGGGTATGGAACAGCAACTGTAATGTGAAAGCTGAGCGGAGAGGAGGAGCGGATGAGGATTCCATTTGAGTTGTGCCATGATGTACACATAGGATGTTTGACAATTTAAAAGAGAATATTGCACATGAAGAAAGTGGCATGTTGTTTTAATACTGTTGAAGTATGAGACTGAAAACATGCAATTAGAAAGACTACACAGCCGAAAGTGGCGTTGGTGACGCGTCTCTCTGATGCTACGATGCCAGTGTGTTTCAGTCTAAGATGGACTCACTCAAACAACGGGCCTCAACTCCTCGCTTCGAGGATCTTGTGGGAGGAGCTATGAGCGAGGAAACACCGGTGAATTCTAAAGGGAGTGTTTTCAGCACACGTGACATATAAAAGAGGTGACACACAAGTGGAATATTCAAACCATGGCTGTAACAGTTCCATTTGTATTCAGAAGTTGTAGATATTTAAGATGTTCATGAGCGATCAAACGTTCTGCCCCACAGTGGGTGTAGCGCCTTGTTCTAAACACATATCTTAATGACATTTCCCCCTGATATTAATTATGCTTTTATACTGAATGTAGGCCAACCCCAATTCCACTGCTATGATCGTAATGTCATGTTTACAAGTGCAAACAGCTTCTGCCAACAAATTATTGTAACAATGAACAGCCTCTTGCATTCAACCCTAATTTGCTGTGTTTCATGTTTTCATATGCCATAGATAGACAGGACTGTGTGTGTATAATATCACTCAAACATATACTGTATATAACATGTCACTCTTTATTTCCTATACAAGGATGCAATATATAGAGGAGAAAGGAGTCAAAATGCTGTTTCTTTGACTCCTTTCTCCTTGCAGCTCTTCCTAGACTCCTCCTCTCATCTCCCTAAGATGTCTGGCGAGGAAAGGAATCGAGGAGACACAAAATCGTGTCTTGCAGATTTGTTCACTTCCCGGGTGATAAAAGCCTCACTCGAAAAAACTCACCAGGGAAGGGAATGTTACATTTGGGCATAGATATATAGCTAAAGTAGCTAGCCAGCAAGCCACGGTGACGACTGTGTTGGTGCTGGACATTGTGTGAGACGATAGAGAAGTCTACACATCAGTACCACATGAAAGTAAATGACCAGAAATCTATGAAGAACTGACACTTATTTGCCTTTCAAACATCATATGTGTAATTCATGGCATAATTCAAACGGGATCAAAAACATTGTCTTTTGTCGTTGACTGCTGTAAATATCTGAATAATATCTATTCTGAAATAAGGTCCAATGGGGGACACCAAAAGGGCCAAGACTTTGCCGCTCTATGGACCACTTTTTATAGCAATGGTGGATTGTGGAGCCTCTGAACAGTTCCAGGAAGTGAGCAGGAAATACTGGCAGAGCCATAGAGTTGGTGGTGCACTTAGTTAGGATGTTTAAAGAATGAGACTGTATATCATCAGCACATCTGAATCAAATTAACATGTGCATTTATAACTCTTAGTGGATTATCCCCCCACATGTAGTAGATTTAGGGAGCATTAACAGGTCACGGATTAGTCAAGGATGCTGGTTAGCAACACAACGTTAACCACCAACAGCTGTTCTCTTCATCATTTCATCCAGTGTTGTGGATTCATAGAAAAGGCTTATGGAATGTTCAGTGGAACCTTACAGGAGGGCGTGTGGTGGTAGATTGGTGGATGGATGAGGATATCCAGTACGAGCTAACTTACTGAGCTAGTACAAAGAAGCTAACGTTACATGGTAAATGCTAAATGGACCAGCATTTATACAGCTTCACTCAAAGCTCTTTAACACTACATGTCATCTTTCACCCGTTCACACCCTGATGACACACAGCCTGAGGGAGCAATTTTGGGGTTAAGTCTCTTGCCCAAGGACACATGGACTAGAGGAGCCCGGGATCGAACTGATTGAACCCGCTCAAACCCTGAGCCACAGCTGCCCATGTGTGACCATGAGCTAAGGCCGTATGTTTACCATCATGGGATAGAGCCATGCATGAACCCTTCCTTCATGATTCATCCACAAAACATATCGTGCAAACTGGATGCTTGATTTGATAACTAACGTTAGAGTTCTATTTAACTGCCAGGCTCAACTCAAACCACACCTGCACATGGTCTCCTCAGCGTCCCTGACAGTCTCCAGCCCACAGTCACAAGCCAGAGAAGCCATCCACATCCATGGTGATGGTACAGCTGCTATGATGGTCGTCTCTGTGGTCTTATGGTGCACGATGACCTCTTATGACCTCAGGTATCGATACCCGACCAGCGGAAGTGAAAGTTGTTCTAACACGCCCACAGCACAATTGATGTTCTCCTTTTGCTTATTGTTCACCATGATTGACATGAATGAACAGCTCTATTCACGTCTCTTCCTGGAAGAGAGCCGATGTAGGGCTCATGGGACAAGGTTACCTTCCGTGCAGAAAGGGTTTCTTCTTACCCCAAACCCCGGTCCACAGCAGAAAGGGTGAAAGACAGCACTTACCCTGCTGTAGTGTCCACACGCTGCCCGTCTGAGAGTGGAGCGACAGCGGCTACCGTGTGGCTCCGGTCACTTCCCTGTTTGCACACCGAGAGACAGCCTGCGACCCGGAGCACCACGTGGTCAGCGATAGCAGCTACGGATAGGCTGCGAGGCGTCCATCAACACACGGAACCGCTCTCTGCGCATACCAACAAGCCAGTGGAGAAAAGACGAAGGGCATTTTTCCCAGTGATTTGAACTCAGCTCATGTTTACCACGTGACAGACATCAGCTGATCGGCAGGCGGAACCAAATGGAAACATGGTGGTCTTACTGAACAGGCTGCCTGTCACAGAATGTCTAAAGGTAAGTACCGCGCGAAGTGTTGACGAAGAACGTTCCTCGTGTACTTTTCTAAGTGTCTAAAGGGGCCCAGCGGGCGGGGCCCCCTCTCCGATCTAGTCCTTCTCCCGGACGTGTCTGTGTGTTGTGCTCTGTTAGACGGACTCCTAACACACTGGCCCCGCCGGTCTCCAGCTCACTGTGAGGGCTCAGTAGATCATTTGTTCCAAAGTCTTTTTAAAATCTGGCTAATGCTACCAAAAATAATTAACGTTACATATGTCAATGTCTAGTTACAATCAATTAATACATTTTAAAATGCTTTTGATTGCTTGACATTGATTTCATTGCAATCATGCATTCAAACTAATTATAAATATGCATTAAACATGCTAATAAATATGTTGCCTACTATGTCTTTAAATGTTGAGTTTAACAGTTATTCTGTTATCTATTTCATAATCAATAATCTGTATTCTTTAGACGTGTTAGCAGTCTGAGTTGTGATTGGTCAGCTCCTGACCTCTGAGGCCACTCACACACATGCGATACACAGTATTTCACAAACGCTGTGCACATGGGTGAGTGTCACTGAAGACGTGTGCACTTGTGTTGAATGTTGCCCTCTGACTGACTTGTCCAGTGGCCTGTCAGATTTACATCATAGCCAAAGCCATGTAGCCACATGAAGGACAGGTGGGGGGCTACTGCATAGCCCACAGTTTAAATTATATATTTTGCACAACGTTTATATAATAACTGCAAAAACAAATGGATGAAATGAAAACACCCAAGCACTAGCTTTGTCCTCTCTACTGAATACCAAACTCTAATCCTCACAGTATTGTCTGCTGTGCAGCTCTGTCACAAGGTGGTGAACGGACTGTGTGGGCGGGAGCCTCCTCGCAGGGGGGATTACAGCGCCTCCTGGAGCCTGGAGGAGTGGCTGCAGCTGCTCAACTCTCTGACGGCCCTCTTCCGCCTGGCAGTGGGGAACAACAGCTCAGATGAAGAGGTGAGAGCGCTACAGGACGTGAAGGACTGTTTAAGAATTAAGAATTGATCACCGCACAATGCATGCTGGGTAGATTAGTGTCCGACTTGAGCCCGACTTGCTCTGACGTCATGCACGCGTGGTCAACGATAACCTCAAGAGACCGCCGCAGTTTTA
The DNA here is from genome assembly GCA_016806645.1 of Ophiodon elongatus. NCBI lineage: Eukaryota > Metazoa > Chordata > Actinopteri > Perciformes > Hexagrammidae > Ophiodon > Ophiodon elongatus. The sequence continues at coordinate 11,486 of JACSYO010001656.1, read as the reverse complement.
ATAATAAAGCTTATTTATACAACACATATCAAAACGAGCATCAAAGTGTTTCACAGACATAAAAAGAACAAAGGATAGCATACAATGCTGATACACACACATTTCCACATAAATATATATTTATAAACGCATGAATACATCTGAACGAGGTCTGTAAACTACATGTAGCCTACAAATCGGATCTAACAGGAAGTAACTGTTTCTTTGACTTCCTGTTTATTCATTGAAGGCAGCTGAAAACTGTTCGACTTGACCCCAGTTTTCTTTCACGGTCCCCTGCTGCTGCTGCCTGCTCTCGTCCTCTTCCACATTCCTGCAGGCGAGGAGCAGCTCCTCTCCAACGAGCCTAATGACGAGGCCTGTAGCAGTAATACTCTGTGCTGGCTGTGGACAGGTGCTGGCCGGGTTGGCAGATGTGGGCAGCAGCCACGCTGAGTCAGTGCTGAATGTGTTGAGAGCCAGACGGGAAGAGATCCGTGACGCTTTGCTGGACAGAACCAACTCCATCTCCTCTACTACTCTGCAGGACTTTGACTGGCAACTTAAGGTGACTGAATGCTTCACTCATTATTTCTAATTAGGTCCAAATGTAAACACCATAATTGGACTGGCATTATATTTTAAAGTCAGTGACAGTAAGTGAAAGCATCTGCACACGTATCTCTTCTGCAAACACCCATTTCAAGCTTTTGGTGAAAGCTTGTGGTGCTCTGAGGAAATGATACTGAGCACACAAAACCAAAATGGTGTCCTGAAGGGGAGGAAGTCAGCACAACTGTGACTATTACCAACATTACATCAGGATAAGCTTACTATTTACATCTTTAAATCTTTTGACATGTTCATGTTTGACAGGACGACCAAAGTGAAAGACAGAGAGGCCTAACATAGAAGGGTGGACTTAAAACCTATTCCCATATACAAACACAAAACAAACCCACATAATGATATGGGCACATATAGGCACAGAACAGTGGCATAAAAAAGGTCCAACTTATGAATTCAGAAAAGTTATCTTTGGTACATTTGTTGAATATCAATAATTCAATTCAATTTATTTTTGTATAGCCCAAAATCACAAATTACAAATTTGCCTCAGAGGGCTTTACAATCTGTACACAACGACATCCTCTGTCCCAGGACCTCTCATCGGATCAGGAAAAACTTCCTCCAAAAAAAACCTTTCAACAGGGAGAAAACTGGAAGAAACCTTCAGGAGAGCAGCAGAGGAGGATCCCTCTCCCAGGATGGACAGAGTACAAAAATAGATGTCAATGTGTACAGAATGAACAGCATAACAGAGTTACAACACGTTCAATTCACATGACAGAAATGATTCATGTAATAATAGCAGTAGGTGTCGGGGAGGACCACAGCAGGATGCAGGACCAGAGTCCAGATTTCACCACGATCCACAGAAACCTGCGAGGCAAGAAAGCACAAAGACTTCGGGGATGGAGCAGAGTTAGTAATGTGCATTAATGGTGCATGAATTCATACAGAAGGAAAATAGAGAAGAATGTGCGTCAGTAGGTCCACGGCAGGAACCAGGAGGCAGGACCAGGGTCCAGATGCAACCATGATCCGTGGAGACCTGCGAGGCGAGAAAGCACAAAGCCTCCGGGGGAAGAAGTAGAGTTAGTAATGTGCATTGATAGAACATGAATTCATACAGAAGGAGAGAGAGAAAAGGATAGAGGAGCTCAGTGTATCCTAAGTTGTCCCCCAGCAGTCTAGGCCTATAGCAGCATATCAAGGGGCTGGAAAGAATGAACCAGGGCAAACCTGAGCCAGCCCTAACTATAAGTGCTATCAAAGAGGAAAGTCTTAAGTCTACTCTTAAATGTGGTGACTGTGTCTGCCCCCCGGACTGAAAGTGGAAGCTGATTTCATAGAAGAGGAGCTTGATAACTGAAGGTTCTGCAGATGCCTGCAGATAGCAATAGATGTAAGATTAGTGGGTCGCCAAAACATTTTTGAACAATAATTATTCACATTAATGTTGATTTATTTTTACTACATTCAGTTTGAGACACTGACCTTTTTTAAAAGTGAATACGTTGGTGTGTGTGCAGGATGCATCATTCAGTTGACTGGTTAAATCATCTGTGGCTACCTACACCATGTTATAACAGCAGCCTTGGGAAGACAAGTCCTACTAGAAACATAGGCATTGTGGAATACTTCCTCTTCCTGCAGCACTCTGTATTAATGTCACCTCTTCTATTTCCTGTTCCTGTCTCCTGTCCTCTCCCTCCAGTTAGCTCTGTGCAGTGATAAGATCTCATCTCTCCACACTCCTCTGCTCAGTCTCAGTCTGGATGTGAGGGAGAACGGAGCCCTCCAGTCTGTCTCCATGGAGATGAACAGAGAGGAGTTAAACACACTCATCAGTTCACTAGAGGCTGCTAATAAGGTACACACACACACACACACACACACACACACACACACACACACACACACACACACACACACACACACACACACACACACACTAAATACCTAATTTAGTTTTGGTTAGTTAAAGGTGCTAAATACAAAATTCCGAGCATTGATACAGGGGAGACAATTGAATGAATTATTGAAATTCACATTTCACTCATATGACATTATGACGTTGCAAGTGACAGTTGAGGACATTGCTCAGACTTCACAGAGCTCTCTCTGCAGACACTAAAACCCTGCAGTGGTACTCCTCAATGCCAGGAAACACTTAGATGTCTAGCTAAAAGTGATGAGGTCCCACTCTGATTATTTATGAAAACCAAACAGTCTATAATAAACTCAAGGTTTGACTAAGGTCAAGGTTGAACATCAATAAATTAACTAGTAGATATTCACAACAGTGTTCTAATCTAATAAAAGAAACACTGCCACCTGCTACATGTTCCACTTTCATGGAGAATCAACACTAGGGGGAGGCAGTGTTGCAGCATACAGCCAGAGCTCAACATGATAAAGAATTGGAATGCGTGGTCTTGTTAGCTTCATTATGACTGTCAGGATGCACTGAAATAACTACAGTATACTTAGTATTAAATCATTATAGCTCTGTTTTCCTGCCTTAACAATATTCTGTGTCACACACACACACACCACTGAATGAACACTCTGAATTCAAATCAGGGTATGATATTTATTTGTATTATTGTTCGAGCTTTTATTGCTACAAGCAGACGAAAACTGTTCAGGAAATCACCTTTTTTACTTTAAAAAAAGAAACGTTATATTTTTTATGTGTTTTTAAGAAGTCTTCAGTAGGAACCAGTGGGCTTTGAGCTGAGAGCCACACACTGAAGTCAAATAGTATTGAGTACAAATTTTTGGTTTTGGTCTTTGATGTGATTCATTGGCAATAAGAAAAATACAGAATAACTCATTATTTCCCTTTTTTAAAGCTGCAAGAATTATAACTATACAATTTTTTTAGTACGGGCGCTAAAAACGCAGGTCAACTTTTGCAGCATTTTATCAAACTGTAAACCATCTGCAGATAATTTAGCTATAATATCCATTTTGTGTCACTGATTTTAGGCAAGTAGTAAATATCTGCAGCTGATCAGTCAAATGAAATGCTAAGGATTGATATGTATTTGTGTCTTGCAGGTGGTGCTGCAGTTGAAATGATGGAAAGATTTTGGACCACTGATCCCATTCAAACCCATGATTACAGGAAGCCCAGAGGATGGATGCTTTTCAGATATAATGAGGAGTTCTGTCCTTCAGTCGTGTATATGAGCACTTGAACATTCTACATATAATAAGTATTTGGCAGCTTTCAGTGGTGACTTTTTGTTTTTTTATTAAAACAACTATACTTCATTTGTTAGTTTTTTCTCATTTCCTTTAAATACAAGGAGCCCATCAAAATGCATCATTACGACACTGAACTCACGTTTGTGCCAAGCCAGTAGTATTCTACATGCAGCTAATTGTAATATAGCATATTTGTTATCAGGAACTAACAAACCATCAAACTGTTCTCTATGGTAAAGGCTTTTAGCATGCATTCAGGAAAAGAATCTAACAGTCAATGTTGTGGCACCGTAACGCACAAGCATGTCTTGGTTTCTGACTATAGTGCAGCGGCTGGCAGGGAGAACATGGCAGCTCCCAGCTGGACACCTGGAAGGTGTGATCCTCCACCTCCCGGAGATGGAGGAAATGGCTGTAGGCCGCTCAACGTGAACACAGAGGCCGGTTAGGGCTCCCCCAGCTTCTGTATCTATGAAGGCAATGGCCTTCTAAGTCTGCAGTGTACTGCTGGATAGAAAACAGGTGGAGTCAGTGCTGGCCTGGATCCAAGCTGGTGTAGTTGAACTTTTCTTTTCTTAGAGAGATGATCTATAGTAGATAGTAGGATGGTCTTATAGTATGATAAACTCTAGTAAGCCTCAACTACAGGTTCTTTCAATGCAGTGAGAATTTCAAATGACTGGCACATACCAGAAGAAAGCAAACATATGTGGGTAATGAAGAAGGGTCATTTACACAAATGAAAGACGACAAGTTTCAGAAGCTTCTGTCGGTAAGGGCAGATGACTAAATTGCCAGACAAATTCAAAGGATGGCAGAAGACTTGTTTATGAACTGGCTTCAAGACCGCTTCATGCTCCTGCCCAGGCACCATCCCGGTGCACCACCCCGGCCTCAACCAAACAGAGTATTTCCAGAAGGTGAGAAGGTCTTCTGTTTCTGCATGTGTGAATGGGCACCTCTGGATAATGTGAGATAACCGCTATAGTAACATGAAATCATTACTAGCACCGTCGTCTCACAGCAAGGGGTACCGGGGATCGTTTTCTGCGATTTTTATCAGTTCGGAAAAATCGTAATCATCAGATTCACAGCGCCCTCCTTGCCCAGCTAACAAGACACCCACAAGTGCTAGCTTCCCTTACAGCAGTCAACTATGATCTCAACAGTCGCCTTCAAGATCCACCATCACATCTGAACTTGTGCAGCAGTCAACTGTGCATATGGATAAATATAGCCTCATTGGGTCAAACTGTTTGGATGCCTCAAAATTGCTGGGTAGGGGGAATGGACTGACGGTGTACCTTCTGAAAAAAAGTTTAAATCCAATGAAAAACAAAAATACTTGAAGACAAACTGATAATCCAGCAAAAAGACACCTTATATGTAGTTGGTAGAGATGTTGGCAATTTTATTTAAACTGTATGAAATCTCTGTAAATTGACAGAGAATTTGTATTTTGTGTTTTCTCCCTCTCACACTCATCCATGTGCTCAAACTCATATACAAACACACTCACACGGACAAAGACAAAACCATTCCTGCACAGTGTCCTGTTTGCCTGTAAACAAGCAGAAAGTGCACACAAGCAAACACACCCACTCCATATTCCACGTGTGAGCACATATAGAGCATGAGAGAAAAATTGTACAGTAATATTACACAAGAGTCCAGCACATGTCCTCCCCCTCCACAGTCTGCAGGCAAACCCTTTGTTCAGGTCTTCCATTAGCTCATCTGTTCACAGAAAACGTGTCCATCTGCTCAGATTCCTTTGTTGTGAAGAAAGCCAAGTTTCTTTCTTTTTCTTTCACTTCTGTCCGTCCACTCTGCTTAGTCTAAAAACAGCAACGCTGGCAACATGGGGACCAGCCTCGCGGGAGATTCTTTTTTAGCATTAAATTCAAAAGATTGTCATCGTAATGCTGGAATGTCTTACTACTACAATCTACACTTAGATAATGGTACTGTACTTTACAGCCTCAAAAAAGATCTTAAATAGAACACTTGTTTTTGGTTCTCTTTCTTATTCTTAATCAAAAAATCAAATAAAAGATGATTTGTTTTTAATTTTACTCACGAGATAGAAGTAAGTTAAACCCTGTGAAATATTAAGATTCTTGGTAAAGGCACAATATTCAGCCATCAGGAAAGAGCACACTGCATCCTGTAGAAGTCTATCTGGTTATGCAGGGTTTTTTTTTTTTTTAAATCCCTGATAAGACCAGCAATCCACATTTTTCTTAACCATCAAGTTGCAGTTGCAGCCGCAACTGGGGACATTTTGAGGAAGATTTTTCTTTTACGTAACCTACTTAAATTTGATTTAAATCTGATTATTTCTTCTTTTCTATTTTTATAGTTTAGCACGAAAAGTGCGAACACTGCTCAAAACATGTTTTAAAGGATAGAATAGGTTTCCAAAGACTAATGTTGGGAAATACCCGCTTTATTTCTTCACTTATTACCGATATTTCAGGAGCACTCACTTTTATATTTATCTCCAAATATGTAATTTAGATCATCTGGATAACAGTTCATTGTTAACAACCTGTCTGATTATCTGACTTCTCAGGTTTCTTGACCAGTTTGAGTTTGTTGCTGTGATCTCCTTAATTAAGTTTGTGAGCACAATTTTAGCATAACTGACAGAAATGATGGCCAAAGTTATGAAAATGAGGCCCAAGTTGTCGTTTAATAAAACTCAGCTGTTGATCAATCCCACAGTGGACTAACTCACTCAGTGACCAGAAAAATAGAAACCCTGCCTGAGCCAAAAAAAGTGAACCCTCTGTTACCATTTGAATATGTCAAGCCAACAACTTTAACTCCCTGTTTGTTTTGCAAGTGGGCAGATGACAGATAAAGTCAACACAGTTGTGTTTCACTAGGACTGTATAGTGTATGGGCTTCTTCAAATTGAAGCAATGAAAGAAATCTGAATGTTTGGTCTACCAATATTGTAAATTTGGGAGATATCAGGTGACTCTGGCCAGAAGAAGAAATTACACAAACACTCAATGCGTCACATTCTACCTTTCTAACCTTAACCCTAACTCTAACCAACTGTTGATAGTGTTTAGTGGTTAAGAACAACTTAGTTTCCCAAGACATTATGCCCATATTGGACAAATTTGTACACCACAATCTAAACCTATTGTTAATGTTCAGTACCAATTCAAGCAGTAGGGTTTGAGATGTAGAGGTAGAAAACTGGATTCATCATGATGGACACTTTAAACAAAATAATGTTGAATGTCCCCTTCATGTCAAATAATGTCCAGGAACTGTTCAAGGAACATTCAGATGGAATGGCCTGGCCATAACTGGTCAAGTCATGCAATAAATCCTACTAGGACCTTTGGAATGAAGACAAATGCAGCATCCATAGAACGCTGATCCATCCATCAATCTTGGTAATGTAGCGTGGTGGAGTTGGCAAGGTCAGCTGTAACAGCAGCACACCACAGAGTCATGGATAAGACAGGTTGTGGTGGCTGTTATCGGTGCCAACATTGTGCTCCCAATGGTTTCTCATTTTCTGGTCACAGTCCCATGCATAAGTCCCATCCTGAAAATCTGTGCTCCTACTGATTCAGCTTATAAAATAAAAGCTTGTGCCCAACAGTACAGACAGATATATTTAAGCAAAAACCTGAATAAAAGAGTGGGCAAACATTAAGCATGTAATGTTTCCATTCAGATCATGATGGCTCATTGAAAGCTTCCATATAATGTGAATAATATCCTATGGCCTTCACAGTCACACAATCTCAAACCAAGTGAACATCTTTGGGAGATCCACCACCATCACCAAAACACCAACTGAGGGAATAGACTTTGGAGGACTGTGGTTTGTCCAGTAAAGTATACAGGCTTGGAGAAGCTACAATATTACAGAGCATGAACTGTTCTGGTGAATCCTGGAGGAAGACCAACTCAGTAACACACTGCGTGTTTCTTTTCATTTGTCACCCATTTGTAGATGCTAGTTCCTTAGGTAAAAGCAATGTCCACATCATATAACATTGGACATGACCTTGTACTGCCACACATGAAAGCCCTCTGTCCAGCATGGGAATGTATTTCTGTAAAGAATGCTTGTACCATTGGGAAGTCAACAGCCATTATATAACCTTTATTTAATGAGGTGATCTCATTATCTCTGTTGCAAGAGAGACCTGAGTACAGCAGAGAAAAAGAAAGGTCCACATCTCCTTTCTCTTCTTTTACAGTTTTCAGCACATAAGATCTGCCTCAGCAGGGGACACATCACAGAGTGTTGCTTCACTTTGGTTTCCTGTGATTCCTGTAAAGCTAAGTCATATCTTTCATGTGACACAATGTTGGACAATTCTGCAATGATAATATTTTTTTTTTATACATTCACTGCCAATGTATTTTTTGTGCCTGGCAACCATGTTAAGGGGGCAAGATATTGGTTATGACAAATAAAATAGTTAATTAAGGTGTGGTTGCCAACACTCATACTGACGCTTTGTCTGGAGCCCTAGGGTAACAGTTAGGCAACTAAAACACTTGGCAAAGGTTGGGGAAAGATTATTTTAAAGAAAAAAGACAAATCTTAACTGCAGGTCTGCAACAGAACACAAACTCCAGTCTCCTGCATGAAACTCAGGCTTGCTACATGCCCATCCATGTCCCTGACCTATACACCCTAACTTTCCGCCTCACTATATAATGTAAAGCAGACACTACTTCCTGCATTAGCACTGACCATGATTTTTGAGGTGAGAAATTATCTATGTCATTATCTATATAATTGCTAAGCTTGTAATTACACTAACTACACATACTACAGTGCGATGCTAATTGGTCACACCTACTCTTGCTGTCCTCACCACTAGTTTGTCTTGAAAAATGTTTTTGAACCTGACTGTAGGACTGCAGCAAAGTTGAACTTTGTGTCTTACAACTGATCCCTAGCCCTGACCACATACGCCTTGATAATAACCTGAAAGGTAATCCGCTGAAAAATAAAAGTAACTTTGACCTCGTACTTGCCGTTTAATTATTTAACACATTGAGGTGGATGAACCTCTATGCAATTCAAACAATTATGTACAGTATAATTTGAAGTTTAAGACGAAAATGTTCAATGATGGTCTGTAATGCCACGTATTTCAAAACCAGCAGCGAGTTTAATCAGGGCTTGGAATTTTGAATGTGATTTTGAGCATATGGCGACATCATTGCTTATTCTTAACCTGATTTCCTTGAAAGAAAATTACATTGTACATGCCCCTAGACGGTGTGAGAATATAGTAGGTACAAATTTGACAATTCTTTTTTTGAGAAATCAGTGGAGTTCGAATTAACATCTGTCCTGTACTTACCTTAAATTCAATGATTGTTCGAAAGCATACAGTATAATGATTATAATACAATACTGAGAGAGTCTCAGTAGAGCTTGTGAAGCTTTGTTTTTACAGAAATGAAAAGAAACTTTTCAGAAAAAACATGTCATTCATGAAAAGCAATCTGTCATGTTTGTTAGATCAAGCATGACTTTCTGAGAAGGATTTCAACACAATGATACATATCCAACTCTTCAAAAAAGACCTCAGTTAGAGCACTGGGTTTAAACCAAATAAGGACTACCTCATTACAATGTAATTCAACGAAACCCCATCTGTCGAAGAAGTCATGTAAAAACAGTTACTACTACTTGTTTTGTTCTGGTTTTCCTTTTCTCTTGTTTTTTTTTACCTAAGCAAACACAAAGTTGTGTTCCATTCACATGCAAAAAGTGAGATAACAGAAGGTAAGAAAAAGATATAGAGCAAATTGAAAGATCATTGCCCGTAATCTTGGAGTCAGCAAAGTCTTTCCGGCATGTTTGACCTTAGAAATATCATACCTTACGGTCTTAAATTCCATTATTTTTATCTATCTATTTTGTATAGATGAGTACAGGAAAAGTGATAGGATTTTTAATAAATTATAACTCTGTTATATATATATATATGTATATATTTATATATTAAATTGTATTTACATTGTAAAGACATCCAGTACTACTCATTCCAAAACAGGATTTATACAAATGGACTGAGCGCTCCTTAATTTGCATTGCTGTACAAGACCTAGGTAGCTTTTCTATCAAATCTTTAGCAGTGGTGCTACCACATAGGCTCAATACTGCCACCCTACTGAACATAGTAAAGCCAGTAGACCAGGTTGAAGAAGGTGAATGCGATTGGGAAGATGACACGAGACCACTTGTCTATGGCGTTGACATCCGTGAGGTCGGGGATCTTGACTTTGAGCTGGGAGGCCCTCCTCCGCAAGCGGCCCTTCTTGTTGCCCACTGGCCGGTCAATGGGTGGTCGCCCATACAGGTCTCGGCTGGTCATGGGCTTGCGGTACTGTATGCTGGCACTGTCATAAGAGAACATGGTAGCCCGAGGGTCGTTGAGAACGCCCATCATGTCTGCTCCACTCATCTCACTGGTTAGGTTGGTCAGGAGGATGTTCCCATGAGCATCAACCTGAAGAAGGAGGTTATCAGATTTCATTAAATTAATTTTGTAACCATAACAATAGAATATAAAGTCAGTGGCTGGGTCCCTAATAATAAGCAGCATCCAGTTTAGGAGAAATGCATGGGAATTTGAATATTGCGTTCTGGACTGCCTCATACAGGTAAAACCTTTTAGGCGATATTTTTTTCAGCCAATTTTGAAGGAAGAATATAGTGTTTTCTTTTAGGAGCTGGAAATAGGTTGAAGTAGAACAAAGCTCCAGGTTAATAGCATCGGTATTTGAAACACCCTCCTCAAACACTTGCATCCAACTATTTTTTAGCAACTTTCTGAAACTGACAGTCCAACCATCACATCCACTTTATGCAGCGATTGGCCAGGTATACGGAGGTATTTAATTCCTGACACGACTACTTTTGTCAAATTTGGATTTGGAGAGGTAATACTCCAGCAACACTTATATAGTAGTATGCAGAACAACATTATTGTTAGACCAACGCATTTGACCGTCATCAGGGACATCTTCAAATTTATGCACTTCTTTTCCATTGGGAGGCAGCCTTTTCATTACTTTTGTCAAATTTGGATTTGGAGAGGTAATACTCCAGCAACACTTATATAGTAGTATGCAGAACAACATTATTGTTAGACCAACGCATTTGACCGTCATCAGGGACATCTTCAAATTTATGCACTTCTTTTCCATTGGGAGGCAGCCTTTTCATCCCACTTTTGACTGGGAACCAGTTTACACTTTTGCTTATAGACATGGTCAGACAACAGGTCTCAGGACCTAGTTACTTTTAAGAATACAAAAAAATGTCCTAGAACAGGCTGGAGAGATTATATATCTCGTCTGTACTGGAAACACCCTAGGGTCCCCCAGGAAGAGCTGTAAAATGTTGCAAGGCCTGCTAACCCTTTATTTATTTATTTATATATATATATATATATATATATATATATATATATATATATATACATATACATACATACATACACACATATATATATATACACACATATATATACAAATACACATATATATATATACATATATATATATATATACACACATATACACATATATACACATATATATATATACATATATATATATATATACACACATATACACATATATATATATATATATACACACATATATATATATATATATATATACACACATATATATATATATATATATATACACACATA
>JACSYO010001655.1:60000-133017 GCA_016806645.1 Ophiodon elongatus | reverse complement strand
GTTAGTTCACTGACTCTCTGTTACTATTATAGATATTATATCTTTATTGAATAATTCAACATAATTTATGTACAAAAATAACTTAAATCCATAAAGTTAAATATTTGTTTTTGTTCATATTTTATTTTTCTTGAACTAAATTTAGTCTGCAGTCACAAAAGACTTGTTTCTTAAAGAAACTGTAGAAAATGTCCTCTGTTAGTTATTAAAGTAAATGTATGTTTATAATTTTTGGTAAATGGTCACATCTGTATACAGAAGATCCTCTGAACTAATATTTGTTTATATTTATTAAGTTTATTTGATGAAGTAGAAATATTTATTTGATTTCTATTCATTTTAAATGTGTTTTCACAATTATTGTCTGTTCATTGATATTAATCTTTAAGAACACACACAGAGATCAAGTCATATTTCAAAAAGCAGCTGTTTAAAGGATCAATATAGTGTTGATCCTGTAGTTCCAGACCTGATGAGACCAGCAGCATGGTCTTCATCTGTGTGGACATCAATAGGTGTATGAATGTTGTGCTGACATGTGGATGATGTCTGTAGAAGGCTGACATGATGATGATCCACAAGAACACAATGACAAAGAGAAAAGCTCATTGATGAGGACATAGTCATGTTGAGCTACACATTTAAACCTCAACACATCTGATTGGATTATTAATGGATTATAATCTTCATCTTTTATTCTTTATTCAGGTTGAGGTACTGCAGGTTGTCAGAGATCAGCTGTTCTTCTCTGGTCTCAGCTCTGAAGTCCAACCCCTCCAGTCTGAGAGAACTGGATCTGAGATACAACAAGCTGCAGGATTCAGGAGTGAAGCTGCTGAGAGGTTTTCTGGAGAGTCCACATTGTAGACTGGAGACTCTGAGGTGGGTTCACTGTCTGCTGCTAGTGTAGCACCTTCATGTTTAATCAATAACTATTTGATTTATCTATGTATTGATCCATGAAGTGTTACATTTTCTGGTAACATGTTCCACTTCACATCAGCTGCCTCGTTGTCTGCATGTCATCCTCTACAATCATGAGATGTACAACTTGTCTGGCTTCATGCTGCTGTTGGATGGATTACTGAACAGGCCTACCGGGCACAGACCCAGGGGCCACAGTGTCTCAGACCCAGGTGCCAAAGTGTCTCAGACCCAGGGGCCCAAAGTGTCTCAGACCCAGGGGCCCAAAGTGTCTCAGACCCAGGGGCCCAAGGTGTCTCGGACCAAGGGGCCAAAGTGTCAGGGCCCCCCTGTCCTTCACCTACAGAATGTCATTCAAAGAAACACATAGAGACTACAAATTAGACACATAAAGACTACAAAAAACGCACAAAAAGAACTCAAAGAGTATTGATGAGTATACTACATATACTATACTTGATGAATATTATATATATATACTATACTTGAGTGACTTAATGTTCATCATTAACAAAGAAAAAGGTAATTTAATCACATGTAAAGAAGCAAACCTTTATTCATTTTGAATCAAATAACTTTTGAAGTAATTTAAGAACATAATCATTTTGATACTGACTTTTTTCCAGAGCATTTGGTATTTTTTATAACTTTTTTTATATTTCCTGATCTGCTCTGAAGAATGTGGATTAATACTGATCAATACATTTAGTAACAGATGTCTAAAAGTTGTAGAAAGCATCATCCAGTTCACATCTTTTATCAACCTGTTGTGCTCCAGGTTCATCTGAACATTTTCTCTGTGATGAGTTTGTCCTAAACTTTAATATTATATCTGAAACAAGTCATGAATTCTCCTCCCGTAAGCTGCTTTTACACGTCTGCTACCACGCTGCAGGAAAGCCTTGTGAAGTTGAGTTCCACATTTAAAAGCTGAACACATCTGATTGGATTATGTACAGATTGTTTCTCTTCATCATTTCTTGTTGATGCAGATTGAGTTCCTGCAGTTTGTCAAAGGTCAGCTGTTCTTCTCTGCTCTCAGCTCTGAAGTCTGAAGTGATCTACTGCATACAAGTTCATGGTGGAGTTACCAGAATGTTCCTGTGGAGAACAATGTCTACTAGTGTCTCTGCTCTTATGCATTTGTAAATATTGGTGGAAAGTGAATGGTGAACTGGCCACTATCCTGCTGGGGATCAAAGTGTTGGATGTCTTGTCCAACCAACATGAACATCCTTTGGCCCTCCTGCTTTCAGGAACCAGGACAGTTTAAGTCCTGGTTTTAGTTTGTTAGAGCAATCTACTACACTGGAATAACTGATTTCACTGTAATCATGATTTTAAATGTGTTTACAGTGATATGATTTTAACAAAATGTCTGTTTACTGAAGGAGATGAAACCAAAATGAAAGCCACTCATGTTTATGATGAAATAATTATTCATTGTGTATCGATATCAGAAACTCTGTGTTGTTTTGTGTGTTTGCAGGCTGTCACACTGTGAGATCACAGAGATCAGCTGTTCTTCTCTGGCCTCAGCTCTGAAATCCAACCCCTCCAGTCTCAGAAAACTGGATCTGAGTGGAAACAAGCTGCAGGATTCAGGAGTGAAGCTGCTGTCTGCTGGACTGGAGAGTACACACTGTAGACTGGAGACTCTGAGGTCAGACACCATTCTTTACTTCAGTGCTGAGATTAATATGATGTGAAAGTTCTGTTGACACTAAACTGCAGACATCAGGCTGATATTCTTCTGATCCACACTGAGGCTGCGATGGAATAGTCCACAAGGTGATGTCCTATGTCCTTTCCAAACCACTTCTCCTTGACCTCGATGGAAAACGTCATGAAGTCAAGGAAAGGTGTGAAGGGGAGTTCATAAGGACTTCGGAAAAGTGGACGTGGTGCTCAGAGAATCCCACAGCACTCACACTAGACTACAGATGTTTGTTTTGAACACAACTTTATTTATAACATAGAAAAGAGTTCAGTGACAAACTCACTGCTGCACAGTTGAGGTGAGGATTCCTGTCCAACACAGAATCAGCTCTCCTCAGAAGGAAGTGTTCAATGTGTCAATAGTGAACAGTGAAACAGTGACGTGGATGTTATTGACGACCGAACGCTGCGTCGCTTTAAACGTTGCTACTTAAAGTTTGTGTCATTATTGAGTGATGTCCTTTTCTCCTTTCCTTTGATAAAGGAAGGTCTAGTGTTCCCTCTGCTAAGGGAGACATGAAAGGAAGCGCTGAAGCACCTTTCCTTCGCCTTTAGAGAAGTGGACCAGCTCTTATCATGACTGCTCCTCAATACTTCTGGGTCAGTTCCCTCAGTGAGGAAGCTTCCTGAGATAAAAGCCACTATGTGACGTGGTTTAGTCCATCGACTGTGGCAGAGCAGTGTTGAGCTCCACATTTAAAACCTGAATCTAACAAGAAGAACACGACACTGGAGGATTCACTCTGAACCTCTTCAGCACCTGGTGCTCATCTTTTATTGCCCATCAGGTTCTTGTAAATAAACCATAATGATAAAAACATAAGAACTAGTTGTCTTCACAACATGAGTTTGTATGGATGGAGCCGCTGGTGGAGTTTAAGAGGTGGAGTCTCTCCGTCTATATTGAAGCAGCAGCACATTGTCTTTAATATTAATGAGCTCTTTTTCACTCTTTGTATTTTACACTTTTTAACCTGCATCCTGTTGACTTCAGGTGTCTGGAGTTTCCTTTTTCTAAACTTCTACATTCTGAACCTTCGTCAGCACTGAACAGATTATTAACTACTGAAGGATTTCAAGAAGGAACGTTTAACGTTTCATTTTTCATTCTTTATTCAGGTTGAGGTACTGCAGTTTGTCAGAGATCAGCTGTTCTTCTCTGGCCTCAGCTCTGAAGTCCAACCCCTCCAGTCTGAGAGAACTGGATCTGAGTAACAACAACAAGCTGCAGGATTCAGGAGTGAAGCTGCTGTCTGCTGGACTGGAGAGTCCACACTGTAGACTCGAGACTCTGAGGTCAGTTCACTGACTCTCTGTTACTATTATTGATATTATATGTTTATTTAATAATGATTTATGCACTAACATAACTTAAATCCATATAGTTGAATATTTGTTTTTGTTCATATTTTATGTTTCTTGAACTAAATTTAGTCTGCAGTCACAAAAGCCTTGTTTCTTAAATAAACTGTAGAAAATGTCCTCTGTTAGTTAAAGTAAATTATTGTTTATGATTTTTGGTAAATGGTCAAATCTGTATACAGAAGATCCTCTGAACTAATATTTGTTTATATTTATAAAGTTTGTTTGATGAAGTAGAAATATTTATTTGATTTCTGTTCATTTAAATGTGTTTTCACAATTATTGTCTGATCATTGATATTAATCTTTAAGAACACACACAGAGATCAAGTCATATTTCCAAAAGCAACTGTTTAAAGGATCAATATAGTGTTGATCCCCTAGTTCCAGACCTGATGAGACCAGCAGCATGCTCTTCATCTGTGTGGACATCAATAGATGTATGAATGTTGTGCTGACATGTGGATGATGTCTGTAGAAGGCTGACATGATGATGATCCACAAGAACACAATGACAAAGAGAAAAGCTCATTGATGAGGACATAGTCATGTTGAGCTACACATTTAAACCTCAACACATCTGATTGGGTTATGAATGGATTATAATCTTCATCTTTTATTCTTTATTCAGGTTGACATGGTGCAGTTTGTCAGAGATCAGCTGTTCTTCTCTGGCCTCAGCTCTGAAGTCCAACCCCTCCAGTCTGAGAGATCTGGATCTGAGAGGAAACGACCTGAAGGATTCAGATGTGAAGCTGCTGTCTGCTGGACTGGAGAGTCCACACTGTAGACTGGAGACTCTGAGGTCAGTAGAGGGTTGGAGTCGGTCCGTGCTGGTTCCAGCAGTATTGAACTAAACACAGATCCAGTATTTCCTGTAAACCTCCAACCTTCTCAGTGAAGCTGTGAGAGGAGAACGCTGACAGGCTTCAGGATTGGACAGAAAGTCAGCCAATCAGATGAGCCAGAAGCTTGTTGTGATCACGTGTTTGAGTTGATGTGAAGACGACTGTTGTTGTTGTGTTCAAGTGTGCAGGAAATACCGCTGTTTACCAGCTGACATCATCTCAACATGTCCAGAGACAGAGGTCCTCATTCATCTATCTGATCTGATCTGTTCTCTCTCAGTAGAATCTTTCTAAGGAGATGAGACATTCACATGTCACTGAGACTGTGGTTTTTATCAGCTCTGAGCCCAAACAGCAGTGACTCCATCATTACAGTGAGCAGTGAACACCTCTCTGTGTCTGCAGTCATGATGCGTTCAGGGCCCTCAGCTCTTTGTGTCCACTGTGTACTTGAGTGAAAGCTGCAGAGTGAACAGACCTGATGTCCAAAGTGTCTGCAGGTGTGAGAGCTTGGAGCTCAGTGTGTTCACTCCAATACGTTAAGATGAGAGCTGAAAGGACTGAAGTCCCTGCTGCTCTTTCTACTGGATGAGCTGCATCACTGACTGACAGCTGATGAAGGGAGTCTCTGGAGACCCTGATCCATCTCTTCTTCTTCTCTCCTCAGATGGAATAAGTCTCACTCAGAGTGAGTCCACCATCATCTCTGTGTTCCTCTGGACCTGATCAGAGGATCCTCAGTGTATCTGGACTCCACCAGGACCTGGATTTAGTTTAGTCCTCTGGTTCCTTCATGTGTTCTGACCCTAAAGTGTCTCTACAGATGAGTTGTGTTCATGACATCATCACAGGAGATGAACACGTTTAAATGTTCCTGCTTTGCTTCCTGCTGCAGCGCCTCCCTGTGGATCGATGGAGTTCTGCTCTTCATTGACTCATATTTCTCAATAACAGTGGGAGTTGATATCACATGTATAAAGTTACCTTATTACCCTCGTGTCACCACCTGACTCACAGAGGTAATCAATCAATATGTGAATCAAATATTAGATATTTAGATTTAACATTTAGATGTAATAGTTAGATTTATCATTACATATAAACATATTGTTTGTTAATATTATTTTTATTGACTTTTCTAAAGTAAAAGTTAAGGAATAAGAACAAATTGTGAAGCATCAATAACTTCATAACTGACTTCAAGTTCCTCAAAGTTAAACTGTGAATTCAAAGATGAATCCTGATTCAGAGCAAGAAGTTGTGATCTAACCTACAAGTAATCTGTTGTGTTGTTGTTGTTGTTGTTGTTGTGGTGGTGGTGTTGTTGTAGAGGGATCAGTTTCTTCAGCCAAAGAACATTAACAGAATAAAGTCGTTTGATAAAGTTTGTTAAATTTCTGCTGAACTCATTTTACCAGAAGACCCTGAACATGTTTCACCAGTTTTAAATGTGATGTTTTTAAATAATCAATATCTTTAAAAGTGTTTTTAGCTCATACAATCTAGGTTTTTAGAACTTCTGTTGTATTTCTGTCAGTTTGTTTGAACATGTTAAGATGCCAACTGAAAACACTGCATGGATCAAATATGTATTTTATATAAAAGCTGAAATAATGTATTATTATTATAAGAATACATTATCGTTGTTATCAACAACCCACAGAGCAGAGAACATTGAAGGATTTAATAAGGAGAGCAGATCAGACTTCAGCTGTAGTTTGTTGGTTTGGACAGCAGGTGGTGCTGCTGCATCAACAGTGAGACACACACACACACACACGCACACACAGACACACACAGACACACACACACCTACACACACACACATACAGACACACACACACACACACACACACAGCTGGATGAGATTCAGTGTTGAAGTCCAACTTTAAACCATCTTTGTTTTCTAGATTTCCACTGGATGAAAGTACACAAGTACATTTACTCTGTTGTAGTACAGTTTTAAAGTATCTGTACTTTTTACCTGAATACATCCATAATGATACTTTATACTTCTACTCCACTAGATTTCAGAAGGAAATATTGTACTTTTTGCTATATTTATTAAACAGCTGGGTGGGAAGCAGGGTGAATGTTAATCCAACATTTAAGAGTTTTACTGTCAAAGTCTGAGTTTAAAGAAAACTCATTATTCAACTATTATACTGTGTGTGTGTGTGTGTGTGGGTGTGTGTGTGTGTGGGTGTGTGTGTGCGTGCGTGTGTGTGTGTGTGCGTGTGTTTCTGCACCTGCCGTTCTTGCACAAGTTTGCAACATTTTTGAAAGATTCAAGCACCGACACCTGTCTGCTCTGACCTTTGACCTTCTGTCTGGAGGGAACCATCTTTATTTGCTCATCCTCTCTCCCAGCTGCACATTGTGGGCGGGACACAATAATATCAATATAGTTTTGCCGTGTGGTTCCTCATCACAACTGATCAACATGTGATGAGCATTGGGTTCGGGTGCAAAGAGCCCGGCATCAGCCAATGGGGGGACCTCTGGGGATGGAGCTGGTGGGGTAGGTGGAGCTGGTGGGGTAGGTGGAGCAATACCAACTAGATGTAGTTAGGCCCGTCCCAGCCTCATAACACTGGTTCTGGAAGCAAACTCCTGGAGAGGCTGAACTCTGTTCTTCTCTGGAGTTGCCCAGGCTGAGAGATGCTTGGTGGGTGTAGGGATCCACACGAGACCCCGGCTGAGTGCCGCTGTGTTGGAGTTCTCCACAGGGAACGAGAAGGTCGCCTCTGTGTGACTGAGTCGCTTTAGGGGAAGTCTCTGACTGTTGTTTGTGCTTATCAACAAACAATAGCTCAGAGGACCCGGCCTTCTTGGAGTCTCTGGGTGGCGTCCTGGAAACGGAGCCAACCGGGTCTCTATAGTTCTGCTGAGGAACCTCAACGCTCATGTGGGTAACGAGGAAACCTGGAGGAGGTGATTGGGAGGAACAGCCTCCTGATCTGAACCAAGTGGTGCTTTGTTGTTGGACTTCTGGCCTCATCATAGTTTGGCCATAACAAACACCATGCTTCAGCATAGGGCAGTTCATAAGTGTACTTTGTACCAGAACACCATCGGCCAAAGTTTTATAGTAAACTTTGTGGTCGTATCATCTGATCTGCGTATGTCTTTGACACTCGGGTGAAGAGAGGAGCAGAGCTGTGAACTGATCACCACCTGGTGGTGAGTTGGATCAGAAGGTGGGGGAGGCTCACGGACAGACCTGGTAAACCCGTGTGCTGAGGGTGAACTGGGAACGTCTGGCGGAGGCTCCTGTCCGTCTGTTGTAGTACAGTTTTAAAGTATCTGTACTTTTTACCTGAATACATCTATGTTATGCTACATTATACTTCTACTCCACTAGATTTCAAAAGGAAACATTGTACTTTTTACTACATTTATTAAACAGCTATAGTTATTATCAGATTCATATTTAAAATACTAAACATGTGTTCAGTTGATAAAATATGATACTTTAGTTTAGATAAAAACTACCCAACAGTCTGAAGAAGTTAAAATGGGCTCCAGCTCCAGCAGCTACGACATTAAAGTACCTTCTACATTATAATCATATAATAATAATAATAATAATCCAATAATATAATAACTCAACACTGAGAGGAGGCATTCTGCAGAATGAGTACTTTTACTTTGAATCATTTCAGTCCTGAGTCAGTTTCTCCCTGTGGACTGTAGAATGAATCAGCAGTTTGATTCCTCTGTCAACACAAAGGGTGTGTGTGTGTGTGTGTGTGTATAGGGGTGTGTGTGTGTGTGTGTGTGTGTGTGTGTGTGTATAGGGGTGTGTGTGTGTGTGTGTGTGTGTGTGTGTGTGTGTGTGTGTGTGTGTGTGTGTGTGTGTGTGTGTGTATAGGGGTGTTTCTTGAAAAACTTGTCCGTCTGATTCTTGTGTTGTGAGTTCAGTCAGTGTTACTGTTTATCTCTCAGACTGACCTCAGATCAGGAGATGAGTGGTTGTGAGGAGCAAGAGGAGGACGGAGCAGAGTCTCTGGTCTCCGGCTGTCTGTCTATGAAGAGTGATCGGTCCAGAGACCTTCCTGTATCCTTCAGTAATGAGCCTGGACCCTCAGACACAAAGTAAGAGAACTTCTATTTAGCTGTTGTGGAAGGAAAATATTTTATGTTTATGCTTAATAAATGTCTTACGCTTAGGATATACAGACTCAGGAGATAAGGGACAGAGAAGAGAGCCCAGTGAAGGCAGAAGACGACAAGGTCGCGATGAGCTGACGCCTTAGGCTCAGCTGTTGTGGATACAGACAGTGAAATAATCAGTTTCTGTATTGAGACTGCGTCAACTGGTTAAAATGGCGTGCGTGAGGTATGAGGTCACCTGATACAAGGTCAAAATGGCCGCAGGGGGCGGGGTTATGTCCAGGATTATGTCACTCTGAATGTTCGTGGGTTATACTTCGATTTGCTGGTGGCACTGGTGCGTGCGTTATCTGATAATTTAACATAATAAAGAATAAAGGAATAATATGTTGTCGATCCCATAAAAGATGAATAAATACAGAGTTTAAACAGTGTTTTCAGAAATAAAAGAAATAAAAAAAGAACCAGATAGAATAAACAAATAGGCAAAGAGGGGATAAAAGAATGCTAGTAAAGAAAAAATGAGACCTTAGAGAGACATATCAAATACATGAGGAACTTATATTAAATAAATAAATAAGCTTGAGATAGTTGACTCTGAGGTGACGTTGTGTGAGGTCAGGTGTGTCGGTCAAGGCTGTGTGCGGTCAAACGCTGGTGTGAGACCGAGAAAGCATTTCCTTTGATATTTAATTTTGGCAAATGAGTCCATGTGTGTATTTTCCTCATAGAGGGGGGAAAATAAAGACATTAGAAACGATATATGGTTCAAAGCTGTCGTGTGTCGGACAAACGTGATCGCCGCATCAACAAACTCCCGTGGGTTCGGATGGCTGGTGGATTGACGCCAATTTGGGTGAAAGTTCACGCGGGTACGCGCACTCCTTGTCTGATAACAGACACAGAGGGAGAAAAGGAAAAAGCAGAGGAGTGTAGTCACAGCTACAGCGCTCTCTCTCTCTCTCTTTCCTTGGTTTAAAATAATTGTAATTAACGTGAAAATTATATTTACATAAAAAGAGAAGAAATAAAAGATGATACCAAAATTGACGGATTATTGGGCGTTGGCCGCTCACTGAAAATTGGTAAAATTAAAATAAGATTGTTGTGTGTGTGTGTGTGAGATTGAGACAGAACTACAGTACCTGCACCTTTGGGTGTGACAGGTCGTTCTGTTGCGGTGAATCCGGTGGATTAAGGGACTGACACTATCAGATTTTATTATTGACATATCAGATTTTGTTATTGACATATCAGGAAGGTGTGATAGCCATTCTATTGATTTAAGTTATCAGGTTGTCTACTCTATATATATATATATATATATATAAATAAATATATTAAATATATATATATATATGTATATATATATATATATATATATATATATATATATAAATAAATATATTAAATAAGGTGAATTTAGTGTTAGGCCTTGCAAAAACATACGTGTCACTTATCATAAAATAAAAGCCTATGTCGGGTGGGTAGTGAGCATAAATACATTTTGAGTTGGATAAGTGCCGTCCACGAGCGCATCCACTACAGTTAGAATAAGCAGGATGGAGGGGCTAACTCCGTTGTCCCAGGCCGGACAAAAACACAGAATGCCGGCTGTGTAAGAAGACCAAAGGTCAGAGGCACGTTTTGAACTCTTGGAGAAACACGGCCATGAGACAAAAGAAAACTCCCTAACGAACTCTATCAGCAGGTCACAAAGGTCAGAGCCTGAGATCCTGGAGGGGGGTGTCACGCCCCCTCCCTACAAACACGAGACCAAAGGCGGAAACAGGTATCCCATCATTCAGTCCTCCAGGGGGGGAGTACTTCCGGCCTCCGTCGAGCCCGCCCCCAAAGGAAAGCACCTCCCAGCCACCTATGTCTCCACATGGTGGACAATCAGAGGTACTACACCCACAACCTGCTCAAGCCCCACCAGCTGCAACTGCCCCTGCTGGCAAGAGTGATATGACAGCAATACCACCAGCAACATGGAACACAGTTTATGTGCAACCACTGCCCACCGGGCCGATGCCATTCAAAATAATGACTGTTCCTGCTGCTATTCCCGAAGGACACCCAGGGTCACTGAATAATATGTAGGGCCTCACCAGGACAAGTGCTCATCCAACTCAAACCAAATGCCAACCCTCCGAAGAAACGGCAATAGCCTCTGTCTTAAGAACAGACGTCAGGCATAAGAGAAACCATTTCCGGTCTGCTCAAAGCAGGAGTGTTAGAACCGACTAGTAGTCCGTGTAATACACCTCTTTATCCAGGGTGAACCAGACTCCATGGCAGTCCTGGAGCATCTGGCCATGGGGGGACACAAAGTCAGTAAAAGTAAACTTCAGGTCCGTCAAACAAAGGTTAAATATCTTGGACGGGAACTACAGAGTCCTACTCGATCCATTGCAGCAGAACATCTCGAGGTGATTTCTAAATTCTCTGCCCCTTATCTCCACGAGATAAGGGACAGAGAAGAGAGCCCAGTGAAGGCAGAAGACGACAAGGTCACGATAAGTTAGCGCCTTTGCTCAGCTGTTGTGGATATTATGGCTAATAGCAGGGGAATATTGTGGCACGGGAAAATAAACATGAGGCAGACAGTGAAATAATCAGTTTTGGTATTGAGATGGCGTCAACTGGTTAAAATGGCGTGCGTGAGGTATGAGGTCACCTGATACGAGGTCAAAATGGCCGCAGGGGGCGGGGTTAAGGGGGCTGAACCTGAATCAGAATGTGTCATTATAAAAACTATGTCAATCTGAATGTTCGTGGGTTGTACTTCTCAACTCGAGTTATTTGTAATCTGTGCATTGCAAATAAATCTACGTGAACTGAACTTTGATCCAATCTCAGGTATTCTGTGGGTGGTCAATTACTGAGGTCCCGTAAGTGAGTTCCTGTGGCACCTCACTAGCAGTCAGATAGGAAATAGTTGTGAAGTTTATACAGAATTAAGTTTTAAGGAAGTTAGCCATCATCAAGCAGAATACGCAATAAACGGAAGAAATCCAGCCACAACACTGTACTTTAATGTCTTTGTTATCAAAGATTCATTCTGAATGAAATCATCTTGATGTTTGCAGAGTTCAGTCCAGACAGAGATCAGAGTCTCCAGGATCCATCTGTCTGTCTATGAAGAGTGATCAGTCCAAAGGTCATCCTATATCCTTCAGTAATGAACCTGGACCCTCAGACACAAAGTAAGAGACTGTTTTACTGTCAGCTGACCTGATGAAGATGATGCATTGAGGATGAACACAAAATGTTCTCCTCAAAGATTAATATTCCTGATGCAGAACTATTAGTGCAGATCCTGTTTCACACTAAGATGGATCCTCGTCTGGGTTTTAGAGCCACAAACTACTGAAGTTTATTTCTGGAACAAAACACCTGAGAACCTCCATTTCACAAGTTACTCAATACAATACTCATATATTTCTGCTCAAACTCTGAAGTCACTGTTCAAAATGAGGAAGAATGTGCTTTAAATCTGTGAATGATTTCCTCCCATTGACTCCAATCAGCTGTTCAGACCTACCAGGTGCTTCTTGAGTCAGTGCACATCATCACTGAGCAACATGTGGTGAAGAAGCATTGGTAGAAAAGCTTTGCTCTCCTTGGTTCTGTGTTGATGTTTGACCTTCTCTTTAACTACTTGTTTCAAATATGGACAAGAAAGATGAAGCTCAAAGGTTCACGAACTAAAGAGTTAGAGCTTTCAGTTGAAAGCTTTAAATCCTGAGTAAGTGGAACTTTGAGTTTAGATTCTCTCCTCCATATATTGATCCTGAAGGTCCAGAACAAACACGTGGACAGAACTGATGTCAAAGTGATCTGCTGACAGAAACAGGACAGGAAGTGGTCAACTGTACATCTGGACCACTTGTGTTTTCAAAATATTTGAATTCATGCCTTCATTTGATAGTTGACAGTAGAAAGAGACAGAAAACAGACTGAAGAAGGAAAGAGTGTGGACTTGAACCTGAGACTCCACTGTTCCATGCTGTGTGTCAGACTGTTGGTCCACCACAACATCTACACACTTCTAACCTCAGTTCAAACATGACTAACTCAAGCTAAGCTGCTCAGAGAAACTGGGACACAGTAAAGGACACAAGCAGCTCTCTTTAATGGAGGACTTTTACTGTGAAGGAGCTGCAGGAAGTGTTGACTTTGTTATAAACAAACTACAGACAGATCACTAAATGTTTAATAAGAAAAGCAGCTCATTAATTTATGAAAGTAGGAGACTTGAAATAAAAGAAGATTTTCATTCCAGACTGAACTCTGAATTCAAACAGAAAAGTAACTTTAACTGATCTCTGAACTTCTGAGCTTCTACACACTTTGGTCCAAATCTGGATATTTTCATCAACAACCAACAAATCATTTTAGTAATAAAGAAATGTCTCCACAGAAAGAGGAAGAGGAGTCTTGTTCCTGAGGAGGAGCTGATGTCCAGATCCAGATCCAGAACCAGAACCAGAGCTGGACCTCAGACAGCCAGTGAGACCAGCACTGTACAAAGTAAGACGGTCCATTCCTCTGCTGATGTCTTCATGTCTGGAAACAGGACGTGTTGTTTTCATACAGGGACACTTGTTGTGTCTCACAGAAGACATTTAGGATCTGCTCCAGGAGACAGTTCTGCTCTGCATCACTGTTCTTCTTTGAGAGGAAATCTGAACCCAAAATAAATAAATGTAGATTATGTTTTGGTTTCATGATCGTGCCCCGTCTTTGATGAACCAATCAGAATGCTGTTAGTTCTCCGTGTGCATAGCTGGAGAACTATTAAAGTGTGTGAAGCAGTAGCATCACTCTTCTTTCATAGACAGACAGTCCCACTGACTAACAGCCAGACAACAGCCAGAGACACAACAACAGCCCACATTATCTTTCCTGCTGAAGTCTCCTACTGTTGCCGCGGTGTCGGGTTTTAAGTGTGGGTTTCCTGTTTTATTTTGAAGGTTCCCTGTCTCGTGTTTCCTCGTGTCACTTCACTTCCTGTCTTCGTGATTGTCTAAATGAATCCTCCTATGTCTGATCACCTGCACCTGCTCCTCCTCTGTGTATTTAAGCCCTGTTTGTCTTGTCCCTCCTTGTGCGTTCGCCTGTTTTCTTGATCCTGGTTCCAGTGTCTGTCTCGCCTGTTCCTTGATTAATTAAAACCTTGTTTGCACTGAACTACACTGTTCTGATGAGTCTGCGTTTGGGTCCTGCCTACTTCGTTCCGTCAACCCTGACATCTGTAGCCTACAAACACACGTCTTGTCCTGCAGAACGACTTGTTGAACAGGCCACCAAACAAACATCCTCTCAGTGTACCGCTGACATCACTTTTTAGGCTACAGTAGAGTGCTAATTATCTAGTCACAGCACATGAAACATGTGAAAACTGTCATGATATAATATCTCGAATCAACATTGGTTACTTTAGATGATTACAGAGCCGTCTCACTTCACTGGCTCTGCTAACGAAACACTGTCTGCACTCAGCTAAAGTCTTCATGTGTCTTTACTTGGTCTCTTGCTGGGCTCAGTGCTGCGTTAATCCAGGCCATGAATACATGCATTTCCACTGCAGCCTCAAAGCAGGAAAAACCCAGCTGAGCTGTTGTGGCTCTGTTTGGTTGCACGGTCAACAGGACCATGACGGAGACAGTCTCCTCCCTCAAACCAAAACCACGTCTGTAGCTACACTGACTGGATCAACACGTGTCTGTGCTGGTGACCAGAGAGAAAGCTTGTTTACTGATTGTTTTAGTAAAATAAATATCATATCTTCTTCATATGTTCTCTCTTGTTCCTCTGGTCCAGCAGATGGTGATCTGCAGGAGGTTTTAGATGAACATAAGATCAGTCTGAAGAAGAGATGTGAATGTGTGACTGAAGGAAGTGATGGAACAGGAAGTGGAACCCTCCTCAACAGGATCTACACTGAGCTCTACATCACAGAGGGACAGAGTGAAGAGGTTAATACCCAACATGAGGTGAGGCAGCTGGAGTCAGCCTCCAAGAAGAAGACCCTCCATGACACTCCCATCAAGTGCCACGACATCTTTAAAGCCTCAGCTGACCAGCGGAGACGCATCAGAGTCGTTCTGACCAACGGCGTCGCTGGCGTTGGAAAAACCTTCTCGGTGCAGAAGTTCACTCTGGACTGGGCCGAGGGTTTGGAGAACCAAGATGTCAGTCTGGTGGTTGTGCTTTCGTTCAGGGAGCTGAACTTGATCAAAGATGAGCAGTACAGTCTTCTCAAGCTGCTCCATGTTTTCCATCCAATATTACAGAAGGTCCCAGCAGAGAAGCTCTCTGTCTGGAAAGTTCTCTTCATCTTTGATGGTCTGGATGAAAGCAGACTTTCTTTGGATTTCATCAACAAAGAGGTCGTGTGTGATGTCACACAGAAGGCATCGGTCAACGTGCTGCTGACGAACCTCATCGAGGGGAAGCTGCTTCCCTCGGCTCTCGTCTGGATAACTTCCAGACCTGCAGCAGCCAATCAGATCCCTCCTACACGTGTTGACAGGCTAACAGAAGTACGAGGCTTCACCGACCCCCAGAAGGACGAGTACTTCAGGAAGAGATTCAGTGATGAAAAGCTGTCCAGCACCATCATCTCACACATCAAGACATCCAGGAGCCTCCACATCATGTGTCTAATCCCAGTCTTCTGCTGGATCACTGCTACAGTTCTGGACCACATGTGGACTACAGACCAGAGAGGAGAGCTGCCCAAGACCCTGACCGACATGTACTCACACTTCCTGCTGGTCCAGACAAAGAGGAAGAAGCAGAAGTACCACGAGGGACATGAGACGAGTCCTCAGGAGCTGACAGAGGCTGACGGGGAAGTTCTTCTGAAGCTGGGGAGGCTGGCGTTTGAACATCTGGAGAAAGGAAACATCATGTTCTACCAAGAAGACCTGGAGCAGTGTGGTCTTGATGTCACAGAGGCCTCGGTGTTCTCAGGAGTTTGTACAGAGATCTTCAGAAGAGAGAGTGTGATCTTCCAGAAAACAGTCTACTGCTTTGTTCATCTGAGTGTTCAAGAGTTTCTGGCTGCCGTCTACATGTTCCACTGTTTCACACACAGGAAGACAAAGGTACTGGAGGACTTCATGGGAGAAGACTACAAGTATTCGTCTCTGGAGGACTTCCTGAGCAGAGCCATGGAGAAATCCCTCAGAAGTGAAAATGGCCACCTGGACCTGTTTGTCCGCTTCCTTCATGGCCTCTCTCTGGAGTCCAACCAGAGACTCTTAGGAGGCCTGCTGGGTCAGACAGACAACAGTCCAGAAACCATCCAGAGAGCCATCAACAACCTGAAGGAGATGAACAGTGATGAAATCTCTCCTGACAGAAGCATCAACATCTTCCACTGTGTGATGGAGATGAAGGAGCTCTCAGTACATCAGGAGATCCAGGAGTTCATGAAGTCAGAGAACAAATCAGAGAAGCTCTCAGAGATCCACTGCTCAGCTCTGGCCTACATGCTGCAGATGTCAGAGGAGGTTCTAGATGAGTTGAACCTGGAGAAGTACAACACAACATCTGAGGGACGACGGAGACTGATTCCAGCTGTGAGGAACTGCAGAAAGGCTCGGTGAGTCCAGATGTGATTAACTTCATGAATCAGTGTAGATCAGTAGTTTAGTTATTCAAATATAGAAACTATGAAATTCATAGTATTCTTAAACTAGTCTTCCAGTTGTTTGATATAAAATTATAAGTCGGTTGTATTTTGTCACAGATGTTCTTGTTGTTTCAAAAGCTGTGAGTGAAAACATGTTGATGTTTCAGTTGGTTGTGTTTTCAACTTAATGAACAGTTATTTTATTTATTTCTCCTGATTGTTGTGTTTGATATTGATCTAATTCTTCCTCTACTCATCTTCCTCTGGGTGATGGAGGCGACATGTAAACCTGATGAAACACATGAAGGACTTTAGAGGTTGTGTTTGAGGTTTTATCACAGCAGCATTTGATCACAACATAGATCAGTATTTTACTGTCATCACTTCATGTGCTTTAGTTATTATTACATGAGGAGCTTCTGCAAAGTGTCTGACATCATCACACTTACAGGTAATACCTGATTATTTTAAGAGTTTAAATCAGATCTATATCAGGCCACACCCCCTTCTTAAAAACAGGACCAGAAAACAAAAACAAACCAACTTGAATTCAGGGTTCTACATTTAGATTGTCTAAATACATCTGGATGAATAGGATTTTAATGTAAATGTTCTTCCCTACCATCCCCCCTCCCCCTAAACAAAACACACAAATAACAATAGAATACAATGAAGTAAGATGTGAGGTCCTAAAGTCTGTTAATATGACAACATTTAAGAGACAATAAGAGCACAGGAGGACCAATGTTCATACTACTTCATAGCCAGTGGGCTGTAATGATGGTAGTACTGAGGCCAGAAAAGAGTCCCACATGTTTTCATACGTTGCTGCTTTCCTCCTCAAACTATTCCAGATGTTTTCAGGTGAACTGCAGGATGTTGATTCTTTGAACCGTTGCCTCCATGAAGGAGTTCACATTTCCACTTTAGTAGAATACACCTTTACCCAGCTGAGTAATATGAAGTATTCTTATTATGTTCACATGAAGTCTTTGTATGTCTCACAAGATCCAGACCCTATAGGGTCAGATGAAATGTGATGTACTTCTACTTCAGAGGAAAACTTGTAGTACTACATTTATCTGACAGAGAAATGTTACTTGTTATGTTGAAGATTCACATTTGATTTACAAAATATATAAGTATTAAAATATGAAGCATGATTATTCATTAAACTATCGAGCATCATTTTAGAATTAAAAGCTCCACCTTTAACAGATGTTAATAATAATATTTATATTCCTAATAATATTATTCTGTATTTTGATGCTTTGGCAACAATCTTCATTTTATGTAAAGATTTGAAGGCAGGAAGTTTACCCAGTTGGTTTTAATTTACTCATATTAATCTCCTGCTTTGACAAAACCATCACTGTTGTATTGGAGCAGTGAAGTTATTATTAGAATGGAAAACTCAGAGCAGAACTGAGCATAATTGTAGAATTCAGACTTTTATGAAGATTTTATAAACACCATATTATTGGTTTTAATGCTGATACCCTGATTACATATTTTGATGACATGTTGAAAATAATTAAGTGGAAAATAATGCATCCTTATTGGCTCGTTAATTGCTTTTAAATATTTTTTAGATGCTCAGTAAAGAACGTTAACAACAAATTATATTATATTAATATTGAACCATGAACAGGTCAAATATTATCGAGTAGTTTGTTTCACTGAATTTCCCCGTTGATGGAGGTGAACCTGACAGCAGCAGGTAGCTATAGCTGGACAAATGTTTTAGTCAGGAAGAAGGCCTCATGCTAACTTTGTAGAGACAGACCTGGGATCAGATCACACTGACAGACTGGACATTATGGAAGCCTCACTGTAACGACACTTTGTCTCCCTTCATCTGCACCATTCAAGAAAAACACAGATTAAAAGTCTGCAGGTACGAGAGACAGTGATGAGTTCTTGTTTCATGTGGAACACAGTGAGATAAGATCAGCTGAACCACTGATGTGAAGAGCTCATGTTCATCAACACAGGAAGCAGGAAGTACATATTAAATGTCCTCTTTCATAATAACATTTTGTAATATTTGTGTCATTACAGACTTTCCCGCTGTGGACTCTCAGAGACTCACTGTGAAGTTGTGGCCTCAGCTCTGAAGTCCAACCCCTCCCATCTGAGAGAACTGGACCTGAGTGGAAACGACCTGCAGGATTCAGGAGTGAAGCTGCTGTCTGCTGGACTGGAGAGTCCACACTGTCGACTGGAGGCTCTGAGGTCAGTTCAGTGACTGGAAGGTTTCAGGATGTCCCTGAAAACAAAAGCAGAATATTTGTTAAAGGAACAGAACGTAGAGAAATGAAGTGATTGACAGGAGAGTTTTTAGCTTCCAGACTCACATTGTGGTCCATCAGTCAGTGAAGGTGATGTCAGTCCTGATGAGGCTGGAGAGTGTGTGAGGGAGATGAAGGAGGAGGATGAAGATCTGATGACAGCAGATAGAAAAGACTTGAATGCAAAGCTCCATGAAGGTGAAGTTGTGAACTGTGATGATCTTCATGCCATCAGAAGCTGATGAGGCTGCTACAGAGACAACCCACACAGCTGCTGTGGTGAGATGAAACCAGAGCTCAGAGTAATAACCAGCAGCCTAACACCGGCCCAAAGGCCTCAACAAAGCAGGCTTTTAGAAAACAAGCTGGAGAAGACAAAGGTCTCTGTTGTAATGACTAGAACAAGATGTCAGCTGAGAGCAGTCATAGTGCTAGTGGCTCTTCAACAAGTGATGCTTATGAATGACATCATCAAAGTAGAGATGTAGAAGCTTCTAACTTATTTAACTTGAGTTCTTCTTGACAGCAGGTCTAACTGTTGTTCTGTTTCCATGTTGTGTCTCATTATCTGAAGCCACAGACCTTTAGGTAGCAACACAAACAGCTGTTGTTCTTAAAGGGCCGGTTCATAATAGTTCAGGTCTTTCTCAACACAATACTCACGAGTCCAAATGTCCATTCTAGAGTTCTTGTTGTCTGTAATGTGTCCAGACTGTTTGTGATGTTCCAGGACTAAATCCAGTCTAGTTCTGTGGAGAACAGACTTGTAAAGTGGATCTGAACTAATGTGAGGCTTCACATGTATCAAGTCAGTCTATTGTGTTTGACAGTGGCTGTATTTGAAACCTCCTCCTATTCTAGCAATTTGGACTGATTTGAGCCAAATGTAGCATGTGGTAGCAAACAAAAGCTAAATCTACAGTCAACAGAGATACCTGGATGTTGTACTGATTCAGAAAAGATCTCCAGTATGTATGGGACCAGTCTACCTCTCCTTCTGTATCCCACAATGCAAAGCGCTGGAACGATACAGTCTATGTTCACAACAACAGCGGCCACAAACGTCTTTGTGTTCAAGTTCATCACTAAATTCACTAATGACGACTTCTGAGGAAAGAAATCGACAATGTAGATTTCAAATATTACCAGTTAAATTGATGTTGAATCAATAATTCGAAGGTAAAAATCAACATTTTCAAGTGGAGAAGCTCCACAAACTGGCTTCATCAAACTAGCGCCTGCTAGCCGCTAGCTAGCCAGCCGTCCAATCAGCTCACAGAGCGACTGTCAGCTGACTGGCGCAGTAGAGTGATGTCAGCAGGGCGTTCCTCGGCTGGAGCTCTCAAGAGACCGGTCTCAGAGACAAGAGGCCTTTATTTCCCTGTTGATGGATGCTTTGTTTCAAGATCACAGCACAAATGTTTGAACATTAGCTTTAAACGGACTGAAAGTAAACACTGTCTAATATTTGGAGGGAAATCTTTCCACTGTTGTGTTGCTGGAGATGAAACATCAGCTGGAGAACATTTAGTCCAGAGATGTTTTCTATTTACAGTCTCCACTCGTTGATGTCTGATTTCAACATGAGCTGTTAGAATCACTTGTTTAAGGGCTGTGGCGCTAAACCATGAAGTATCTAATAAAGTAAACAGACACTGGGCATCAACACCATCATATTTATAATAATATAATAATATTACAACAGAGGTATGAGTTAGTTTTCTGTTCAGTGCTTTAAGAGCTGCTTTAAAGGCTAAAGTCTGATGAAGCATACTGTGAAATAAACCAGTTCAGCTTCATCCTACTGAAGAACACTGTGTACTGTGTACTGTGAACAGTGTGCTATATACCGTGTCCCGTGTACTATATACCGTGTACTGTGTACTATATACCGTGTACGGTGTACTATATACCGTGTCCCGGGTACTATATACCGTGTCCCGTGTACTATATACCGTGTACCGTGTACTACCTTCCTCACCACCAGCAGCAGGATCCAGTGTCTCCTTGTTGAGCTGCAGTGGAGGAAAAGGAACTCAAAGAGGGAATCTGCTCCTCAATAGTCTAACTTTGGTTGGTCTGACTCCGATTGCTGAAGCTTCATATTAGTTTCAGCTGAACTTGTGAAGTGATTTCTTCCAGTGTAGTTGTGTTCTGAAGGGACCACTTCACACTCAGTATGACAGGAGGACTGATTACTGCCACCAATAACTCTTGTAATGGACAGATGACATGTGGCTGTTGTTGAAGACACACCTGAACACATGTGGACCTCTGCTGTTAAAGACATGAAGCTACTAAGCTAGCAGAGACACAAAGAAGAAGCTCATGGAATAAAGGAGTCCAACATGTCTGATCTGATACTGATCCTCTAGTTCCAGACCTGATGAGACCAGCAGCATGGTCTTCATCTGTGTGGACATCAATAGGTGTATGAATGTTGTGCTGACATGTGGATGATGTCTGTAGAAGGCTGACATGATGATGATCCACAAGAACACAATGACAAAGAGAAAAGCTCATTGATGAGGACATAGTCATGTTGAGCTACACATTTAAACCTCAACACATCTGATTGGGTTATTAATGGATTATAATCTTCATCTTTTATTCTTTATTCAGGTTGAGGTACTGCAGGTTGTCAGAGATCAGCTGTTCTTCTCTG
The DNA here is from genome assembly GCA_016806645.1 of Ophiodon elongatus. Classification (NCBI taxonomy): domain Eukaryota; kingdom Metazoa; phylum Chordata; class Actinopteri; order Perciformes; family Hexagrammidae; genus Ophiodon; species Ophiodon elongatus. The sequence continues at coordinate 111,444 of JACSYO010001655.1, read as the reverse complement.
GGATCAGCTCTGAAGTCCAACCCCTCCAGTCTGAGAGAACTGGATCTGAGAGACAACAAGCTGCAGGATTCAGGAGTGAAGCTGCTGAGAGGTTTTCTGGAGAGTCCACATTGTAGACTGGAGACTCTGAGGTGGGTTCACTGTCTGCTGCTAGTGTAGCACCTTCATGTTTATCAATAACTATTTGATTTATCTATGTATTGATCCATAAAGTGTTACATTTTCTGGTAACATGTTCCACTTCACATCAGCTGCCTCGTTGTCTACATGTCATCCTCTACAATCATGAGATGTACAACTTGTTTGGCTTCATGCTGCTGTTGGATGGATTACTGAACAGGCCTACCGGGCACAGACCCAGGGGCCCAAATTGTCTCAGACCCAGGGGCCACAGTGTCTCAGACCCAGGGGCCCAAAGTGTCTCAGACCCAGGGGCCCAAAGTGTCTCAGACCCAGGGGACCAAAGTGACTCAGACCCAGGGGCCCAAAGTGATTCTGACCCAGGGGCCCAAAGTGTCTCAGACCCAGGGGCCCAAAGTGTCTCAGACCCAGGGGCCCAAGGTGTCTCGGACCAAGGGGCCAAAGTGTCAGGGCCCCCCTGTCAAATAACTTTTGAAGTAATTTAAGAACATGATCATTTTGATACTGACTTTTTTCCAGAGCATTTGGTATTTTTTATAACTTTTTTTATATTTCCTGATCTGCTCTAAAGAATCTGGATCAATACTGATCAATACATTTTGTAACCGATGTCTAAAAGTTATAGAAAGCATCATCCAGTTCACATCTTTTAGCAACCTGTTGTGCTCCAGGTTCATCTGAACATTTGCTCTGTGATGAGATTGTCCTAAACGTTAATATTATATCTGAAACAAGTCATGAATTCTCCTCCCGTAAGCTGCTTCTACACGTCTGCTACCACGCTGCAGGAAAGCCTTGTGAAGTTGAGTTCCACATTTAAAAGCTGAACACATCTGATTGGATTATGTACAGATTGTTTCTCTTCATCATTTCTTGTTGATGCAGATTGAGTTCCTGCAGTTTGTCAAAGGTCAGCTGTTCTTATCTGCTCTCAGCTCTGAAGTCTGAAATTATCTACTGCATACAAGTTCATGGTGGAGTTACCAGAATGTTCCTGTGGAGAACAATGTCTACTAGTGTCTTTGCTCTTATGCATTTGGAAATAATGGTGTAAAGTGAATGGTGAACTGGCCACTATCCTGCTGGGGATCAAAGTGTTGGATGTCTTGTCCAACCAACATGAACATCCTTTGGCCCTCCTGCTTTCAGGAACCAGGACAGTTTAAGTCCTGGTTTTAGTTTGTTAGAGCAATCTACTACACTGGAATAATTCATTTCACTGTAATCATGATTTTAAATGTGTTTACAGTGATATGATTTTCACAAAATGTCTGTTTACTAAAGGAGATGAAACCAAAATGAAAGCCACTCATGTTTATGATGAAATAATTATTCATTGTGTATCGATATCAGAAACTCTCTGTTGTTTTGTGTGTTTGCAGGCTGTCACACTGTGAGATCACAGAGATCAGCTGTTCTTCTCTGGCCTCAGCTCTGAAATCCAACCCCTCCAGTCTCAGAAAACTGGATCTGAGTGGAAACAAGCTGCAGGATTCAGGAGTGAAGCTGCTGTCTGCTGGACTGGAGAGTACACACTGTAGACTGGAGACTCTGAGGTCAGACACCATTCTTTACTTCAGTGTGAGATTAATATGATGTGAAAGTTCTGTTGACACTAAACTGCAGACATCAGGCTGATATTCTTCTGATCCACACTGAGGCTGCGATGGAATAGTCCACAAGGTGATGCCCTATGTCCTTTCCTAACCACTTCTCCTTGACCTCGATGGAAAACGTCATGAAGTCAAGGAAAGGTGTGAAGGGGAGTTCATAAGGACTTAGGAAAAGTGGACATGGTGCTCAGAGAATCCCACAGCACTCACACTAGACTACAGATGTTTGTTTTGAACACAACTTTATTTATAACATAGAAAAGAGTTCAGTGACAAACTCACTGCTGCACAGTTGAGGTGAGGATTCCTGTCCAACACAGAATCAGCTCTCCTCAGAAGGAAGTGTTCAATGTGTCAATAGTGAACAGTGAAACAGTGACGTGGATGTTATTGACGACCGAACGCTGCGTCGCTTTAAACGTTGCTACTTAAAGTTTGTGTCATTATTGAGTGATGTCCTTTTCTCCTTTCCTTTGATAAAGGAAGGTCTAGTGTTCCCTCTGCTAAGGGAGACATGAAAGGAAGCGCTGAAGCACCTTTCCTTCGCCTTTAGAGAAGTGGACCAGCTCTTATCATGACTGCTCCTCAATACTTCTGGGTCAGTTCCCTCAGTGAGGAAGCTTCCTGAGATAAAAGCCACTATGTGACGTGGTTTAGTCCATCGACTGTGGCAGAGCAGTGTTGAGCTCCACATTTAAAACCTGAATCTAACAAGAAGAACACGACACTGGAGGATACACTCTGAACCTCTTCAGCATCTGGTGCTCATCTTTTATTGCCCATCAGGTTCTTGTAAATAAACCATAATGATAAAAACATAAGAACTAGTTGTCTTCACAACATGAGTTTGTATGGATGGAGCCGCTGGTGGAGTTTAAGAGGTGGAGTCCCTCCGTCTGTATTGAAGCAGCAGCACATTGTCTTTAATATTAATGAGCTCTTTTTCACTCTTTGTATTTTACACTTTTTAACCTGCATCCTGTTGACTTCAGGTGTCTGGAGTTTCCTTTTTCTAAACTTCTACATTCTGAACCTTCGTCAGCACTGAACAGATTATTAACCACTGAAGGATTTCAAGAAGGAACGTTTAACGTTTCATTTTTCATTCTTTATTCAGGTTGAGGTACTGCAGTTTGTCAGAGATCAGCTGTTCTTCTCTGGCCTCAGCTCTGAAGTCCAACCCCTCCAGTCTGAGAGACCTGGATCTGAGTTTCAACAACCTTCAGGATTCAGGAGTGAAATTGCTGTCTGCTGGACTGGAGAGTCCACACTGTAGACTGGAGACTCTGAGGTCAGTTCACTGACTCTTTGTTACTATTATAGATATTATATCTTGATTTAATAATTCAACGTAATTCATGCACAAACAAAACTTAAATCCATAATGTTAAATATTTGTTTTTGTTCATATTTTATTTTTCTTGAACTACATTTAGTCTGCAGTCAGAAAAGACTTGCTTCTTAAAGAAACTGTAGAAAATGTCCTCTGTTAGTTATTAAAGGAAATTTTTGTTTATAATTTTTGGTAAATGGTCACATCTGTATGCAAAAGATCCTCTGAACTAATATTTGTTTCATATTTATCACATTTATTTGATCAAGTAAAGATATTTCTTTGATTTCTGTTCATTTAAATGTTTTCACAAATAATATCTTATCATTGATATTAATCTTTAAGAACACACACAGAGATCAAGTCATATTTCCAAAAGCAGCGGTTTAAAGGATCAATATAGTGTTGATCCTGTAGGTCCAGACCTGATGAGACCAGCAGCACGGTCTTCGTCTGTGTGGACATCAATAGGTGTATGAATGTTGTGCTGACATGTGGATGATGTCTGTAGAAGGCTGACATGATGATGATCCACAAGAACACAATGACAAAGAGAAAAGCTCATTGATGAGGACATAGTCATGTTGAGCTACACATTTAAACCTCAACACATCTGATTGGGTTATAAATGGATTATAATCTTAATATTTTATTCTTTATTCAGGTTGGAGAGCTGCAGTTTGTCAGAGATCAGCTGTTCTTCTCTGGCCTCAGCTCTGAAGTCCAACCCCTCCAGTCTGAGAGAACTGGAGCTGAGTAACAACAAGCTGAAGGATTCAGATGTGAAGCTCCTGTCTGCTGGACTGGAGAGTCCACACTGTAGACTGGAGACTCTGAGGTCAGTAGAGGGTTGGAGTCGGTCCGTGCTGGTTCCAGCAGTATTGAACTAAACACAGATCCAGTATTTCCTGTAAACCTCCAACTTTCTCAGTGAAGCTGTGAGAGGAGAACGCTGACAGGCTTCAGGATTGGACAGAAAGTCAGCCAATCAAATGAGCCAGAAGCTTGTTGTGATCACGTGTTTCAGTTGATGTGAAGACGACTGTTGTTGTTGTTGTTGTGTTCAAGTGTGCAGGAAATAACGCTGTTTACCAGCTGACAGCATCTCAACATGTCCAGAGACAGAGGTCCTCATTCATCTATCTGATCTGATCTGTTCTCTCTCAGTGGAATCTTTCTAAGGAGATGAGACATTCACATGTCACTGAGACTGTGGTTTTTATCAGCTCTTAGCCCTAACAGCAGTGACTCCATCATTCACTCCATCAAGTGAGCAGTGAACACCTCTCTGTGTCTGCAGTCATGATGCGTTCAGGGCCCTCAGCTCTTTGTGTCCACTGTGTACTTGAGTGAAAGCTGCAGAGTGAACAGACCTGATGTCCAAAGTGTCTGCAGGTGTGAGAGCTTGGAGCTCAGTGTGTTCACTCCAATACGTTAAGATGAGAGCTGAAAGGACTGAAGTCCCTGCTGCTCTTTCTACTGGATGAGCTGCATCACTGACTGACAGCTGATGAAGGGAGTCTCTGGAGACACTGATCCATCTCTTCTTCTTCTTCTCTCCTCAGATGGGAGAGTTATTATTAAGAGTGAGTCCACCATCATCTCTGTGTTCCTCTGGACCTGATCAGAGGATCATCAGTGTATCTGTGCTCCACCAGGACCTGGATTTAGTTTAGTCCTTTGGACCCTAAAGTGTCTCTACAGATGAGTTGTGTTCATGACATCATCACAGGAGATGAACACGTTTAAATGTTCCTGCTTTGCTTCCTGCTGCAGCGCCTCCCTGTGGATCGATGGAGTTCTGCTCTTCATTGACACATGTAGCTCAAGCAAAAGTTCAGTCAGGAAGACACATGCCACACTCTTTGTCATTCATAATCTCAGTCTCTAAGTCTCCCTGCGATTACTCCATCAGCTGATTGGAGGGCGTGCACTTTATATGAACCAATCAGATTCTGCGCAGTTTCCTTAAGCCAATCACATCGTTGTTGTCAAACTTTTAAAGAGATTCTCCTCTCTGCTGCTGTAAGTTGTTATTTCAGCTCAACTCCAGGGGGATTCTGCTTTAGCAGATATCAGCATCACTACCTCTTGCTTATCCTAATTCATGATGGAGTCCAATCGCCAAAGACTTTGCACTATTCAAATATTATGCAATTGTAATATATTATTGTTCAACTCTATAAAAGTCTCTCCTGATTGAAATATTTCTCAATAACAGTGGGTGTTGATATCACATGTATAAAGTTACCTTATTACCAGCAGCACCAGCCTTTTCTTATGTTATAACAGAGTCTGAGTTTGAAAAAATAATTAATCGTATCATTTTTCTTTTGATAAAAAATTAAACCGGGTCCCACAGACCTGAACACAACACAAGGGTTAAATATGACGGACCAATCAGAGCTCACCTCGTGTCACCACCTGACTCACAGAGGTAATCAATCAATATGTGAATCAAATATTAGATATTTAGATTTAACATTTAGATGTAATAGTTAGATTTATCATTACATATAAACATATTGTTTGTTAATATTATTTTTATTGACTTTTCTAAAGTAAAAGTTAAGGAATAAGAACAAATTGTGAAGCATCAATAACTTCATAACTGACTTCAAGTTCCTCAAAGTTAAACTGTGAATTCAAAGATGAATCCTGATTCAGAGCAAGAAGTTGTGATCTAACCTACAAGTAATCTGTTGTGTTGTTGTTGTTGTTGTTGTTGTGGTGGTGGTGTTGTTGTAGAGGGATCAGTTTCTTCAGCCAAAGAACATTAACAGAATAAAGTCGTTTGATAAAGTTTGTTAAATTTCTGCTGAACTCATTTTACCAGAAGACCCTGAACATGTTTCACCAGTTTTAAATGTGATGTTTTTAAATAATCAATATCTTTAAAAGTGTTTTTAGCTCATAAAATCTAGGTTTTTAGAACTTCTGTTGTATTTCTGTCAGTTTGTTTGAACATGTTAAGATGCCAACTGAAAACACTGCATGGATCAAATATGTATTTTATATAAAAGCTGAAATAATGTATTATTATTATAAGAATACATTATCGTTGTTATCAACAACCCACAGAGCAGAGAACATTGAAGGATTTAATAAGGAGAGCAGATCAGACTTCAGCTGTAGTTTGTTGGTTTGGACAGCAGGTGGTGCTGCTGCATCAACAGTGAGACACACACACACACACACACACACACACACACATACACACACACACACGCACACACACCTACACACACACACACCTACACACACAGACACACACACACACACACACACACAGCTGGATGAGATTCAGTGTTGAAGTCCAACTTTAAACCATCTTTGTTTTCTAGATTTCCACTGGATGAAAGTACACAAGTACATTTACTCTGTTGTAGTACAGTTTTAAAGTATCTGTACTTTTTACCTGAATACATCCATGTAATGATACTTTATACTTCTACTCCACTAGATTTCAGAAGGAAATATTGTACTTTTTGCTATATTTATTAAACAGCTGGGTGGGAAGCAGGGTGAATGTTAATCCAACATTTAAGAGTTTTACTGTCAAAGTCTAAAGAAAACTCATTATTCAACTATTATACTGTGTGTGTGTGTGTGTGTGTGCGTGTGTGTGTGTGTGCGTGTGTTTCTGCACCTGCCGTTCCTGCACAAGTTTGCAACATTTTTGAAAGATTCAAGCACCGACACCTGTCTGCTCTGACCTTTGACCTTCTGTCTGGAGGGAACCATCTTTATTTGCTCATCCTCTCTCCCAGCTGCACATTGTGGGCGGGACACAATAATATAAATATAGTTTTGCCGTGTGGTTCCTCATCACAACTGATCAACATGTGATGAGCATTGGGTTCGGGTGCAAAGAGCCCGGCAGCAGCCAATGGGGGGACCTCTGGGGATGGAGCTGGTGGGGTAGGTGGAGCTGGTGGGGTAGGTGGAGCAATACCAACTAGATGTAGTTAGGCCCGTCCCAGCCTCATAACACTGGTTCTGGAAGCAAACTCCTGGAGAGGCTGAACTCTGTTCTTCTCTGGAGTTGCCCAGGCTGAGAGATGCTTGGTGGGTGTAGGGATCCACACGAGACCCCGGCTGAGTGCCGCTGTGTTGGAGTTCTCCACAGGGAACGAGAAGGTCGCCTCTGTGTGACTGAGTCGCTTTAGGGGAAGTCTCTGACTGTTGTTTGTGCTTATCAACAAACAATAGCTCAGAGGACCCGGCCTTCTTGGAGTCTCTGGGTGGCGTCCTGGAAACGGAGCCAACCGGGTCTCTATAGTTCTGCTGAGGAACCTCAATGCTCATGTGGGTAACGAGGAAACCTGGAGGAGGTGATTGGGAGGAACAGCCTCCTGATCTGAACCAAGTGGTGCTTTGTTGTTGGACTTCTGGCCTCATCATAGTTTGGCCATAACAAACACCATGCTTCAGCATAGGGCAGTTCATAAGTGTACTTTTTATTTTTTTATTCACATTTACAATTTCACAAATTGTCAATAACAAACGTTAAAATACATATTTAAATAGAGTCAGACTAAGAAGCCAGGGGGGCGACCGCAGAGAGAAAGAAAGACAGAAACAAAGCATCATATAAAAATAAGAAGAGGACACTAAGGCTCAGACTATGATTGTATAATTACAAACATAAATCATAGGCAGTGCATGCCGTTACTGTTCTCATGGCCTTTTTGTTAGAACAGACCCTCAGAGTTTTATACACATTCATGATTATTTGTAAAAAAACACAAAAAATAGGTCTTTGGCTTGTAAACTTACACTTGTGAATATAGAATTTAGCAAAAATAATCAATACATTTATGATACGCCCTTTCCTCAGATTTTCTGTCATAGCTAAAGAATCCCAAAATAATGTGTTCATAAAATAATGTGTTCATAAAATAATGTAAAATCTTTGTACAAAACATCCCACAACTTTTTAGAATACTGACAGTTTCAGGTTGAACTGCAAAAGGTTAAATTCATATTAAATCTTTCTTAAAGTTCTTGAGAAGAAGCTCTGCAGGGTAACACTTGTTTATGATCTTAAAGGAAACATCTCTCATCTTATTCATGATACAATATTTGTGGGCAATGACCAAACTTTTATCCAGGGAATATTGTTATCAAAGTTACTCCAATATGTAAAGACATAAGGCTTTGAGACGACTTCACACTGAGAAAGAGAGAACAGCTCGTTATTATTCTGACTGGATGCTGAGAAAAACTATTTACCATAAAGGTCAACAATATGAACCAAAGGTCAACAATATGAACCAAAGGTCAACAATATGAACCGAAGGTCAACAATATGAACCAAAGCAACATCAGCTGGACATGAAGCTCCTTCACACAGAACCACAGACAGATATTATATTATATTATGTTATACTGTTATATTATATTGTACTATAATATATTATATTATATCATAGTATACTATAATATATTATATTATATGATACTATATTATATTATACTATATAATACTACGTTATATCACATATTACACTATACTATACTATTTTATATTATATTATTATATACTATAATATAGTATGTTATGTTATATGATATCATATTATAATTAGATTATTCTAGATTATATTATATTATACTATACTGTACTATACTATGTTATGTTATATTATATTATACTATAAAATGTTATGTTAAAATATATTATAGTATATCATATTATGGTATAATATATAACAATATAGTATAATTTATAATATTATAATATCGTACATTATATTATCATATGTTATATTATAATATATCATAGTATAGCATAGTATAATGAAATATATTATATTATAATATATTATAACATATTATAATATATAATAATATATTATATTATAATATATTATAACATATTATAATATATAATAATATATTATATTATAATGTATCATACTATCGTATAATGCATTATATTATCATATAATGTATAATATAATATTATTATATTATAATGTAATTTTTTTATTTGTGTAAAACTTCATTTCTAACCTCTGAGCCGTTCGATTGTGATGGATTGGACATGTTGGAAGTCTCGAATCTCTAATGGGGGCGTTGCAGATTCCCCCCGGGACCCCTGCTGTGCCAATGCAGAGTGTTTATCAACATGAATGAGGAGGCTGCGTTCTTTTATCTTCATCATGCAGTGCTGTTGTTGGTCAGAAGACGGCCTGATGTGATGACGACATCATCCCGTCCTCCAGATCAGGAGTTCTTTGTTCCAAGATCAGCAAGTTCAAAGTTCAGGACTCACCTCCCTCCTCCCTCCTCCCTCCTGTGCCTCCAGGTGATGACTCCTCCCAGGATGCTGGTCCGTCTCACAGCAGGGACCCAGAGGCCACGGTCCAGGCCCGGGTGGACATCAGGAAGCTGCAGCAGTTCCTCATGGGACAGCAGGTCAACCCCAGCAAGGCCATGTGCAGTAAGTCCACCCACAGCTCCTCCTCCAGCCAGTGGTGTCATGTTTCCTAGTAGCTGCATTTATATTCATGTTGTCATAACTTCAGCACTGAAAGAGGAAATGTGTATTGGATGCAGGGAAATATCTTCTGTTCTGATCAGTGAACTGGATTAATATGAGCCGAGTGGAACAAATCTTTTTTCATCTGCCGGCTGCCGCTTCTGGTTCCTTTGTAGGATCCAAATTTCTCCCAAACATGAGATCTAAAATGTGTGTTATCAAGTAAAAGTAGTTCCACAATGAAACAGGATGTTTTCTGGAGCTGGGAGATATGTAAACGCATAGATCTCAAAGCTTCAGTAAAGGTTGTATGTTTTGTTCTTCATCACTGGACCAACTCAACAAGTAATGACAGTCATTAACATCATTAGATCTCACCTCTGGAGAGAATGTTTTATATGTAATCATGCAATGTCAGACGTAAACACGGACAACTTCCAGACCGTGGTAGTGACCTGTCAATCACCTTGTAGCCCTTGTAACCTTTAGAATATAATATTCAGCTTTCTAAAAACCCGCTACGCCAAGTACGTACTAGTATATGTAAGCTAGCTAGACTAACGTCCTGTTAGCTTACATTTTAACGGTTAACTTGACTGTGTGGCTACAACTCTTTTACGTACGTTAACGTTAGTGTCAGCTGAATTTTAGACCCATAAAGAGTAAATATATGTGTATGTCAAACTACATTATATCTGTCAGCTAATGTAACTCAAACTAAACTTAGGAAGATATCTTGGTTAGTTAGCCGCTAGTTAAGTTGGTCTTTAGCGCAATAAACCTTGATGGCTGAACATTTGAAAATGAAAAATCATCCATCCGTTTTCTTCCGCTTATCCGGGATCGGGTTGTGGTGGCAGCAGGCTGACTCAGACTTCCCTCACCCCGAAACATTTTCCAACTCATTCTGGGGGATCCCGAGGCGTTCCCAGGCCAGCTGAGAGATAAAATCCCTCAAGCGTGTTCTGGGTCTTCGCCTCAATCTCTAAGGCTGAACCTGGCCACCCTACGGAGGAAACTCATTTTGGCCACTTGTAGCCGTGACCTCGTTCTTTCGTTTACGACCCAGAGTTCGTGACCATAGGTGAGGGTCGGAGCGTAGACCGACCGGTAAATTCTCCAAGACGGTCTGGTGCAGCGCCTGTTTTACTGCTGCAGCAGCCTTCTCCAAGTCCACAAAACACATGTAGACTGGTTGGGAAAACTCCCAGGACCCCTCCAGTAGTCTTGCGAGGGTAAAGAGCTGGTCCACAACCGGGACGGAATCCACACTGCTCCTCTTGAATCTGAGGTTCGACAAACAGTCGGAGCCTCCTTTCCAGCACCCTGGCATAAGCTTTCCTTGGGAGGGTGAGTAGTGTGATACCCCGATAGTTTGAGCACACTCTCCGGTCCCCCTTTTTTGAAAATGGGAGCCACCACCCCGCTCTGCCAGTGAAGAGGCATGTTAGCCGAGACAGCCTAACAATGTCCAGCGCCTTCTGCATTTCAGGGCAGATCTCATCCATCCCTGGTGCATTGCCACCAAGGAGCTTTTTGGCACTTATTGTAAGTCGCTTTGGATAAAAGCGTCTGCTAAATGAAATGTAATGTAATGTAATAATCATGTTGTGTTCACATGTAACCTTGTAAAATGTGGTATTGGTGAGAAACCTCAAGTAGATGTTTTCACAACAACATAAATAGATGTTAGAGATGAAGTATGACCTGTTTACAAAACCTCTGAGGAGCTGATGTTCAACTGTGTTTTTGTTCTTTACACAGAAAGCGCTTCTAGATTCATGTTCATGATTTAAACATAAAGATAATGTAGCAACATTTTGAACAAAACTCATTTTAATTCAACCTGTTCAAGCCGAGAGAGACGCTCATAAACACATCATATTATAAAGATGATTTGTGTGTGAGCTCAAAAAAACACACACACACGCACACGCACACTTCTACATGAACTCAGCTGATTTCCTGAAAATGAAGAGAGGCGGAGCCACAGTGACCATGTGATCCAGTAACAAGAACAGGGAGTGAACCTTCAAGTGTTGAGTCATAAAGTTCAGACTCCATTTAGAGTGTACGGAGGAAAAGGAGAGAAGCTGAAGGCTGAAGCAGGGTGAGTGTTAATCCAACGTTTAAGAGTTTTACTGTCAAAGACGGAGAGAACAGGAAGTAGCGCATGCGTTACTTCCTGTTCTCTCCGTCTGATTGTTGTGTTGTGAGTTCAGTCAGTGTTACTGTTTATCTCTCAGACTGACCTCAGATCAGGAGATGAGTGGTTGTGAGGAGCAAGAGGAGGACGGAGCAGAGTCTCTGGTCTCCGGCTGTCTGTCTATGAAGAGTGATCGGTCCAAAGACCTTCCTGTATCCTTCAGTAATGAGCCTGGACCCTCAGACACAAAGTAAGAGAACTTCTATTTAGCTGTTGTGGAAGGAAAATATTTTATGTTTATGCTTAATAAATGTCTTACGCTTAGGATATACAGACTCAGGAGATAAGGGACAGAGAAGAGAGCCCAGTGAAGGCAGAAGACGACAAGGTCGCGATGAGCTGAAATAAAGACATTAGAAACGATATATGGTTCAAAGCTGTCGTGTGTCGGACAAACGTGATCGCCGCATCAACAAACTCCCGTGGGTTCGGATGGCTGGTGGATTGACGCCAATTTGGGTGAAAGTTCACGCGGGTACGCGCACTCCTTGTCTGATAACAGACACAGAGGGAGAAAAGGAAAAAGCAGAGGAGTGTAGTCAGAGCTACAGCGCTCTCTCTCTCTCTCTTTCCTTGGTTTAAAATAATTGTAATTAACGTGAAAATTATATTTACATAAAAAAAGAAGAAATAAAAGGTGATACCAAAATTGACTACTATATGGGGATTATTGGGCGTTGGCCGCTCACTGAAAATTGGTAAAATTAAAATAAGATTGTTGTGTGTGTGTGTGTGAGATTGAGACAGAACTACAGTACCTGCACCTTTGGGTGTGACAGGTCGTTCTGTTGCTGTGAATCCGGTGGATTAAGGGACTGACACTATCAGATTTTATTATTGACATATCAGATTTTGTTATTGACATATCAGGAAGGTGTGATAGCCATTCTATTGATTTAAGTTATCAGGTTGTCTACTCTATATATATATATATATATATATAAATAAATATATTAAATAAGGTGAATTTAGTGTTAGGCCTTGCAAAAACATACGTGTCACTTATCATAAAATAAAAGCCTATGTCGGGTGGGTAGTGAGCATAAATACATTTTGAGTTGGATAAGTGCCGTCCACGAGCGCATCCACTACAGTTAGAATAAGCAGGATGGAGGGGCTAACTCCGTTGTCCCAGGCCGGACAAAAACACAGAATGCCGGCTGTGTAAGAAGACCAAAGGTCAGAGGCACGTTTTGAACTCTTGGAGAAACACGGCCATGAGACAAAAGAAAACTCCCTAACGAACCCTATCAGCAGGTCACAAAGGTCAGAGCCTGAGATCCTGGAGGGGGGTGTCACGCCCCCTCCCTACAAACACGAGACCAAAGGCGGAAACAGGTATCCCGTCATTCAGTCCTCCAGGGGGGGAGTACTTCCGGAAGGTCATCCTATATCCTTCAGTAATGAACCTGAACCCTCAGACACTAAGTAAGAGAACTTCTACTACTAATGAAAATAAATTATCTTTGAATCCTTAAATATATGGTAAGTATGAGAAGCCAAGGATGCAATTTGTTGCCTCGTTGAGATTCCTCGGACCATAAAAATTGAACATGGCTCATTATTCCCAATCGAGTTTATGCACACAAGTGGGCCAGCCACGTCCTTCAAGTGGCCTCCATTAGATGATGTCTGTTGGGTGCCAACTATACGTGTTCTGTGCAACATCCAGCTACCATTGGGAGGGGAAGACGACACAACCTGGAGAGCAAGATCTGGGAAATTGAAGTGGCTTTTAATCGCTTCCTTTTTGCAAATGAGTGAATGATCAATCAATTGAGGAATGTCTATGAAGAGTGATCGGTCCAAAGGCCTTCCTCCAGACTTCAGTAATGAGCCTGGACCCTCAGACACAAAGTAAGAGACTGTTTTACTGTCAGCTGACCTGATGAAGATGATGCATTGAGGATGAACACAAAATGTTCTCCTCAAAGATTCATATTCCTGATGCAGAACTATTAGTGCAGATCCTGTTTCACACTAAGATGGATCCTCGTCTGGGTTTTAGAGCCACAAACTACTGAAGTTTATTTCTGGAACAAAACACCTGAGAACCTCCATTTCACAAGTTACTCAATACAATACTCATATATTTCTGCTCAAACTCTGAAGTCACTGTTCAAAATGAGGAAGAATGTGCTTTAAATCTGTGAATGATTTCCTCCCATTGACTCCAATCAGCTGTTCAGACCTACCAGGTGCTTCTTGAGTCAGTGCACATCATCACTGAGCAACATGTGGTGAAGAAGCATTGGTAGAAAAGCTTTGCTCTCCTTGGTTCTGTGTTGATGTTTGACCTTCTCTTTAACTACTTATTTCAAATATGGACAAGAAAGATGAAGCTCAAAGGTTCACGAACTAAAGAGTTAGAGCTTTCAGTTGAAAGCTTTAAATCCTGAGTAAGTGGAACTTTGAGTTTAGATTCTCTCCTCCATATATTGATCCTGAAGGTCCAGAACAAACACGTGGACAGAACTGATGTCAAAGTGATCTGCTGACAGAAACAGGACAGGAAGTGGTCAACTGTACATCTGGACCACTTGTGTTTTCAAAATATTTGAATTCATGCCTTCATTTGATAGTTGACAGTAGAAAGAGACAGAAAACAGACTGAAGAAGGAAAGAGTGTGGACTTGAACCTGAGACTCCACTGTTCCATGCTGTGTGTCAGACTGTTGGTCCACCACAACATCTACACACTTCTAACCTCAGTTCAAACATGACTAACTCAAGCTAAGCTGCTCAGAGAAACTGGGACACAGTAAAGGACACAAGCAGCTCTCTTTAATGGAGGACTTTTACTGTGAAGGAGCTGCAGGAAGTGTTGACTTTGTTATAAACAAACTACAGACAGATCACTAAATGTTTAATAAGAAAAGCAGCTCATTAGAAAGCAGGAGACTTGAAATAAATGAACATTTTCATTCCAGACTGAACTCTGAATTCAAACAGAAAAGTAACAACACTTTAACTGATCTCTGTGAACGTCTGAGCTTCTTCACACTTTGGTACAAATCATGATATTTGAATTTTAGTAATAAAGAAATGTCTCCACAGAGACAAGAAGAGGAGTCCTGTTTCTGAGGAGGAGCTGATATCCAGATCCAGATCCAGAACCAGAACCAGAGCTGGACCTCAGACAGCCAGTGAGACCGGCACTGTACAAAGTAAGACTGCCCATTTCTCTGCTGATGTCTTCATGTCTGGAAACAGGACGTGTTGTTTTCACACTTGTTGTGTCTCACAGAAGACATTTAACATCTACTCCCTCAGACAGTTCTGCTCTTCATCACTGTTCTTCTTTGAGAGAAAATCTGAACCCAATATAAATAAATGTAGATTATACTTTGGTTTCATGATAGTGCCCCGTCTTTGCATGAACCAATCAGAATGCTGTTAGTTTTCCGTGTGCATAGCTGGAGAACTATTAAAGTGTGTGTGAAGCAGTAGCATCACTCTTCTTTCATAGACAGACAGTCCCACTGACTAACAGCCAGACAACAGCCAGAGACACAACAACAGCCCACATTATCTTTCCTGCTGAAGTCTCCTACTGTTGCCGCGGTGTCGGGTTTTAAGTGTGGGTTTCCTGTTTTATTTTGAAGGTTCCCTGTCTCGTGTTTCCTCGTGTCACTTCACTTCCTGTCTTCGTGATTGTCTAAATGAATCCTCCTATGTCTGATCACCTGCACCTGCTCCTCCTCTGTGTATTTAAGCCCTGTTTGTCTTGTCCCTCCTTGTGCGTTCGCCTATTTTCTTGATCCTGGTTCCAGTGTCTGTCTCGCCTGTTCCTTGATTAATTAAAACCTTGTTTGCACTGAACTACACTGTTCTGATGAGTCTGCGTTTGGGTCCTGCCTTCTTCGTTCCGTCAACCCTGACATCTGTAGCCTACAAACACACGTCTTGTCCTGCAGAACGACTCGTTGAACAGGCCACCAAACAAACATCCTCTCAGTACACCGCTGACATCACTTTTTAGGCTACAGTAGAGCGCTAATTATCTAGTCAGTCACAGCACATGAAACATGTGAAAACTGTCATGATATAATATCTCGAATCAACATTGGTTACTTTAGATGATTACAGAGCCGTCTCACTTCACTGCCTCTGCTAACGAAACACTGTCTGCACTCAGCTAAAGTCTTCATGTGTCTTTACTTGGTCTCTTGCTGGGCTCAGTGCTGCGTTGATCCAGGCCATGAATACATGCATTTCCACTGCAGCCTCAAAGCAGGAAAAACCCAGCTGAGCTGTTGTGGCTCTGTTTTGGTAGCACGGTCAACAGGACCATGACGGAGACGGTCTCCTCCCTCAAATCAAAACCACGTCTGTAGCTACACTGAGCTCTCTGTGTTCACATCTCACTACTTTTGTAGCTTCTAACTGAATCAAACTGAAAGTTACTTTCACTCACGAGTCCTCGTTTGTACGTTCAGATATCAGCCTGAGTTGATTGTTTACTGATTGTTTTAGTAAAATCAATATCATATCTTCTTCATATGTTCTCTCTTGTTTCTCTGGTCCAGCAGATGTTGGTCTGCAGGAAGTTTTAGATGAACATAAGATCAGTCTGAAGAAGAGATGTGAACGTGTGACTGAAGGAAGTGAAACAGGAAGTGGAACCCTCCTCAACAGGATCTACACTGAGCTCTACATCACAGAGGGACAGAGTGAAGAGGTTAATACCCAACATGAGGTGAGGCAGCTGGAGTCAGCCTCCAAGAAGAAGACCCTCCATGACACTCCCATCAAGTGCCACGACATCTTTAAAGCCTCAGCTGACCAGCGGAGACGCATCAGAGTCGTTCTGACCAACGGCGTCGCTGGCGTTGGAAAAACCTTCTCGGTGCAGAAGTTCACTCTGGACTGGGCCGAGGGTTTGGAGAACCAAGATGTCAGTCTGGTGGTTGTGCTTTCGTTCAGGGAGCTGAACTTGATCAAAGATGAGCAGTACAGTCTTCTCAAGCTGCTCCATGTTTTCCATCCAACATTACAGAAGGTCACAGCAGAGAAGCTCTCTGTCTGGAAAGTTCTCTTCATCTTTGATGGTCTGGATGAAAGCAGACTTTCTTTGGATTTCATCAACAATGAGGTCGTGTGTGATGTCACACAGAATGCATCGGTCAACGTGCTGCTGACGAACCTCATCGAGGGGAAGCTGCTTCCCTCGGCTCTCGTCTGGATAACTTCCAGACCTGCAGCAGCCAATCAGATCCCTCCTACACGTGTTGACAGGCTAACAGAAGTACGAGGCTTCACCGACCCCCAGAAAGACGAGTACTTCAGGAGGAGATTCAGTGATGAAGAGCTGTCCAGCACCATCATCTCACACATCAAGACGTCCAGGAGCCTCCACATCATGTGTCTAATCCCAGTCTTCTGCTGGATCACTGCTACAGTTCTGGACCACATGTGGACTACAGACCAGAGAGGAGAGCTGCCCAAGACCCTGACCGACATGTACTCACACTTCCTGCTGGTCCAGACAAAGAGGAAGAAGCAGAAGTACCACGAGGGACATGAGACGAGTCCTCAGGAGCTGACGGAGGCTGACGGGGAAGTTCTTCTGAAGCTGGGGAGGCTGGCGTTTGAACATCTGGAGAAAGGAAACATCATGTTCTACCAAGAAGACCTGGAGCAGTGTGGTCTTGATGTCACAGAGGCCTCGGTGTTCTCAGGAGTTTGTACAGAGATCTTCAGAAGAGAGAGTGTGATCTTCCAGAAAACAGTCTACTGCTTTGTTCATCTGAGTGTTCAAGAGTTTCTGGCTGCCGTCTACATGTTCCACTGTTTCACACACAGGAAGACAAAGGTACTGGAGGACTTCATGGGAGAAGACTACAAGTATTCGTCTCTGGAGGACTTCCTGAGCAGAGCCATGGAGAAATCCCTCAAAAGTAAAAATGGCCACCTGGACCTGTTTGTCCGCTTCCTTCATGGCCTCTCTCTGGAGTCCAACCAGAGACTCTTAGGAGGCCTGCTGGGTCAGACAGACAACAGTCCAGAAACCATCCAGAGAGCCATCAACAACCTGAAGGAGATGAACAGTGATGAAATCTCTCCTGACAGAAGCATCAACATCTTCCACTGTCTGATGGAGATGAAGGAGCTCTCAGTACATCAGGAGATCCAGGAATTCATGAAGTCAGAGAACAGATCAGAGAGACTCTCATTGATCCACTGCTCAGCTCTGTGCTACATGCTGCAGATGTCAGAGGAGGTTCTGGAGGAGTTGGACCTGATGAACTACAACACATCAGAGGAGGGACGACGGAGACTGATTCCAGCTGTGAGGAACTGCAGAAAGGCTCGGTGAGTCCAGATGTGATTAACTTCATGAATCAGTGTAGATCAGTAGTTTAGTTATTCAAATATAGAAACTATGAAATTCATATTATTCTTAAATAGTGTTCCAGTTGTTTGATCCAAAATTATAAGTCAGTTATATTCAGTCACAGATGTTCTTGTTGTTTCAAAAGCTGTGAGTGAAAACATGTTGATGTTTCAGTTGGTTGTGTTTTCAACTTAATGAACAGTTATTTTATTTATTTCTCCTGATTGTTGCGTTTGATATTGATCTAATTCTTCCTCTACTCATCTTCCTCTGGGTGATGGAGGCGACATGTAAACCTGATAAAACACATGAAGGACTTTAGAGGTTGTGTTTGAGGTTTTATCACAGCAGCATTTGATCACAACATAGATCAGTATTTTACTGTCATCACTTCATGTGCTTTAGTTATTATTACATGAGGAGCTTCTGCAACGTGTCTGACATCATCACACTTACAGGTAATACCTGATTATTTTAAGAGTTTAAATCAGATCTGTATCAGGCCACACCCCCTTCTTAAAAACAGGACCAGAAAACAAAAACAAACCAACTTGAATTCAGGGTTCTACCTTTAGATTGTTGAGATACATTTAGATGAATAGGATTTTATAAACTTCTAAAACTACATGTACCTGACAGAGAAATATTACTGGTTATGTTGAACATTCTCATTTGATTTACAAAATATATAAGAATTAAAATATGAAGCATTATTATTCATTAAACTATCCAGCATCATGTTAGAATTAAAAGCTCCACCTTTAACAGACGTTAATAATAATATTTATATTTATATTTATATTATTCTGTATTTTGATGCTTTGACAACAAACTTCATTTGATGTAAGCATTTGAATGCAGGAAGTTTACGGAGTTATATAAATAGTTTTATTATTAATAGATAGACAGTTTTACTTCATAAACTTGTTTGAGTTCTTCTTCTTCATCTTCCACTCCTTCTCCATCTTCTCCTCCTTCTCCTTCTCCGTCTTCTTCATCTTCTTCTCCTCCTTCTCCTTCTCCTTCTTATTATTCGTATTCTCCTTCTTCTTTTTCTTCTTCTCCTTATCCTTCTTATTATTCATCTTCTCCTTCTTTTCCTTCTTCTTCTTCTTCTTCTTCCTCTTCTTCTTTTTCTTTTCCTTCTCATTGTTCTTCTTCTTCTCCTTCTTCTTTTGTTCTTCTCCTTCCCCTTCTTCTTCTCCTTTTCCTTCTTCTCCTTTTTCTTCTTCTCCTTCTTTTTCTTCTTCTTTTTCTTCTTCTCATTCTCCTTCTTCTCCTTCTTCTCCTTCTTCTTTTTCTTCTTCTCCTTCCCCTTCTTCTCCTTTTCCTTCTTCTCCTTTTCCTTCTTCTCCTTCTCCTTCTTCTTCTTCTCCTCCTTCTCCTTCTTCTTCTCCTCATTTTCCTTCTCCTTCTTTTCGTCATTTACCTTCTCCTTCTTTTATCCTTCTTCTTCTCCTCTTTTACCTTCTCCATCTACTTCTCATTCTTTTTCTCCTTCTCCTTCTTCTCCTTCTCCTTTTTCCTCCTTCTTCTTCTCCTCATTTCCCTTCTTCTTCTTCTCCTCATTTTCCTTCTTCTTCTCCTTCTTCTTCTTCTTCTTCTTCTTCTTCTTCTTCTTCTCCATCTTCTCCTTCTCCTCCTACTTTTCCTCCATCTTCTTTTTCTCCTTCTCCTACTTCTTTTTCTCCTTTTTCTTCTCCTCATTTACCTTCTCTTTCTCTTTCTCCTTCTCCTTCTTCTCCTTCTTCTTCTACTCATTTTCCTTCTGCTCCCCCTTCTTCTTCTTCTCCTTCTCCTTCTCCTCATTTTCCTTCTCCTTCTTCTCCTCCTTCTCATCCTTCTTCTCCTTCTCCTTCTTCTTCTCCTCATGTTCCTTCTTCTTCTCCTTCTCCTTCTCTAACTTCTTCTCCTTCTTCTTTTTTCTCCTTCTTCTCCTTCTTTTTCTCCTTCTTCTACTTCATCTTCTTCTTTTTCTTCTTCTACTTCTTATTATTCTTCTTCTCCTCCTTCTCCCTCTTCTCCTTCTCCTTCTTCTCATTTTTCCTCCTTTTCCTTCTTCTCCTTCTCCTTCTTCTCCTCCTCATTTTCCTTCTTCTTCTTCTTCTTCTTCTCCTTCTTCTTCTCACAAAACCAACATTCCCAGTTATAGAAAGTCTAAAAAATAAATCAACATTGTTTTCCTGAAGCCCTCAAATCACTAAATCTACCCAGAACAACTCACCCAGGTCGGGTTACTCGCAGTCAGAAACATCAGTGAAGTTCACTTAGTGGAGGTTTTAATTTACTAATATTAATCTCCTGCTTTGACAAAACCATCCTTGTTGTATTGGAGCATGGATTTAATGAGGCAGTAAAGTTATTATTAGAATGGAAAACTCAGAGCAGAACTGAGCACAATTGTAGAATTCAGACTTTTATAAACACATTGTTATGTTTTTAATGCTGATACCCTGATTACATATTTTGATGACATCATGTTGAAAATAATTAAGGTGAAAATAATGCAGCCTCATTGGCTCGTTAATTGTGTTGAATACATTTTTTAGATGCTCAGTAAAGAACGTTAACAACAAAATGTCATAAGAATATCTAATTATATTAATATTGAATCATGAACAGGTGAAATATTATCCAGCAGTGTGTTTCACTGAATTTCCCCGTTGATGGAGGTGAACCTGACAGCAGCAGGTAGCTATAGCTGGACAAATGTTTTAGTCATGAAGAAGGCCTCATGCTAACTTTGTAGAGACAGACCTGGGATCAGATCACACTGACAGACTGGACATTATGGACGCCTCAATGTAACGACACTTTGTCTCCCTTCATCTGCACCATTCAAGAAAAACACAGATTAAAAGTCTGCAGGTATGACAGAGAGTGATGAGTTCTTGTTTCATGTGGAACACAGTGAGATAAGATCAGCTGAACCACTGATGTGAAGAGCTCATGTTCATCAACACAGGAAGCAGGAAGTACATATTAAATGTCCTCTTTCATAATAATGTTTTGTAATATTTGTGTCATTTCAGACTTTCTACCTGTGAACTCTCAGAGACTCACTGTGAAGTTGTGGCCTCAGCTCTGAAGTCCAACCCCTCCCATCTGAGAGAACTGGACCTGAGTGGAAACGACCTGCAGGATTCAGGAGTGAAGCTGCTGTCTGCTGGACTGGAGAGTCCACACTGTCGACTGGAGGCTCTGAGGTCAGTTCAGTGACTGGAAGGTTTCAGGATGTCCCTGAAAACAAAAGCAGAATATTTGTTAAAGGAACAGAACGTAGAGAAATGAAGTGATTGACAGGAGAGTTTTTAGCTTCCAGACTCACATTGTGGTCCATCAGTCAGTGAAGGTGATGTCAGTCCTGATGAGGCTGGAGAGTGTGTGAGGGAGATGAAGGAGGAGGATGAAGATCTGATGACAGCAGATAGAAAAGACTTGAATGCAAAGCTCCATGAAGGTGAAGTTGTGAACTGTGATGATCTTCATGCCATCAGAAGCTGATGAGGCTGCTACAGAGACAACCCACACAGCTGCTGTGGTGAGATGAAAGCAGAGCTCAGAGTAATAACCAGCAGCCTAACACCGGCCCAAAGGCCTCAACAAAGCAGGCTTTTAGAAAACAAGCTGGAGAAGACAAAGGTCTCTGTTGTAATGACTAGAACAAGATGTCAGCTGAGAGCAGTCATAGTGCTAGTGGCTCTTCAACAAGTGATGCTTATGAATGACATCATCAAAGTAGAGATGTAGAAGGTTCTAACTTATTTAACTTGAGTTCTTCTTGACAGCAGGTCCAACTGTTGTTCTGTTTCCATGTTGTGTCTCATTATCTGAAGCCACAGACCTTTAGGTAGCAACACAAACAGCTGTTGTTCTTAAAGGGCCGGTTCATATTGGTTCAGGTCTTTCTCAACACAATACTCACGAGTCCAAATGTCCATTCAAGAGTTCTTGGTGTCTGTAATGTGTCCAGACTGTCTGTGATGTTCCAGGACTAAATCCAGTCTAGTTCTGTGGAGAACAGACTTGTAAAGTGGATCTGAACTAATGTGAGGCTTCACATGTATCAATTCAGTCTGTTGTGTTTGACAGTGGCTGTATTTGAAACCTTCTGCTATTCTAGAAGTTTGGACTGATTTGAGCCAAATGTAGCATGTGGTAGCAAACAAAAGCTAAATCTACAGTCTACAGAGATACCTGGATGTTGTACTGATTCAGAAAAGATCTCCAGTATGTATGGGACCAGTCTACCTCTCCTTCTGTATCCCACAATGCAAAGCGCTGGAACGACACAGTCTATGGTCACAACACCAGCGGCCACAAACGTCTTTGTGTTCTATTTCATCACTAAATTCACTAATGACGACTTCTGAGGAGAGAAATCAACAATATGGATTCAAATATTAACAGTTACATTGATGTTGAATCAATAATTTGAAGGTAGTAGTTTCAGCTGAACTTGTGAAGTGATTTCTTCCAGTGTAGTTGTGTTCTGAAGGGACCACTTCACACTCAGTATGACAGGAGGAATGATTACTGCCACCAATAACTCTTGTAATGGACAGATGACATGTGGCTGTTGTTGAAGACACACCTGAACACATGTGGACCTCTGCTGTTAAAGACATGAAGCTACTAAGCTAGCAGAGACACAAAGAAGAAGCTCATGGAATAAAGGAGTCCAACATGTCTGATCTGATACTGATCCTCTAGTTCCAGACCTGATGAGACCAGCAGCATGGTCTTCATCTGTGTGGACATCAATAGATGTATGAATGTTGTGCTGACATGTGGATGATGTCTGTAGAAGGCTGACATGATGATGATCCACAAGAACACAATGACAAAGAGAAAAGCTCATTGATGAGGACATAGTCATGTTGAGCTACACATTTAAACCTCAACACATCTGATTGGGTTATGAATGGATTATAATCTTCATCTTTTATTCTTTATTCAGGTTGAGGGGCTGCAGTTTGTCAGAGATCAGCTGTTCTTCTCTGGCCTCAGCTCTGAAGTCCAACCCCTCCAGTCTGAGAGAACTGGATCTGAGTAACAACAACAAGCTGCAGGATTCAGGAGTGAAGCTGCTGTCTGCTGGACTGGAGAGTCCACACTGTAGACTGGAGACTCTGAGGTCAGTTCACTGACTCTCTGTTACTATTATAGATATTATATCTTGATTTAATAATTCAACGTAATTCATGCACAAACAAAACTTAAATCCATAATGTTAAATATTTGTTTTTGTTCTTATTTAATTTTTCTTGAACTAAATTTAGTCTGCAGTCACAAAAGCCTTGTTTCTTAAATAAACTGTAGAAAATGTCCTCTGTTAGTTAAAGTAAATTATTGTTTATGATTTTTGGTAAATGGTCAAATCTGTATACAGAAGATCCTCTGAACTAATATTTGTTTATATTTATAAAGTTTGTTTGATGAAGTAGAAATATTTATTTGATTTCTGTTCATTTAAATGTGTTTTCACAATTATTGTCTGATCATTGATATTAATCTTTAAGAACACACACAGAGATCAAGTCATATTTCCAAAAGCAGCTGTTTAAAGGATCAATATAGTGTTGATCCCCTAGTTCCAGACCTGATGAGACCAGCAGCATGGTCTTCATCTGTGTGGACATCAATAGATGTATGAATGTTGTGCTGACATGTGGATGATGTCTGTAGAAGGCTGACATGATGATGATCCACAAGAACACAATGACAAAGAGAAAAGCTCATTGATGAGGACATAGTCATGTTGAGCTACACATTTACACCTCAACACATCTGATTGGGTTATGAATGGATTATAATCTTCATCTTTTATTCTTTATTCAGGTTGACATGGTGCAGTTTGTCAGAGATCAGCTGTTCTTCTCTGGCCTCAGCTCTGAAGTCCAACCCCTCCAGTCTGAGAGATCTGGATCTGAGAGGAAACGACCTGAAGGATTCAGATGTGAAGCTGCTGTCTGCTGGACTGGAGAGTCCACACTGTAGACTGGAGACTCTGAGGTCAGTAGAGGGTTGGAGTCGGTCCGTGCTGGTTCCAGCAGTATTGAACTAAACACAGATCCAGTATTTCCTATAAACCTCCAACCTTCTCAGTGAAGCTGTGAGAGGAGAACGCTGACAGGCTTCAGGATTGGACAGAAAGTCAGCCAATCAGATGAGCCAGAAGCTTGTTGTGATCACGTGTTTGAGTTGATGTGAAGACGACTGTTGTTGTTGTGTTCAAGTGTGCAGGAAATAACGCTGTTTACCAGCTGACAGCATCTCAACATGTCCAGAGACAGAGGTCCTCATTCATCTATCTGATCTGATCTGTTCTCTCTCAGTGGAATCTTTCTAAGGAGATGAGACATTCACATGTCACTGAGACTGTGGTTTTTATCAGCTCTGAGCCCAAACAGCAGTGACTCCATCATTACAGTGAGCAGTGAACACCTCTCTGTGTCTGCAGTCATGATGCGTTCAGGGCCCTCAGCTCTTTGTGTCCACTGTGTACTTGAGTGAAAGCTGCAGAGTGAACAGACCTGATGTCCAAAGTGTCTGCAGGTGTGAGAGCTTGGAGCTCAGTGTGTTCACTCCAATACGTTAAGATGAGAGCTGAAAGGACTGAAGTCCCTGCTGCTCTTTCTACTGGATGAGCTGCATCACTGACTGACAGCTGATGAAGGGAGTCTCTGGAGACACTGATCCATCTCTTCTTCTTCTTCTCTCCTCAGATGGGAGAGTTATTATTAAGAGTGAGTCCACCATCATCTCTGAGTTCCTCTGGACCTGATCAGAGGATCATCAGTGTATCTGGACTCCACCAGGACCTGGATTTAGTTTAGTCCTCTGGTTCCTTCATGTGTTCTGACCCTAAAGTGTCTCTACAGATGAGTTGTGTTCATGACATCATCACAGGAGATGAACACGTTTAAATGTTCCTGCTTTGCTTCCTGCTGCAGCGCCTCCCTGTGGATCGATGGAGTTCTGCTCTTCATTGACACATGTAGCTCAAGCAAAAGTTCAGTCAGGAAGACACATGCCACACTCTTTGTCATTCATAATCTCAGTCTCTAAGTCTCCCTGCGATTACTCCATCAGCTGATTGGAGGGCGTGCACTTTATATGAACCAATCAGATTCTGCGCAGTTTCCTTAAGCCAATCACATCGTTGTTGTCAAACTTTTAAAGAGATTCTCCTCTCTGCTGCTGTAAGTTGTTATTTCAGCTCAACTCCAGGGGGATTCTGCTTTAGCAGATATCAGCATCACTACCTCTTGCTTATCCTAATTCATGATGGAGTCCAATGGCCAAAGACTTTGCACTATTCAAATATTATGCAATTGTAATATATTATTGTTCAACTCTATAAAAGTCTCTCCTGATTGAAATATTTCTCAATAACAGTGGGTGTTGATATCACATGTATAAAGTTACCTTATTACCAGCAGCACCAGCCTTTTCTTATGTTATAACAGAGTCTGAGTTTGAAAAAATAATTAATCGTATCATTTTTCTTTTGATAAAAAATTAAACCGGGTCCCACAGACCTGAACACAACACAAGGGTTAAATATGACGGACCAATCAGAGCTCACCTCGTGTCACCACCTGACTCACAGAGGTAATCAATCAATATGTGAATCAAATATTAGATATTTAGATTTAACATTTAGATGTAATAGTTAGATTTATCATTACATATAAACATATTGTTTGTTAATATTATTTTTATTGACTTTTCTAAAGTAAAAGTTAAGGAATAAGAACAAATTGTGAAGCATCAATAACTTCATAACTGACTTCAAGTTCCTCAAAGTTAAACTGTGAATTCAAAGATGAATCCTGATTCAGAGCAAGAAGTTGTGATCTAACCTACAAGTAATCTGTTGTGTTGTTGTTGTTGTTGTTGTTGTGGTGGTGGTGTTGTTGTAGAGGGATCAGTTTCTTCAGCCAAAGAACATTAACAGAATAAAGTCGTTTGATAAAGTTTGTTAAATTTCTGCTGAACTCATTTTACCAGAAGACCCTGAACATGTTTCACCAGTTTTAAATGTGATGTTTTTAAATAATCAATATCTTTAAAAGTGTTTTTAGCTCATACAATCTAGGTTTTTAGAACTTCTGTTGTATTTCTGTCAGTTTGTTTGAACATGTTAAGATGCCAACTGAAAACACTGCATGGATCAAATATGTATTTTATATAAAAGCTGAAATAATGTATTATTATTATAAGAATACATTATCGTTGTTATCAACAACCCACAGAGCAGAGAACATTGAAGGATTTAATAAGGAGAGCAGATCAGACTTCAGCTGTAGTTTGTTGGTTTGGACAGCAGGTGGTGCTGCTGCATCAACAGTGAGACACACACACACACACACGCACACACAGACACACACAGACACACACACACCTACACACACACACATACAGACACACACACACACACACACACACAGCTGGATGAGATTCAGTGTTGAAGTCCAACTTTAAACCATCTTTGTTTTCTAGATTTCCACTGGATGAAAGTACACAAGTACATTTACTCTGTTGTAGTACAGTTTTAAAGTATCTGTACTTTTTACCTGAATACATCCATGTAATGATACTTTATACTTCTACTCCACTAGATTTCAGAAGGAAATATTGTACTTTTTGCTATATTTATTAAACAGCTGGGTGGGAAGCAGGGTGAATGTTAATCCAACATTTAAGAGTTTTACTGTCAAAGTCTGAGTTTAAAGAAAACTCATTATTCAACTATTATACTGTGTGTGTGTGTGTGTGTGTGTGTGTGTGTGTGTGTGTGGGTGTGTGTGTGTGTGCGTGCGTGTGTGTGTGTGTGTGTGGGTGTGTGTGTGCGTGCGTGTGTGTGTGTGTGTGTGTGTGTGTGTGCGTGTGTTTCTGCACCTGCCGTTCCTGCACAAGTTTGCAACATTTTTGAAAGATTCAAGCACCGACACCTGTCTGCTCTGACCTTTGACCTTCTGTCTGGAGGGAACCATCTTTATTTGCTCATCCTCTCTCCCAGCTGCACATTGTGGGCGGGACACAATAATATAAATATAGTTTTGCCGTGTGGTTCCTCATCACAACTGATCAACATGTGATGAGCATTGGGTTCGGGTGCAAAGAGCCCGGCATCAGCCAATGGGGGGACCTCTGGGGATGGAGCTGGTGGGGTAGGTGGAGCAATACCAACTAGATGTAGTTAGGCCCGTCCCAGCCTCATAACACTGGTTCTGGAAGCAAACTCCTGGAGAGGCTGAACTCTGTTCTTCTCTGGAGTTGCCCAGGCTGAGAGATGCTTGGTGGGTGTAGGGATCCACACGAGACCCCGGCTGAGTGCCGCTGTGTTGGAGTTCTCCACAGGGAACGAGAAGGTCGCCTCTGTGTGACTGAGTCGCTTTAGGGGAAGTCTCTGACTGTTGTTTGTGCTTATCAACAAACAATAGCTCAGAGGACCCGGCCTTCTTGGAGTCTCTGGGTGGCGTCCTGGAAACGGAGCCAACCGGGTCTCTATAGTTCTGCTGAGGAACCTCAACGCTCATGTGGGTAACGAGGAAACCTGGAGGAGGTGATTGGGAGGAACAGCCTCCTGATCTGAACCAAGTGGTGCTTTGTTGTTGGACTTCTGGCCTCATCATAGTTTGGCCATAACAAACACCATGCTTCAGCATAGGGCAGTTCATAAGTGTACTTTGTACCAGAACACCATCGGCCAACGTTTTATAGTAAACGTTGTGGTCGTATCATCTGATCTGCGTATGTCTTTGACACTCGGGTGAAGAGAGGAGCAGAGCTGTGAACTGATCACCACCTGGTGGTGAGTTGGATCAGAAGGTGGGGGAGGCTCACGGACAGACCTGGTAAACCCGTGTGCTGAGGGTGAACTGGGAACGTCTGGCGGAGGCTCCTGTCCGCAAGGTCTCCAACTCCCTCCTCCAGAAGGAGGCTCGGGACATGGAATCCAAGTGGGCCGCCATCTTCAAGGCCTCCATTGTGTAGCGAACGTCAACGGAAAGATGATAAAACTGAAATGTATTAAATGCCACAATGACAAAATCATATCTAATAAACTTCTTACAGGGACTGCTTTTACAACCCTTAGGGTACAAAGTACTGAAACTCTCAACCACGTATCTCGACACACTCAGAGCAGATAAGACTCTTAACACTCAAACTGTTGAAGGCTGAGTTCACAATGTTTTATGACCCCACCTTTCCTGTTTTACGACCATCTACATTTGAGGGACACAGACGCATCCAATCGTTAATAAACAACTTCAAGACATTTGATGCAAAATAACAAGTACTTTACTTGATGTTAGTCCGAGTCTCAGTCAATCTTTGTATTTTATATATATAATTTGAAACCGCCTCAGCATAACCAAATTCACTTTATTTGTAAACCATTAACAAATAGACGCTTTTAACTGTCGTTAACTCTGTAGTCATACAAAGGTCATCTTACATAACTGACTCACTATAGTGTGTCGTTATACATTAATTGTGCCAGCTTGAAGTTTACCAAATCTCGAACAGTGAAAATATCTGAGTTCATATATAATAAGGATAATTACATCCATGATAACCAACCTTGTTTACAATTATTTTAGTTTCCTGCCATACGAATTGGATGTTGATTGTTCTGCCTGCACCTTTTATCTGTCTGTTCAAGACGGGGAAGAGCGATCCCTTCCCCGTCCTCCTTTTCTCTCACCCAGAAAACTGATTTGTTCTAAAATGTTGAGTTTATTTTAATCCATTCACTTATGTGCATAGATACACATATATATCTACATAGGTCTGTCTGTGTCATGATAATACGGTCTGTCTCTGTTGTGTAATCGTGTAATTCATTCTTTCTTTGACTGATCAGGTTTTACTCAGTGATTAATATCAAACAGTTTGGTACTGTTCTGCAGCTGAGATAGCCCAGCTTTCAATTATGGAAGAATTAAATAGACTATGTCAGGAACTGGTATTGATTCTGTAAAATAAAGTTAAATTCAATAATCAAGACAGTTTATAGGATGGTAGTGGTTTGCTTTTCCCTTCATACACTTCACCCCCTTTCTCAAGAAGATAAAGGAAGAAGTCAGAACTCTTCGCTTCTTCTCTGGACTTTGACGCTGAAAGGTGGCCTCTGACCCACCCCAGCCTCATGAGAAGCAAGAACCTGAAGAGGTGCCTTCCTTCGCCTGGTTTCTAACATGCTGCTACCATGATTGATAACTTTGGATCCAGCACAGATCTCTCCCTCGTGGTGCCTCAGCACATGTGTTTTGTGGACTTGAAGAAAGCTTCTGACTGTGTCCCTCGGGGTCCTGTGGGGAGTACTACAGGAATACCGGGTACCTGGGTCGTTGCTACGAGTCATACGGTCCTTGTATGACCAATGTGAGAGTTGTGTTTGTGTAGTTGGTATAAGGTCAAACACTCTTCCAGTACGTGTTGATCTCAGTCAGGGTTGTCCCGTGTCACCAATTCTGTTTGGGATGTTCTAGTTGTCTCAACAATATTTTTTAAGTTGTCAGAGTTGATTGAACTTTCTGTCGCTTGTTGTTTAAACTTGATCCACCGAGTTAAAACAAAGAATTGTTTTACATTATCAGTTCAAGAAAACTTTACTTACCTAGTCAAACAAACACACATTTCTGCTTTATAGTAACTCAGTTTCAAGTTAAAATAACTTAACCATGTGTATACAACTTGCCATTTCAAGTTAAGAGGATTTAAATTCCAAATTTGTTTCAACTTGCATATAAACGTTAACTTGACTGATAATTGCAAGTTTGCTTGCTTTATAAAAGAAAATAACCCATAATTCTTACTTCTGTTCAAAAGATATAACATTTATTTGAAGATACACAGGCTTAAAAATTTTCATGGACAGGATTTGAAGGTACAGCAGGGGGGACAAGAGTGTCCAGTTTGGGGACCTCAGAATTGTGTCTCTGCTCTTTGCACATGATGTGGTTCTATTGGTTCCTTCAGAACGTGACCATCCGCAGCACTGGAGCGGTTTGCAGTCAAGTGTGAAGCAGTCGGGATGAGAGTCAGTACATACGTTCAGACCCTCTCCTCTGGTCAGGAGCTTCATGTAGAGAGGGTGGGGTAGCGTAGGGTGGCTGGACTCCACCTTGGTGGGAGAGGAGCTCAGACATCAGTAGAGCTGCTGCTCCTTTGAGTTGAAATAGGGCCACACACACACACACACACACACACACACACACACACACACACACACACACACACACACACACACACACACATCTACAAGAACTCAGCTGACTTCCTGTAAATGAAGAGGGGCGGAGCCACAGTGACCATGTGATCCAGGTACCTGACAACAGGTAGTGGACCTTAACGTGTTGTCATAAAGTTCAGATTCCATTTAGAGTGTACGGAGCAGAAGGAGAGAAGCTGAAGGCTGAAGCAGGGTGAGTGTTAATCCAACGTTTAAGAGTTTTACTGTCAAAGTCTGTAAGTCATGAAACCTGCTGGAAACTCATTATTTAACTATTATACTGTGTGTGTGTGTGTGTGTGTGTGTGTGTGTGTGTGTGTGTGCGTGCGTGCGTGCGTGCGTGCGTGCGTGCGTGCGTGCGTGCGTGCGTGCGTGTTTAGGGGTGTGTGTATGTGTGCGTGCGTGCGTGCGTGCGTGCGTGCGTGTGTGTGTGTGTGTGTGCGTGTGTGCGTGTGTGTGTGTGTGTGTGTGCGTGTGTTGGTGTGTGTGTGTTACTTCCTGTTCTCTCCGTCTGATTGTTGTGTTGTGAGTTCAGTCAGTGTTACTGTTTATCTCTCAGACTGACCTCAGATCAGGAGATGAGTGGTTGTGAGGAGCAAGAGGAGGACGGAGCAGAGTCTCTGGTCTCCGGCTGTCCGTCTATGAAGAGTGATCGGTCCAAAGACCTTCTTCCAGACTTCAGTAATGAACCTGGACCCTCAGACACAAAGTAAGAGAACTTCTACTAACTCATTCATAGGACTCATGTTCAGTTACTGAACCTCTGACAATGTTTTCTGTAGATTTAGAGATTTAGAGTTGAGTTTGAGGTTCTTCCTCTTAGTGTCAGTGACAGCTGTCAGTCACCTAGAAAAGCTGTAATGTAATCTAAGAGGACTAATACACACTTTAAAACCTTCTAAATATCTGCAGTAACAGTAGTTTGTGTATTCAGATCTTTTTTAATGTCTTTGTTGTTATCAAAGATTCATTATGAATAAAAGCATCTTGATGTTTGCAGAGTTCAGTCCAGACAGAGATCAGAGTCTCCAGGATCCATCTGTCTGTCTATGAAGAGTGATCGGTCCAAAGGTCATCCTATATCCTTCAGTAATGAACCTGGACCCTCAGACTCAAAGTAAGAGAACTTCTACTACTAATGAAAATAAATGATCTTTGAATCCTTAAATATATGATAAGTATGAGAAGCCAAGGTTGCAAGTTATTGCCTCTTTGAGATTCCTCGGACCATAAAAATTAAATCTGAGGAATAATTTCCTTTTGCGTCGTTGTTTTCCTTTGTAGTACAGCTTCAATCTCAACTTCACTTTCCATATTATTACACCCCCATGATGTCACTAATTAAACATTTAGTCTATTGTGAGTTATATTAATGGAGCAGGATGTGGAGCAACTATTTTTCTGACCACAGGTTGTGACCTGTATTCCTGTTTGTAACGTGCTCCCGTTGCCCCCGTGAGTCTCCCCTCACACAATGACACCAGCACACTTGGTGTTGCGGTTCTCAATGTTTTTATTTAGTATCAACTCTCCACGCTGCCTCGTCCATGCGATTGTGGTCTTCACCCGACTGTCTGTGTCTCCGACTCTCTGGCGGTCTTGCAGACTGTGACTCCGGCTTCTCTCGCCCCTTCGTCCCTACTGCCGTTTATGTGGGGGAGAGACACAATTAGTCACAGCTGAGGCCAATTAGGCCCCTTCTGGCACCGTTCCCTGAGCCACTCCCCCACTCCCCTCTGCAGCTGAGCCCAACCACGCCCCCGCCACCACACTGTTACTTTCAGCAGCTCAGGTTTTGATAGTCCATCATTAGATATGGTTTTATTTTTGTTTTCATGGAATAAACTAGGGGGGCTGCACGGTGGTGTAGTGGCTAGCACTGTCACCTCACAGCAAGAGGGGTCTGGGTTCGTCTCCCGGTCTGGGCGGTCCCTCTGTGTGGAGTTTGCATGTTCTCCCCGTGGCAGCGTGGGTCAGAACCCTTTTCATCCTGCAACAAGTGTTTTTAACAAGCTGCCACGACAGCAGATTTGTGATTTTAGCATGATTTCAAAAGCAGAACTACCAAAACAAACTACCTGTTGATCAAGAAATCTGTTCAAGAAACGACCTTATGATTGATCAGTGTAAGGCCATGTATACAACCTATTAAGAAATACTCATACAAGTACATTACCAGTCCTACTCCTTCGTGCACGCCCCTCAGCTTTCACTCTGATTCAGACGAGACAAAGTGTCCTCAGACTGCTGGTCCACCACAGTATTTACACCACTTCTAACATCAGTTCAAACACAACTAACTCAAGCTCTCTTTAATGGAGGACTTTTACTGTGAAGGAACTGCAGGAAGTGTTGACTTTGTTCGAAACAAACTACAGACAGATCACTAAATGTTTAATAAGAAAAGCAGCTCATTAGTTTATGAAAGCAGGAGAGTTGAAATAAAAGAAGATTTTCATTCCAGACTGAACTCTGAATTCAAACAGAAAAGTAACTTTAACTGATCTCTGAACTTCTGAGCTTCTACACACTTTGGTCCAAATCTGGATATTTTCATCAACAACCAACAAATCATTTTAGTAATAAAGAAATGTCTCCACAGAGAGAAGAAGAGGAGTCCTGTTACTGAGGAGGAGCTGATGTCCAGATCCAGATCCAGAACCAGAACCAGAGCTGGACCTCAGACAGCCAGTGAGACCAGCACTGTACAAAGTAAGACGGTCCATTCCTCTGCTGATGTCTTCATGTCTGGAAACAGGACGTGTTGTTTTCATACAGGGACACTTGTTGTGTCTCACAGAAGACATTTAGGATCTGCTCCAGGAGACAGTTCTGCTCTGCATCACTCTTCTTCTTTGAGAGAAAATTTGAACCCAAAATAAATAAGAGACACAACAACAGCCCACATTATCTTTCCTGCTGAAGTCTCCTTCTGTAACCTACAAACACACGTCTTGTCCTGCAGAACGACTCGTTGAACAGGCCACCAAACAAACATCCTCTCAGTACACCGCTGACATCACTTTTTAGGCTACAGTAGAGCGCTAATTATCTAGTCAGTCACAGCACATGAAACATGTGAAAACTGTCATGATATAATATCTCGAATCAACATTGGTTACTTTAGATGATTACAGAGCCGTCTCACTTCACTGCCTCTGCTAACGAAACACTGTCTGCACTCAGCTAAAGTCTTCATGTGTCTTTACTTGGTCTCTTGCTGGGCTCAGTGCTGCGTTGATCCAGGCCATGAATACATGCATTTCCACTGCAGCCTCAAAGCAGGAAAAACCCAGCTGAGCTGTTGTGGCTCTGTTTTGGTAGCACGGTCAACAGGACCATGACGGAGACGGTCTCCTCCCTCAAATCAAAACCACGTCTGTAGCTACACTGAGCTCTCTGTGTTCACATCTCACTACTTTTGTAGCTTCTAACTGAATCAAACTGAAAGTTACTTTCACTCACGAGTCCTCGTTTGTACGTTCAGATATCAGCCTGAGTTGATTGTTTACTGATTGTTTTAGTAAAATCAATATCATATCTTCTTCATATGTTCTCTCTTGTTTCTCTGGTCCAGCAGATGTTGGTCTGCAGGAAGTTTTAGATGAACATAAGATCAGTCTGAAGAAGAGATGTGAACGTGTGACTGAAGGAAGTGAAACAGGAAGTGGAACCCTCCTCAACAGGATCTACACTGAGCTCTACATCACAGAGGGACAGAGTGAAGAGGTTAATACCCAACATGAGGTGAGGCAGCTGGAGTCAGCCTCCAAGAAGAAGACCCTCCATGACACTCCCATCAAGTGCCACGACATCTTTAAAGCCTCAGCTGACCAGCGGAGACGCATCAGAGTCGTTCTGACCAACGGCGTCGCTGGCGTTGGAAAAACCTTCTCGGTGCAGAAGTTCACTCTGGACTGGGCCGAGGGTTTGGAGAACCAAGATGTCAGTCTGGTGGTTGTGCTTTCGTTCAGGGAGCTGAACTTGATCAAAGATGAGCAGTACAGTCTTCTCAAGCTGCTCCATGTTTTCCATCCAACATTACAGAAGGTCACAGCAGAGAAGCTCTCTGTCTGGAAAGTTCTCTTCATCTTTGATGGTCTGGATGAAAGCAGACTTTCTTTGGATTTCATCAACAATGAGGTCGTGTGTGATGTCACACAGAATGCATCGGTCAACGTGCTGCTGACGAACCTCATCGAGGGGAAGCTGCTTCCCTCGGCTCTCGTCTGGATAACTTCCAGACCTGCAGCAGCCAATCAGATCCCTCCTACACGTGTTGACAGGCTAACAGAAGTACGAGGCTTCACCGACCCCCAGAAAGACGAGTACTTCAGGAGGAGATTCAGTGATGAAGAGCTGTCCAGCACCATCATCTCACACATCAAGACGTCCAGGAGCCTCCACATCATGTGTCTAATCCCAGTCTTCTGCTGGATCACTGCTACAGTTCTGGACCACATGTGGACTACAGACCAGAGAGGAGAGCTGCCCAAGACCCTGACCGACATGTACTCACACTTCCTGCTGGTCCAGACAAAGAGGAAGAAGCAGAAGTACCACGAGGGACATGAGACGAGTCCTCAGGAGCTGACGGAGGCTGACGGGGAAGTTCTTCTGAAGCTGGGGAGGCTGGCGTTTGAACATCTGGAGAAAGGAAACATCATGTTCTACCAAGAAGACCTGGAGCAGTGTGGTCTTGATGTCACAGAGGCCTCGGTGTTCTCAGGAGTTTGTACAGAGATCTTCAGAAGAGAGAGTGTGATCTTCTAGAAAACAGTCTACTGCTTTGTTCATCTGAGTGTTCAAGAGTTTCTGGCTGCCGTCTACATGTTCCACTGTTTCACACACAGGAAGACAAAGGTACTGGAGGACTTCATGGGAGAAGACTACAAGTATTCGTCTCTGGAGGACTTCCTGAGCAGAGCCATGGAGAAATCCCTCAAAAGTAAAAATGGCCACCTGGACCTGTTTGTCCGCTTCCTTCATGGCCTCTCTCTGGAGTCCAACCAGAGACTCTTAGGAGGCCTGCTGGGTCAGACAGACAACAGTCCAGAAACCATCCAGAGAGCCATCAACAACCTGAAGGAGATGAACAGTGATGAAATCTCTCCTGACAGAAGCATCAACATCTTCCACTGTCTGATGGAGATGAAGGAGCTCTCAGTACATCAGGAGATCCAGGAATTCATGAAGTCAGAGAACAGATCAGAGAGACTCTCATTGATCCACTGCTCAGCTCTGTGCTACATGCTGCAGATGTCAGAGGAGGTTCTGGAGGAGTTGGACCTGATGAACTACAACACATCAGAGGAGGGACGACGGAGACTGATTCCAGCTGTGAGGAACTGCAGAAAGGCTCGGTGAGTCCAGATGTGATTAACTTCATGAATCAGTGTAGATCAGTAGTTTAGTTATTCAAATATAGAAACTATGAAATTCATATTATTCTTAAATAGTGTTCCAGTTGTTTGATCCAAAATTATAAGTCAGTTATATTCAGTCACAGATGTTCTTGTTGTTTCAAAAGCTGTGAGTGAAAACATGTTGATGTTTCAGTTGGTTGTGTTTTCAACTTAATGAACAGTTATTTTATTTATTTCTCCTGATTGTTGCGTTTGATATTGATCTAATTCTTCCTCTACTCATCTTCCTCTGGGTGATGGAGGCGACATGTAAACCTGATAAAACACATGAAGGACTTTAGAGGTTGTGTTTGAGGTTTTATCACAGCAGCATTTGATCACAACATAGATCAGTATTTTACTGTCATCACTTCATGTGCTTTAGTTATTATTACATGAGGAGCTTCTGCAACGTGTCTGACATCATCACACTTACAGGTAATACCTGATTATTTTAAGAGTTTAAATCAGATCTGTATCAGGCCACACCCCCTTCTTAAAAACAGGACCAGAAAACAAAAACAAACCAACTTGAATTCAGGGTTCTACCTTTAGATTGTTGAGATACATTTAGATGAATAGGATTTTATAAACTTCTAAAACTACATGTACCTGACAGAGAAATATTACTGGTTATGTTGAACATTCTCATTTGATTTACAAAATATATAAGAATTAAAATATGAAGCATTATTATTCATTAAACTATCCAGCATCATGTTAGAATTAAAAGCTCCACCTTTAACAGACGTTAATAATAATATTTATATTTATATTTATATTATTCTGTATTTTGATGCTTTGACAACAAACTTCATTTGATGTAAGCATTTGAATGCAGGAAGTTTACGGAGTTATATAAATAGTTTTATTATTAATAGATAGACAGTTTTACTTCATAAACTTGTTTGAGTTCTTCTTCTTCATCTTCCACTCCTTCTCCATCTTCTCCTCCTTCTCCTTCTCCGTCTTCTTCATCTTCTTCTCCTCCTTCTCCTTCTCCTTCTTATTATTCGTATTCTCCTTCTTCTTTTTCTTCTTCTCCTTATCCTTCTTATTATTCATCTTCTCCTTCTTTTCCTTCTTCTTCTTCTTCTTCTTCCTCTTCTTCTTTTTCTTTTCCTTCTCATTGTTCTTCTTCTTCTCCTTCTTCTTTTGTTCTTCTCCTTCCCCTTCTTCTTCTCCTTTTCCTTCTTCTCCTTTTTCTTCTTCTCCTTCTTTTTCTTCTTCTTTTTCTTCTTCTCATTCTCCTTCTTCTCCTTCTTCTCCTTCTTCTTTTTCTTCTTCTCCTTCCCCTTCTTCTCCTTTTCCTTCTTCTCCTTTTCCTTCTTCTCCTTCTCCTTCTTCTTCTTCTCCTCCTTCTCCTTCTTCTTCTCCTCATTTTCCTTCTCCTTCTTTTCGTCATTTACCTTCTCCTTCTTTTATCCTTCTTCTTCTCCTCTTTTACCTTCTCCATCTACTTCTCATTCTTTTTCTCCTTCTCCTTCTTCTCCTTCTCCTTTTTCCTCCTTCTTCTTCTCCTCATTTCCCTTCTTCTTCTTCTCCTCATTTTCCTTCTTCTTCTCCTTCTTCTTCTTCTTCTTCTTCTTCTTCTTCTTCTTCTCCATCTTCTCCTTCTCCTCCTACTTTTCCTCCATCTTCTTTTTCTCCTTCTCCTACTTCTTTTTCTCCTTTTTCTTCTCCTCATTTACCTTCTCTTTCTCTTTCTCCTTCTCCTTCTTCTCCTTCTTCTTCTACTCATTTTCCTTCTGCTCCCCCTTCTTCTTCTTCTCCTTCTCCTTCTCCTCATTTTCCTTCTCCTTCTTCTCCTCCTTCTCATCCTTCTTCTCCTTCTCCTTCTTCTTCTCCTCATGTTCCTTCTTCTTCTCCTTCTCCTTCTCTAACTTCTTCTCCTTCTTCTTTTTTCTCCTTCTTCTCCTTCTTTTTCTCCTTCTTCTACTTCATCTTCTTCTTTTTCTTCTTCTACTTCTTATTATTCTTCTTCTCCTCCTTCTCCCTCTTCTCCTTCTCCTTCTTCTCATTTTTCCTCCTTTTCCTTCTTCTCCTTCTCCTTCTTCTC
The DNA here is from genome assembly GCA_016806645.1 of Ophiodon elongatus. Taxonomy (NCBI): domain Eukaryota; kingdom Metazoa; phylum Chordata; class Actinopteri; order Perciformes; family Hexagrammidae; genus Ophiodon; species Ophiodon elongatus. The sequence continues at coordinate 73,613 of JACSYO010001655.1, read as the reverse complement.
CTCCTCATTTTCCTTCTTCTTCTTCTTCTTCTTCTCCTTCTTCTTCTCACAAAACCAACATTCCCAGTTATAGAAAGTCTAAAAAATAAATCAACATTGTTTTCCTGAAGCCCTCAAATCACTAAATCTACCCAGAACAACTCACCCAGGTCGGGTTACTCGCAGTCAGAAACATCAGTGAAGTTCACTTAGTGGAGGTTTTAATTTACTAATATTAATCTCCTGCTTTGACAAAACCATCCTTGTTGTATTGGAGCATGGATTTAATGAGGCAGTAAAGTTATTATTAGAATGGAAAACTCAGAGCAGAACTGAGCACAATTGTAGAATTCAGACTTTTATAAACACATTGTTATGTTTTTAATGCTGATACCCTGATTACATATTTTGATGACATCATGTTGAAAATAATTAAGGTGAAAATAATGCAGCCTCATTGGCTCGTTAATTGTGTTGAATACATTTTTTAGATGCTCAGTAAAGAACGTTAACAACAAAATGTCATAAGAATATCTAATTATATTAATATTGAATCATGAACAGGTGAAATATTATCCAGCAGTGTGTTTCACTGAATTTCCCCGTTGATGGAGGTGAACCTGACAGCAGCAGGTAGCTATAGCTGGACAAATGTTTTAGTCATGAAGAAGGCCTCATGCTAACTTTGTAGAGACAGACCTGGGATCAGATCACACTGACAGACTGGACATTATGGACGCCTCAATGTAACGACACTTTGTCTCCCTTCATCTGCACCATTCAAGAAAAACACAGATTAAAAGTCTGCAGGTATGACAGAGAGTGATGAGTTCTTGTTTCATGTGGAACACAGTGAGATAAGATCAGCTGAACCACTGATGTGAAGAGCTCATGTTCATCAACACAGGAAGCAGGAAGTACATATTAAATGTCCTCTTTCATAATAATGTTTTGTAATATTTGTGTCATTTCAGACTTTCTACCTGTGAACTCTCAGAGACTCACTGTGAAGTTGTGGCCTCAGCTCTGAAGTCCAACCCCTCCCATCTGAGAGAACTGGACCTGAGTGGAAACGACCTGCAGGATTCAGGAGTGAAGCTGCTGTCTGCTGGACTGGAGAGTCCACACTGTCGACTGGAGGCTCTGAGGTCAGTTCAGTGACTGGAAGGTTTCAGGATGTCCCTGAAAACAAAAGCAGAATATTTGTTAAAGGAACAGAACGTAGAGAAATGAAGTGATTGACAGGAGAGTTTTTAGCTTCCAGACTCACATTGTGGTCCATCAGTCAGTGAAGGTGATGTCAGTCCTGATGAGGCTTGAGAGTGTGTGAGGGAGATGAAGGAGGAGGATGAAGATCTGATGACAGCAGATAGAAAAGACTTGAATGCAAAGCTCCATGAAGGTGAAGTTGTGAACTGTGATGATCTTCATGCCATCAGAAGCTGATGAGGCTGCTACAGAGACAACCCACACAGCTGCTGTGGTGAGATGAAAGCAGAGCTCAGAGTAATAACCAGCAGCCTAACACCGGCCCAAAGGTCTCAACAAAGCAGGCTTTTAGAAAACAAGCTGGAGAAGACAAAGGTCTCTGTTGTAATGACTAGAACAAGATGTCAGCTGAGAGCAGTCATAGTGCTAGTGGCTCTTCAACAAGTGATGCTTATGAATGACATCATCAAAGTAGAGATGTAGAAGGTTCTAACTTATTTAACTTGAGTTCTTCTTGACAGCAGGTCCAACTGTTGTTCTGTTTCCATGTTGTGTCTCATTATCTGAAGCCACAGACCTTTAGGTAGCAACACAAACAGCTGTTGTTCTTAAAGGGCCGGTTCATATTGGTTCAGGTCTTTCTCAACACAATACTCACGAGTCCAAATGTCCATTCAAGAGTTCTTGGTGTCTGTAATGTGTCCAGACTGTCTGTGATGTTCCAGGACTAAATCCAGTCTAGTTCTGTGGAGAACAGACTTGTAAAGTGGATCTGAACTAATGTGAGGCTTCACATGTATCAATTCAGTCTGTTGTGTTTGACAGTGGCTGTATTTGAAACCTTCTGCTATTCTAGAAGTTTGGACTGATTTGAGCCAAATGTAGCATGTGGTAGCAAACAAAAGCTAAATCTACAGTCTACAGAGATACCTGGATGTTGTACTGATTCAGAAAAGATCTCCAGTATGTATGGGACCAGTCTACCTCTCCTTCTGTATCCCACAATGCAAAGCGCTGGAACGACACAGTCTATGGTCACAACACCAGCGGCCACAAACGTCTTTGTGTTCTATTTCATCACTAAATTCACTAATGACGACTTCTGAGGAGAGAAATCAACAATATGGATTCAAATATTAACAGTTACATTGATGTTGAATCAATAATTTGAAGGTAGTAGTTTCAGCTGAACTTGTGAAGTGATTTCTTCCAGTGTAGTTGTGTTCTGAAGGGACCACTTCACACTCAGTATGACAGGAGGAATGATTACTGCCACCAATAACTCTTGTAATGGACAGATGACATGTGGCTGTTGTTGAAGACACACCTGAACACATGTGGACCTCTGCTGTTAAAGACATGAAGCTACTAAGCTAGCAGAGACACAAAGAAGAAGCTCATGGAATAAAGGAGTCCAACATGTCTGATCTGATACTGATCCTCTAGTTCCAGACCTGATGAGACCAGCAGCATGGTCTTCATCTGTGTGGACATCAATAGATGTATGAATGTTGTGCTGACATGTGGATGATGTCTGTAGAAGGCTGACATGATGATGATCCACAAGAACACAATGACAAAGAGAAAAGCTCATTGATGAGGACATAGTCATGTTGAGCTACACATTTAAACCTCAACACATCTGATTGGGTTATGAATGGATTATAATCTTCATCTTTTATTCTTTATTCAGGTTGAGGGGCTGCAGTTTGTCAGAGATCAGCTGTTCTTCTCTGGCCTCAGCTCTGAAGTCCAACCCCTCCAGTCTGAGAGAACTGGATCTGAGTAACAACAACAAGCTGCAGGATTCAGGAGTGAAGCTGCTGTCTGCTGGACTGGAGAGTCCACACTGTAGACTCGAGACTCTGAGGTCAGTTCACTGACTCTCTGTTACTATTATTGATATTATATGTTTATTTAATAATGATTTATGCACTAACATAACTTAAATCCATATAGTTGAATATTTGTTTTTGTTCATATTTTATGTTTCTTGAACTAAATTTAGTCTGCAGTCACAAAAGCCTTGTTTCTTAAATAAACTGTAGAAAATGTCCTCTGTTAGTTAAAGTAAATTATTGTTTATGATTTTTGGTAAATGGTCAAATCTGTATACAGAAGATCCTCTGAACTAATATTTGTTTATATTTATAAAGTTTGTTTGATGAAGTAGAAATATTTATTTGATTTCTGTTCATTTAAATGTGTTTTCACAATTATTGTCTGATCATTGATATTAATCTTTAAGAACACACACAGAGATCAAGTCATATTTCCAAAAGCAACTGTTTAAAGGATCAATATAGTGTTGATCCCCTAGTTCCAGACCTGATGAGACCAGCAGCATGCTCTTCATCTGTGTGGACATCAATAGATGTATGAATGTTGTGCTGACATGTGGATGATGTCTGTAGAAGGCTGACATGATGATGATCCACAAGAACACAATGACAAAGAGAAAAGCTCATTGATGAGGACATAGTCATGTTGAGCTACACATTTAAACCTCAACACATCTGATTGGGTTATGAATGGATTATAATCTTCATCTTTTATTCTTTATTCAGGTTGACATGGTGCAGTTTGTCAGAGATCAGCTGTTCTTCTCTGGCCTCAGCTCTGAAGTCCAACCCCTCCAGTCTGAGAGATCTGGATCTGAGAGGAAACGACCTGAAGGATTCAGATGTGAAGCTGCTGTCTGCTGGACTGGAGAGTCCACACTGTAGACTGGAGACTCTGAGGTCAGTAGAGGGTTGGAGTCGGTCCGTGCTGGTTCCAGCAGTATTGAACTAAACACAGATCCAGTATTTCCTATAAACCTCCAACCTTCTCAGTGAAGCTGTGAGAGGAGAACGCTGACAGGCTTCAGGATTGGACAGAAAGTCAGCCAATCAGATGAGCCAGAAGCTTGTTGTGATCACGTGTTTGAGTTGATGTGAAGACGACTGTTGTTGTTGTGTTCAAGTGTGCAGGAAATACCGCTGTTTACCAGCTGACATCATCTCAACATGTCCAGAGACAGAGGTCCTCATTCATCTATCTGATCTGATCTGTTCTCTCTCAGTAGAATCTTTCTAAGGAGATGAGACATTCACATGTCACTGAGACTGTGGTTTTTATCAGCTCTGAGCCCAAACAGCAGTGACTCCATCATTACAGTGAGCAGTGAACACCTCTCTGTGTCTGCAGTCATGATGCGTTCAGGGCCCTCAGCTCTTTGTGTCCACTGTGTACTTGAGTGAAAGCTGCAGAGTGAACAGACCTGATGTCCAAAGTGTCTGCAGGTGTGAGAGCTTGGAGCTCAGTGTGTTCACTCCAATACGTTAAGATGAGAGCTGAAAGGACTGAAGTCCCTGCTGCTCTTTCTACTGGATGAGCTGCATCACTGACTGACAGCTGATGAAGGGAGTCTCTGGAGACCCTGATCCATCTCTTCTTCTTCTCTCCTCAGATGGAAGTGACCTCAGAGTGAGTCCACCATCATCTCTGAGTTCCTCTGGACCTGATCAGAGGATCCTCAGTGGATCTGGACTCCACCAGGACCTGGATTTAGTTTAGTCCTCTGGTTCCTTCATGTGTTCTGACCCTAAAGTGTCTCTACAGATGAGTTGTGTTCATGACATCATCACAGGAGATGAACACGTTTAAATGTTCCTGCTTTGCTTCCTGCTGCAGCGCCTCCCTGTGGATCGATGGAGTTCTGCTCTTCATTGACTCATATTTCTCAATAACAGTGGGAGTTGATATCACATGTATAAAGTTACCTTATTACCATCAGCACCAGCCTTTTCTCATGTTATAACAGAAACATATTAGCTTGTAACAAACAGAAAGAAGATAAAACCTGAAGCTGAATCCAATCAAGGCTTCACTTTAGTTTCTTAACTGACAGACAGATTGTGTTCAGCAGCTTAATATTTATAGTTAATATTCATGAATCATGTAAACAGGAGAATAATAACCTGACTATAATCTTCTGATTTCACATGATGGAGCTGAAAAAGAAAAGAAACCTGATTTAATAAGACTCAGTTTAGTTTTAATGTCGGTTCTAACAGGGTGAGAAATTATTACTAACATGCCATCAAACTATTAAATGCTCACATGTTTTTTTTTTATAATCAATCTTTTTATATCTTCATGTATTTTATGGTCAAGGTTTTTTTCCTTCTGGAACAATAAATATAATGTAATATGAATCTCAAATAGAGCCGTGATCTCTACATGCAGTTACATCCTGAGTTTTTCTGCGTGTTAATAAAGCTTCTCTCTTGGTTTCATCCACTTTAAAAATCAATTCATGAAAGTTAAAACCACCTGGACTGCTGTTCAGAGCTCAGTCATAACCAGTTTACTTTAGTGCCCTGTTGTACTTTTTGAAGCTACCAAGCAGAACTTCAAGAGGAGGACCACTCCTCAACAGTGCCACTTCCTCCATTTCCCTAAATACCCGCCCGACCACTCCTCCTGTTCCCTTTTCGTATCAGAACCCAGGTATCACAACGGAGCCTCGAGCATTTGTGGAAAGTCAGGACATTTGTAAAAAGTTTGTACATTTTTGAAAATTGATGACATTCGTGGAAAGTTGGAAAATTTGTGAAAATTGATGAGATTTGTGGAAAGGGTAAGGTGTGGAGATCCCCCTTCAGCGTCAACGTCCGGAGAAGAAGAGCCACTTTCCTCTGACTTCATCTTGCTCTTATCTTCTGAGACGGGTGGTGCAGTGTTCAGTTGGCACAAACAGCAAACCACCTCCATCCTAACTGCTTTCTTATTTCTTTAATTTGACCTTTTACAAAATGAATACCAGTTAACTTACATAGTCATTTTTCATTATTTAAAAGCTCTATCTCAGCTGCAGAACGATACCAAACAGTTTAATACAAATCACTGAGTTCGTGGATGACACCGCCCTCATTGGAGCCGCCATGTTGAGAGCCATTTAGAGGCAATTAAAATGCTCCCAGTCACGTATATAGCACCTTTAATCTCGTCATTTATTTCATTACATTGGGGCGTCTGGTTTACCAAAAACAGAAAAATAACATTTTATAATATTTACAGTATTTTAGTATGCGAGTGCATACTTCTGGGAGAAAGAACAAACATGACAAGTCTCCATGATTTCATACATAAAACACATGGAGTCACACCTTTACAGTAGAAACCTCCCTCGACCTCCTGCACATGACCGACATTAAAACACTGTAAAAAACAAACACGACATCAAATACAAAACAATAATTCTCTCTAAAAGGCAAAGTACGTTTCTTTTGGCTGTAAGAACTGTAACCTGTCAGTTTCATTCATTCTTTTACTGTATTTCATTTAAAGACAATAAGTCTTTTATTGAATATTTCTGGTTCCCATGATGGTCGACGGTCCCCTCCATGTTTCATCTTGCAGTCAAGGGATGGCAAGATAAATCTGAGGGGTCGTGAGATGATTGACCAGAAAAATGTATTTCTGCTGGTCTGCTAGGGGAGCATTTAACCTATTTAGGCTGTAAAAAAAATGACAACATATACTCTAACGAGGGTTATTAAAACACAAAGAGGGTCGCAAGTAGACGGCGTTTCATTTTCAGAGTTCACGAGCCAGAAAGACTTAAAACGACCACATTAAAAATCTATAAAGAATATTCAATTCAAAGTCAGCAGGTAATATTTAAAGGGACAGTGTGTAGCTTTTCTTTTTGACTCCATTAGCAGAAATGGAATATATTATTAATAAGCTTGTTTTCTTAAATGTATAAACACCAAAGAATAAGAATCATGGTGTTTTATTTTCCCCCAATCACAGCACAGTAGGGCGGGAGTTAGCGGAAACATCAATAAAACACAGTCTGCCATGTTGCATTGTAATGTTTTTCCTACGGAAACCCAGAAGGGACAAACCAAACACCGGTAGACGGGGACATTCGCATTGTTGCATCGGCCACCGTTCCAGTTGTTTGCAATCTGCAGACTCACCACTAGATGTCGCCAAACTCGTCACACTGACCCTTTAAAATAAATCTTACATGAAATAATCTGCTTCTTTGGACTTTACAAAAAAAAATATAAAATTCACAATTGTCAAAATGTGATGTGATTCTCCACCACATCTTGTAATTCCTTTGGGTTATTAATAAAACTAAACAACATATTTCTGATACATACATTCTTTATAGCTTCTATTTTTGAAAGGAGATAATAATAATAAAAAAAAAAAAGGCATTTCATGTTCATGGAATCATGAAATCAATCAAACGGACGTGTGTTGTTTATTTATTGAACCAGTATTCGACTTCTCACTATGAAATAATGTTTAATAATCAAAGGAGGCCTTCAAATGGCCCCCGTTGACGCAGGAGCTCAGCAGGTGTGTGTGTGTGTGTGTGTGTGTGTGTGTGTGTGTGTGTGTGTGTGTGTGTGTGTGTGTGTGTGACGCGAGTACATAAAATGACGAAGACGAAATCTTCCGGAGGCGGGGACGACCGCCGGGATCCGTCCCGAGCGTCGCCATGACGACGGACCCCTGCGGTCAGAGCACGGTGGTCTCCGTCTGCAGGATGGACTGGGCTCGGGAGCTCCTGGGAAAGTGGGCGGAGCTTTCGTTGCCGTTGCGGCTGACGGACGCGGCGTGCGGCCGGTAGTCCCGCCCCACGTAACGCCTTAGGGACAAACTCCTCCAAGTCCTCCGCAGCTCCATCTGGACCTGGTTTATGAAAACAAGGAGATCAGAGTCGCTGGAGAGAAGAGGAGATACAGCTGGGAACCCGGAGAGAGCAGACTCACCTCGCTGTTCAGGAAACAGTAGAGGACCGCCACTATGAGACCCTGAAACACACACACACACACACACACACGCACACACACACACGCACACGCACACGCACGCACACGCACACGCACACGCACACGCACACGCACACGCACACGCACACACACGCACGCACACGCACACGCACACGCACACGCACACGCACACACACACACACGCACGCACACGCACACGCACACGCACACGCACACACGCACACGCGCGCGTGCACACGCATGCGCACACATGCGCGCGTGCACACGCATGCGCACACATGCGCGCGCACACACACACACACCGATTAAAATGTACAAATATATTTATATAATATAGATATATACATATATATACGTGTATATATATATATATATATACGGATATATATACATGTATGTATATATAGACATATGTATATATACACGTATATATATATATATATATACGTGTATATATACGTATATATATGTATATACGTATACATATATATATACGTATATACATACACATATATATGTATACATATATGTATATGTATATACTTATATACATATACATATATACGTATACATATATATATATATATATACAGCACAACAAATGATTGAAGACATTTTGTTCATGTAGGAATGTAAACATGTTGTATATTTATGCACAATAAGTACATAAGTACATGCTGTAAGTACCTGCTGTACGTTACGTTACCTGGAAGGATCCGAGGGCGAGTTCAAAGAAGATCTTGATGTGTTGCATGTTTTTATCCGCCGGCTCCATCAGGTAGACGAAGACCACGTAGTTGATTCCAAACAGAGGAATCAGCAGGAGGGTGGACTTAGCCAGACGTCTAGAGAACACACACACACACACACACACACACACACACACACACACACACACACACACACACACACACACACACACACACACACACACACACACACACACACACACACACACACACACCTCACTGATCGAGCAAATGTACGAATATAAAATAATAGTATAAAATACATCTAAATCTAATGATATTTTCCTCAAAAATAAATGATACTGGTTTACGCCAGTGCTGGAAGAAGTATTACTTCAGTAAAAATACAAAAGTATGAGCATAAAAATACTCTTATAGTACCAAAAGTAAAAGTACTATTAATTATAATAATGATAAAGGTTATAATTAGTAATGCATCTCTTTAATGTTGCAGCTGGTAAAGGTGGGCTAATTCTAAATAAAGTAAAATAGTGTAAAATAAAATAAAAGTAAAATAAGGTAAAATAGTGTAAAATAGTGTAAAATAAAATAGTGTAAAATAAAAGGTAAAATTAGGTAAAATCAGGTAAAATAAAGTAAAATACGGTAAAATAGTTTAAAATAAAATAAAATAAAGTAAAATACGGTAAAATAGTTTAAAATAAAATAAAACAAAGTGAAATAGTGTAAAATAAAGTAAAATCATAAAATATCCGGTTACACAACAGGCCGCGACAAAAAACAATGTTTCCAAATGCTTCTGTAATTAACGGCATCTTTGTTTTTGAGACAAAAGTTTAATTTTAAGTCAATTGTTTTGTTTTTTCTCGCCTCCAAAAAAAAAACAGTAGGAAACCGTCTACTTTCGTTTTCAATATTATATATAATATTTTCTGTCTCAGTTCCCAGAAGCCTCCTGATCTTAGTATTGTATTCCTTCGTAAACCACTGCAAACTAAACAGCGTTTTATGGAAGAAGCTAAATTGAATGAGACATTAAATTTGTATTTTTTCTTGGAAATTGTTCAAAACCAGAAACAATGGACTGGATTTATGAACCAAACTGAGTCAAATATGGAGGCAGACTAAAGTGCACTTCAAAATGAAGGTTCCCAAAGAGATTGCGCAACTCTAGAAACACTCAGGACCTTAAATACAGCTCGTTCATCGCGTCTCCTGAACGCCCTGTAACATGTATAAATCTGATCAAGTAAAGGTCAGAGGTCAAACACGGACCTGTACTGCGACTGCTCGTTTCCCCCGACGTCAGTGCAGCGCAGCTTCTGCACCAGGATGCGGATGATGCTGATGAAGAGGAGGAAGTTGATCTGAGACACAAAGAGATGGGGATACTTCAGTACATGTTTGAGGTACTTGTACTTCACTTGAGTCTTTTTTCTCTTCAGGCCACGCTCTTCTTCTACTTCACGACATCTCAAAGAGAAGTATTGTACTTTTTACTTCTCTACATTTATCTGACAGCTTTTGTTTCTAGTTCACCGACGGGTCGGGTCAGAAAGTTAATTACTTACTATTACTATTATGCTGCGTTCACACTAAAAGCGTTGCTAATATATTCGCTTTTTCGCGCTAGACGCGCCGCCGTAGAGGGGGCGTGGCTTATCTCCGTGGAAATGGTTAATTTCCGCCGTCCACCATAGAAGAATTAAATACTATTTCTGCTTTGTACACGTTGTGGAAGTCACACAAACGTGGGAACATCAAACACCCTCATGTCTGAGTTCATAATGCATAATATATAATATATAAAATATAAAATATAAAATATATAAAATATAATATATAAAATATAATATATAATATATAAAATATAAAATGTAAAACATATAATATATAAAATATAATATATAAAACATATAATATATAATATATAAAATATAATATATAGAATATATAGAATATAATATATAAAATATAATATATAAAATATATAATATATAAAATGTAAAATATATAATATATAATATATATAATATATGATATATAAAACATATAATATATAATATATAATATATAATATATAAAATATAATATATAATATATAAAATATATAAAATATAATATATAATATATATAATATAAAATGTAAAACATATAATATATAAAACATATAATATATAATATATAAAATATAAAATATAATATATAAAATATATAAAATGTAAAATGTAAAATATATAATATATACAATATATAAAAATATAATATATAAAATATAATATATACAATATATAATATATAGAATATAATATATAAAATATAATATATAAAATATATAATATATAAAATATAAAATATATAATATATATAATATATAGTATATAAAACATATAATATATAATATATAATATATAAAATATAACATATATATAATATATAATATATAATATATAATATATAATATATAGAATATAAAATATAATATATAAAATATATAAAATGTAAAATATATAATATATAAAATATAATATATAAAACATATAATATATAATATATAAAATATATCAGTCGTTCTTCGTGCACGAACGCCAAACATTTCCTCTTCCCAGCTTCACTGACGTGACGATTTTCTGCTTTTTCCTTTTTTTTAATATTACGGTTCAGAATGTGCTCTACGGCGTTGGGAGTCTTTGGGAAGCAGAACTCAAAGAAGTTCAACTTCATCGTGGACGATGACTCAAGCAGAGCAGAAGAAGAAATATGCTTCTGAAAACAGAAAGCAGTGATGGATCATCTGCTTCCCAACATGTTTAAAATAAACTGCATGACTGAAGCTTATCTCTACTTTTAAATGTTATCCCACGACCAAGCAGCTATGAGACTGTTTACACAAGTCTTTATGTGACGGCAGAAACACGGGGTGTTATAATAAGTTCATAAAACATGTTCCCAGATGGAACTCTTTGAGGATTCACAGCTGGAAAAGGAAAATTAAAGAGAAGCAAAGAGGTGAAAGGAGGATATGTTAATTTAAGTTATTTAAAATGATAGAAATCAAAGTCTCTCCTCTCTCCTCTCTCCTGTCCTCTTCTCTCCTCTCCTCTCCTCTCCCCTCTCCTCTCTCCTCTCCCCTCTCCTCTCCTCTCCTCTCTCCTCTCCTCTCCTCTCCTCTCCTCTCCTCTCCTCTCCCCTCTTCTCTCCTCTCCTCTCCTGTCTCCTCTCCTCTCTCCTCTCCTCTCCTCTCTCCTCTCCTCTCTCCTCTCCTCTCTCCTCTCCTCTCCTCTCTCCCTCTCTCCTCTCCTCTCCCTCTCCTCTCCTCTCCCTCTTCTCTCCTCTCTCCTCTCCTCTCTCCTCTCCTCTCTCCTCTCCTCTCCTCTCCTCTCCTCTCTCCCCTCTTCTCTCCTCTCTCCTCTCCTCTCTCCTCTCCTCTCCTCTCTCCTCCCCTCTTCTCTCCTCCTCTCCTCTCCTCTCCCTCCTCCCCTCTCCTCTCCTCTCCTCTCCTCTCCTCTTCTCTCCTCCTCTCTCTCTCCTCCTCCTCTCCTCTCCTCTCTCTCTCTCCTCTCCTCTCCTCTCCTCTCCTCTCTCCTCCCCTTCCTCTCCTCTCCTCTCCTCTCCCCCTCTCCTCTCCTCTCTCTCCTCTCCTCTCCTCCTCTCCTCTCCTCTCTCTCCTCTCCTCTCCTCTCCTCCTCCTCTCCCCCTCCTCTCCTCTCCTCTCCTCTCCTCCCCTCTCCTCCCCTCCTCTCCTCTCCTCTCCTTCCTCTCCTCTCCTCTCCCCCTCTCCTCTCCTCTCCTCTCCTCTCTCCTCTCTCCCCTCTCCTCTCTCCTCTCCTCCTCTCCTCCTCCTCTTCCTCTCCTTCCTCTCCTCTCCTCTCCTCTCCTCTCCCCCTCTCCTTCCTCTCCTCTCCTCTCCTCTCCTCCTCTCCTCTCCTCTCCTCTCCTCTCCTCTCTCCTCCTTCCTCTCCTCTCCCCCTCTCCTCTCCTCTCCTCTCCCCCTCTCCTCTCCTCTCCTCTCCTCTCCTCTCCCTCTCCCCTCTTCTCTCCCTCTCCTCTCTCCTCTCCTCTCTCCTCTCCTCTCCTCTCCCTCTCTCCCTCCTCTCCTCTCCTCTCCTCTCTCTCCTCTCCTCTCCTCTTTTCTCCTCTCTCCTCTCCTCTCCTCTCTCCTCTCTCTTCTCTCCTCTCCTCTCCTCTCCTCTCCTCTCCTCTCCTCTCTCCTCTCTCCTCTCTCCTCTCCTCTCCTCTCCCTCTCCTCTCCTCTCTTCTCTCCTCTCCTCTCTCCTCTCTCCTCTCCTCTCTCCTCTCTCCTCTCTCCTCTCTCCTCTCCTCTCTCCTCTCTCCTCTCCTCTCCTCTCCTCTCCTCTCCTCTCCTCTCCTCTCTCCTCTCTCCTCTCCTCTCCTCTCCTCTCCTCTCCTCTCCTCTCCTCTCCTCTTGAAATCTGACTGAAATAATCTTAAATAAGTGTTTTTCTGTATTGGATGATACTGAATGTGCATTTTTAAAGGTCTCATATTACAAAAAGTACTTTTTATTATACAGCAGGTCTAAGTACAAATACTGGGAGTATTTTATTTATATATATATATATAAATATATATATATTTAGTAAAATGTAACTTTTATTGACCAGGGTAAACCCGTTGAGATTATGGATCTCTGTTAACGGAGCGTAGAGGTTAAAGATGAGCACAATATGTCCTTTAAATAAACACGAGTCATAGTTACTGAACCTAACGCCTCATTATAATAAGATGACGGAGCAGAACTCACGATGACGGAGGCCATGATGGGCCAGTTCATCAGCCTGTTGGGGATCGGGTTCTCGTTCATCTCCCAACACCTGCACAGAAGAAATACGACATCCAGATCTTTTGCTTGTAGCCCCGCCCCTAAAGCATCCCCCTCTTTATGGTCTGTTTG